>JAMXBD010002079.1:0-241799 GCA_024138025.1 Combretum micranthum | reverse complement strand
AATAAAAGTTTTAAGTACTATTATATTAACTCTTATCATTATTTTTAATAGTTGATTCGATGTATAGACTTCATAAAAAAGTTATCTTTTTAATATATATATTTTTGAAGATATGTGTATAATTTTTATACCATTTTTACAATCCAAAAATTGTTGTTAAAAGACTATAATTTATGATTCTTTTAGGATTTTAGGTAGGATGTATATGTCCATTAGTGAAAATTCTTGAAAGGCAAAGATCACGCTTTGGCAAGCTAGATGAATGTTCTAATTAATAGTTAGGGGTATATATGGGGTGGAAAGTAAAGAAAAGAAGACAGGGAGGAAAAAAAAAAGAAAAAAAAGGCCTCAATCATGAGGGTGCTTTTCCTTAGAATTTTCTTGGTTTTGGTCGTTGATTGTGGCTTTGGTAAGGCATGGTGGTATCATCCCAACAACAACGACGTCCAATCGAAAGTGAAATTGGCGGATTCGTTGAAGCACCATGCTTTATGAATTATTATTCTTATTATTTACTTTTATACATTCATATACGTCCAAACCAAAGGACGAATATTACCGGCTTAGCAATACAAATATACAATGCTGATTAAATTATTATACCATAGAGCTACTGTAGTCCAAATATGTAAGGTACATTACATTCTTACCAAAAAAGAGAATCTTTAAATAACATTAAAATTATATAAACATGATATTGATATATGTTTAGTTCAATAGTTATATTTTTTATGGGATAATATAAAAAATTATACCTGAATTTTTGTAAAATATTTAATTAGATATCTGGACTTTGATTTTGAACAATTTGGTGGCTGAACAAAGTTTTTGTTGACTTTTTTCATACCTAAAGTTTAATTTTGACAATTTTAATACCTGAAAAAGTTTTTGCAAACTTTTTTTTTATACTTAAAGCAAGTTCAATCAAGTATAAAACTTTATTCAGCTATCAAATTGTTCAAAATGAAACTTCAGATACCTGGTGGAACATTTTACGAAAGTTCAAGTACCATTTTTGTCACTAATCCTATTTTTTATTGATTGCTTATAAAATTTTATTTATCCTATAAATTTTCACATGCGCATATAAAATACTTAATAAAAAATATAATAAATAACTAGAATAATATTTATTGGGATTTTTTTTAAATTTATGGTTCTATGTTTCTTTTAATGTATGTGCTAATAGTGATTGAACTATTTTTTATATTAATCTTTTATAACCAATTTAAATAGAAATATTACAAGTAGAAGCTCCATTTAGAGATCCAAAAAATTCCCTAAAGTTATATCAATTTATATTTATTCAATTGTTTTCTAAACTTGCCAATAACAAAGTCTATCAAGATATTCTTTTAAAAAATAAAATATCATAATTAAAAATATTAGATATTTCACTTTTTTATTATATCTATAGTCTAAAACCTTTTTTTAGTTTTCTCATTAAATAAATATAAATCTTCAAGTAAGATGAAGAATAAAATATAAAATTGAAAAAAAATTGTAAAAACTAAAAATCACTATATCTTCTATATATATAATAGAGTAGATAAAAATGTGTTTCTTGTCAAGTTACTGACCTATCATACTTACAACTTTTTTAATCTACAACCTTCAACTTTTACACTTAACCTATAATTTTCACAATCTATAACCTATATCTTTTTCAACCTACAGCTTACAACTTATGCAAAATTCAACTATGGATCTTGCATCTTTCCTATAAGTGATTTGATCTAAGTCCAATTCCGTATCCCCAACATACTATCTTTTTTGAATTCCCACCAATAAATATCTAATATTTGTCTAATAAATTAAAAACATATGAAAAATATAAAAAAAGAAATAATTATTGATATAATGTTAGATATTTATTTGTAGTGATACAATGAAGAGAGTAGTCTTGGGCAGCAATTATTTTTGGGGGGAGGAGTTGACCCTTTCTTTGATAGTTGATGCCTTGTCTATTTTTAATTTTGTCTTTCATAAACATTACATCTATCCTCTCTCACCGTTTAGTATTATACCCTATTTTAATTCCCACCATTCTCTGTCTACTCTCTCTCTCCCTCTTTTCCTGACTAGTACGTTACTGGGTCGTCGTCTTCTCCACTGGGTTTCAACTTCAAACCTTAACACTTCCCTTACATACCCATCTCATAAAAATGGAAACTTTTCATTGTAATCCCACTCCCAAATCGTCAAAAACCTAACTTTACAATCCTAATTCCATCATCAAGTTTCTGGGTTTTCACACTTTTAACCTACGAGGTATTACATATATTTATATACGCATATAAGTTATTGTTAGAGTGTTGTAAAGTTGTTTACTTTCTATTTCTAGGACCTGTTAGGGAGTGATCAACGTTTGTTAAGTGTGTCTGAACAACAATTCATCTTTTTAAGGTTGATTACATATTCTCTGGAGACGTTTGCTTAGTGTTCATTTGATGGCATCGAATGTTGTGTTTTAATTTGTTTTATGATAATTTTCTATGATTTGATGTATAACAGAGAGGAATGGTTAAATGGTGTTATGGAATTTCGCGCTAGAATTGTTGAGGATTAAGTAATTGGCTTTAACAAGCTTGAAAAATCTATGAGTGCGTCCAGTCCTAGAATTCGGATACAAAACACGGTGATCTCTGATCACTACTTTTATAGTTGGGGCAAAGCAATTTAGTATTATAAGCTAGAATTTACTCACATAAGGTGTGCGCGTGGAATTATAATGTTGCTGACATTTCCATATGGGCTTGTTGTCTTTTTGTGGAATGAATTTCCTTTGATTTAGACAGCTGTTAATTTTGAGTTATGTATTTAGTTTATAGCCATTGGTTTAGCGATGATCGAAATTTGACTGTGAAGTTGTTTTCAATTGGGCAAATATAGTTGGGATTTGTTATAAACATCGAGATTGATATTTATCTAAAATGAAGCTTCACCTAGAATGTTATTAGACAGATTCAAGGGGTTAAATTCCCAGTTGTTAGGATCCTTGTGATGGCTTTTTAATTCTTTAGGACTTTATGGCTATATAGAATCACTGTTAAAATCTGTTCTTATGGTAGACTAATGTGTAATAGTTTCTTCAATTTCTCAATCGTATCTGTCCAGATGAAAATCTTTCTAACGCAAGAAAATGTTTGTGTGATGCAGGCCCAAGGGCTGGCAGTGTCTTCCTTTAAGATGGTATCATTTTTCGCAATTGAAGAGTGGCTAAACCATGAATACAATTGATTTGATTATTGTTGGCATTTCCGTCGGTCTTGCCCTTGGTCTGTTGATTGCTATCCTTGTATTTTTAGCTATCAGATGGCACAAGAGACAAGCACATCTTCAGCGATGTGCAAATGAGCGAAATGTGACAACTCTGCCAATAAGAACTAATGGGTTAGATGCGAGCACTGACTTTAGTGCTTCATTGGCAAGTTCAGCTGTTGATCAGGGTAAAGAGAACTTTCCAAAACATTCTCCATTCAAATGGCTGAATCACCAGAATAAGGATCGGCTAGTTTCAGCCTCTGGCATACTTAAATACGCTTACAAGTAAGCAAAGTGATCAAAGGCAAATGCTTTAAATTAGTTGATATGTCCAAACAAAGCAACTTAACCTTCCAGCATATTCTAGTTCCTAGTTGTTTCTTACTTCTGTTGATAGATTTTGTGTTGATTAAACCAAAGGAGTTTTCCATGTTCGCTTGTAATTGTATCCTTGCCCTCGTTTACTTTTATCTTAGTATGTTAGGGACTTTCAGGAATGCATATAGCACAACATGCTGCACTATAATTAATGCAGTGTTCCTGATGCATTGGTGTATTTCACATATTACAGTTTAGCATAAGCTTTTTCATTATGACATGCTAATCCCATTTCGATAAGATGAGATTCTTGCATATTTAAAATGGACATATAATGACTTACCAGGCTGCAAAATAATATGTTGCTACATTGCCAGCCTTAAATTAGGTTTTGGGTCTTGACAATATTCAACTTTATGTTACTTAGATGTCTTAAATGTTGAAAACTGTAACTAGTGTTTTTTTGTTATCCTTTTTCTTTGTTATTCACTTTATTTTCCTACTTTTTCTTGTCGTTCTCCTCCTCCTCTCCTGATTCCTACAATTCTATACCCTATCGTTTATTCTTTTTTGAGTTCGTAAAATGGTATACCTTTTCTTTTTTTTTTTTTGGGGGGGGGGGGGGGTTGTTTTTACATGTAGTCAAATGAGAGGCTGCTCTCTTACATGCACTATACTCTATGCTGAGGATAATTATAATTTGGTGAAGAAATAAACTTGAAATCACTCCTTGATGCATCTTAGATGCTTGCATTTCTCGCCTTTGGCTTTAGTAATTTATATATTTAGTTTTGTGCCATTTGCCTAATGGAAGTGATACTCCACACATTGATGGTACTTGTCTGTCTCAGAGGACATTCTAACCTTCTTATTTTTTGTTTTGTTCATTCTTCCTTCTCTTCTACCTAGAAGAGAATTATGGCTACTCTTGCATGCATGTCTTTTATAATTTACATGTAAAGACCACCATGAGATTAGAAGAAAAGTTTTCAAGTAAAGATGTATATAGTTGCCTTTTTTCTTGACAGTTCTAGTAGAAATGGCAGCTTATATTTTTTTTATTTTAATTTTTCTCATCTCATGATGGTAGGAAGTTCCAAAAATAATAGTTTCACAGATCCAGAAGTTGGAAACCACTCGAGCAACAATTAAGCTGCTGAACTAATAATCTTGGTGGAGTCAATTCTTAAATATGCATCATTCATAGCAATATTTATCAATTTTGGCACATTCTGGTATATTCATACGATGTTGAAATATGTTCCCTATTCTTGACATCATTATTATGGTTTTGTATATTAACAACTTAGGTCATTTTTCTATGCAGGGATATCCAAAAATCCACACAAAACTTCACAACAATAATAGGACGGGGATCATTTGGTCCAGTATATAAAGCCACCATGGTGACAGGCGAAATCTTTGCTGTAAAGGTGCTTGCATCTGACTCCAAACAGGGGGAGAGGGAGTTTCAGACAGAGGTATGTTTAAAACAATATACCATGATTAAAAACTAAAAGGTTTTACACTGTCTTAAGTCCAACTGTATTTTTCTTTTAATTTGGCTCGAGAAGCAAACTAGGTTGCTTATATTTTATTTTATTTTTTTAATTTTTTTTACTTTTATCTCAATAAACCTCTTTTATTCTTTATAGACGGTCTTGTATTTTGCAGGTATCTCTGCTTGGGAGGCTTCATCATAGAAATCTTGTAAATTTGTTGGGATATTGTATTGATAAAGGACATCGCATGTTGGTATATGAGTACATGACTAATGGAAGCTTGGCAAATCTTCTGTATGGTGAGTTATAGAGCCCTTGGGGCTTTTTATTTCTTCTTGAAGCTGCTGTTCTTTAAGTTGTGGTTACTTTTGATTTAGTGCAGATAGATATACCTCATCCAGTAAGATGACTTTGTTTTCTTGTAGAAGTTGATTATTACAAGTAAGGGAATTTACTTCTAAAGGGTTGCATTCTCTTCATTGATCTCTAATGAGATGGTGGATACCACAAACATCCTTCTCCCTTTTTTATGAGAAATTAGGTTATGAGAAAGTGTCTTTTTTCCTTTTTCTGGGTAAGGTAATGGGAAAGTGTCATTACTGGCAAAACATGTTATCTTAGGGCATTGTTTTTTTTCTTTTCGTTTTTTAAATCCAGTGCATTGTATTTTTTATGTGTGTTTTGGCTTAGTGCATATTTGTTAGTGAGGTCTTAAAACCTTCATGTAATTCATGGTCAGCCATTCCCTGTGTGCTTGAAGTTTCTTCTATTAAAAGCAATTGTTTTCAAAATATTTGTGTGTGCGTATAGATAGAAATATAGAAATATATTTTTGTGTTATTGCAGCTTCTAACATTAAAGTTGAAGCAACCATATCTCCATCAAATATCAATATCTGTGATCTTGGATTTGTTATATATTGTTTCATTTTATTAATGATGATGAATACTTTGACGATACAATGCACTTGATTCTTTGATTGGTTTTTAGTTAGTTCTCATTTTTGTTTTAGTAGCTAATAAGACACATATGGTTGACTTGCCAGGTCAAGAGGATAGGGGTCTGAGTTGGGACGAAAGGCTCCAAGTTGCTCTTGATATATCACATGGAATTGAATATCTTCATGAAGGGGTAAATCAACTGATACCATACTTTTGTGTTTTGTGCTAATAAAAGGCTTCTTAAGTGACAACAATATCTTGTGCAGGCTGTACCACCTGTAATTCACCGTGATTTGAAGTCTGCTAACATACTCTTGGATCAGTCCATGAGAGCAAAGGTGAGCAGGATTTTGATATAGTTTCCTTAATTCTAGGCGGCCTTTTGGTTTCATCTACAGTTAATACTTCAGCATTGTCTATTGTAGCTGTGTAAGGAACAAATGGAGCCAATTAAGGACAAGCTTGACCATAAAAATTTCAAAAGCTCGAGCTCGATTGATCTTAAGTTTTTGAGTTGGAGCTTAGCTCGAAGTCTTATTTAACAAATTCAAACTTGAATTGATTAAGCTCTTTTAAGAGTTGATGGTTTAGAAAATTTTGTTTTTTATTCAAATACATTTTAGTAGGTTCGAACCAGACATGATTTTGATAAAACTTGATATATACTTAATTTCAATTCAAACTCAATGCGGTATGTGAGCTAAAGGGGCCAAATTGATTCAAGCTTGAGCTCTACTTGATCAGAGCAGTTCGAGCTTGAGCTAGTATAATCAAAATGAACTTGAGCATATGCTGAGCTGAGCTTGAGTAGGTTCCTAGTTGTCTTGGTTCGTTTAGACCCTTGTCTATGCCATTAGTTAGTTCTTTCTTTCTTGCTGACCTTTAGAACTGTTTGCATGATAGGTGGCTGATTTTGGGCTGTCAAAAGAGAGGAATTCGATGGCCGAAATTCTGGCTTGAAAGGAACATATGGCTATATAGACCCAGAGTACATTTCAACTAACAAGTTCACAATGAAAAGTGACATTTACAGCTTTGGCATAATCATGTTTGAGCTTATTACAGCAATCCATCCTCACCAAAACCTGATGGAATACATTAATCTCGTAAGCGTTTTATGCTTGGAAATACACATCTTTTCATCTTATAGTGATCTCATGAAACTTGACACGCTGTATTCTAAATTCTCCTTGTCAAAAAGGCCATGATGAGTTCAGATGGAGTCAATGAGATACTCGACAAGCAACTAGTTGGAGACTCCAATCCCGACGAAGTCAGGCAACTGGCTAATATAGCTCACAAATGCTTGTGCAAACTGCCAAGGAAACGACCCTCGATAGGGGAAGTTTCGCAGGCGATATTGAGGATAAAACTGAGGCGCCTCGATAAAGAGAATAAGCTATCGCGTGCAAGATCAGATTTTTCTCGAGCTGTAAGCCGGATAGAGAGCCAGCAGGTAGAGTTGAGTAGGATGACCAGCATCATGGAGAAAGTTTGAATGATTGGACTCTTTAAGAGTATTCATTAGATCTCTGTGATTACTTTCAATTCTTTCTTTTTGTCCTTTTGATTTGGGGGGAGGGGTGGTTGTTTGAGCAATGAGCATGGTGTAAACCTACCTTGTTCAACTATACTTTGCACTTATAGTTTTTAACCCAAATGTGGGAGGATTCAGAAAATTTTGGTTGCTTAGGTTGTTTAGCATCAAACTTCAAATGTAACATTGGAAGTGCTTTTCCTAAACAAATGCGTTAGGGATATTGGATAAGAATTTTATATGGCAAATTTTCCGTGTTATGTAATTATTGTTATTATTATTATTATTATTATTATTATTATTATTTAAAAATAATCGTTCCCATGTGATTATTGCTAGTAATTCGCTAATCTTATATGGCAAATTTTCCATGTTTTGTAATTATTATTGCTAATCCATTTTCTTCTATCGCTATGCTCTCAACTTGATTGAAAAACCAAAAAAATTAATATTCCATATGTATTGTACTGTGGTAGTTATCCATTATGAATAAAAATTTTTAATCAACGGATTAATCCCGACCATGCCAGTGGAGATGTCTACTTGCTAACACCTTTTTTTTTCCTTTTTTTGCCCTATTCATCATGTTAAAATCTATGTTAGGCAAAGCCAAATGAATTGTTCTCTTAAGTTATGATTCCTTTCTTGAGTTATCAACATCCCTTCCTTCTAGAGTTAAAAAGGAACAACAATTTATTTAGTGATCATTAGTTCCTTGTAGCCCATATATTTTAGTACTATTCTTCTATTTAGTTTGATTTTCCCGTCACCTCCTATAAAAAATAAATAGTTGGTAAAATGAAATGGAAATTTAATAAATATTCAATTAGTAATAATAATAATAATTATTATTATTATTGATGAATTGAATTATTCCCTCACCATAGAAGGAGAGCCTGTCCTATGATAATGTACTGTACTGTATTTATTGTTAAGTATATAATATGTCAATTGAAAGAAAGGTGACAGATATCCATGCTCTTAAAAGGACTACTGAAAAAGTGGAGCTTCTTGTCCTACGTCCCAGTGAAGCTTCTTGTCCTACGTTCTAATTCGAAGGAGGTCTCTAGTCTGCATATAGAGAATTCTACCGTGGTCCAATTTATGAAGAATCAAGGATAGACTGTTTGATATATAATAATTGTGTCGATATTTAATAATGAAAATTATTTTGTGTTAGTTATCCGCATGATGTTATATGATTCATAGCTGACTCTATGAATCCCAATCACATGACATATGTATTTTTTTTTATAGGTTAAATTACATTGGAAGATCACAATATTTGAAGGCAAATTCATTTTAGGTCATAACATTTCGAAAAGTTCAAAAAAAGTTACAATGTTTAGTGAGTAAACTTATTTTAGGTCACAACGTTTTTGAGTAGCTCAAAAAAAGATCATAACGTTTCGAGAAGTAGATCAATTGAGATTACCATTGACATGTGTCAATAAGAAAAATATTCAATTAAAATTAGAAGAATGCTACATTGACTTGTATCAATAAGAAAAATATTTAATTAAATATTAGAAGACGTTTTTCCAAACGTTATGATCTCTTTTGAACTTTTTAAAACATTGTGACATGAAATGAACTTATTTCTAAACGTTGTGACATTTTAGTATAATTTACCTTTTTTCAATAAGAGTAATTTGACGACATAGCTTTTATTATTAATGGCGGTCCTCCCATTAATGAATATAGAGTCTTATATAGAACCATTCACATACCCATTGTTGATAGTAGAATATATTCATCAATCCACTCGCTCTCTTAGGCCTTGAAACCCAATAACGTTGATAAGCCTAGGAAGACCCACCACTCATGACGTCTTGATTTCGCAGACAAGTAACGAGATCCACAGCTCCATCAAGGAATACTGCACAAGGCCTCCCCATGAGTCATCACCTCGGAAAGGTTTGTCGAGCTCATTAGTTTGACTGATCAACAAGCTCGGTCTTATGACCTCACAATCTATAGTCAAAATAAGCGCTCTAGTCATACCCCGTGATCAGAGGGTGGGAACAATAAGTTCGGCCACACTTCAAGAAGCACAGCTCCTCAGCTCGGGTATCCTCGCCACTTTGGATTCTAGGTCAGCTGCTGGGAAGAAATCTACCCTAGTATGACCCTAAGTACTATAAATACCCTCTTTGCCTCTAGGAAAAGGAAAAGACGATTCTTGTCTCATCATAGACATATTTCCCTATGCACAAACTAACTTAAGCATTGGAGTAGCTGCGATGGACAACTCCCTGAGCACCCCTCTAACCATTTTTCTGTGTTTGCAAAAGCTATCTTTATCAGTAAAAAATAGCTTGTGCAACATTTTGGCACTGTTTGTGGGAAAATACTATTGTCTGAAATCTTGTTTGAAATCCTTTCCGAAACCCCTCCTTTTCTCCTGTTGCTTTTTCCGCTAAAGCCCTTCATGCCATAAACCACTGTTGCAAGAATACATTCTTTCCATATAATGCCAAGGCCACAACAGAGTAAGAATCAAACCGATCTTGCTCTTACATAACCTGGAACTACACTGGTAGAAGACTATGGGGCCCTCGAACCATCGTGAGCTAACCAACCAACAGTCGTAGATGATGGCCTTTTGGACCCTAGGCACATCCTGGAGTTAGAAAACTTATGCACAAGAATACCGAAATTGAACATTCTAAAACCCTCCTCCAAGCTAGGATTATAGAGCTAGAGGGCCTGAAGGACCTCCATCTGGAAGAACATGCCTCTAATGTGTAACAAAGCACCTCTCTAACCCAACCATCATCTAGGCCTGGAAAGGAACCAATTGAAAGGGACCACAAGCATACTGTGACACCATCATAGGCTAGTGCCTTCACTACGGAGCAAACCTACGGTTCGAACCCACATTTGAGTGAATATTGATGACCTAGGGCCCCCAAAAGCCTAATGAGAGCTACTCAAAGCATCTTGCGAGGACGTGCAACTTCCCAACACTTAGCTCGAGTTACCTTAAGGCACTAAGTAGAGGACAGGTGACATGCCAAAGCAGGGATTACGGATCCCAACTCAACTTGAGCTCGTGGGGACAACGTGCATACCCTTGCTACCAAGGACACCCAGATTGGTTACAATAAGGAATGTGCACTCGAAGAAATCAAAGACATGATGTAAAGGTTGTCGACCATCAGAGAAGGTTTTGGAGATGAACTCGCTGCCAAAGCACTCCTAGGCAATACGCCTTTTGTAGCTAAGGTCCAATCCGAAGTACTCTTAACTAGAGCTCGGTTATTTACCCCAGAATCCTATGATGGGCCGATTGATTCGGAGGACCACATTGCCTAGTTCTCGTCCACCATGATGACACATAATTTCTTAGATGCAATATGGTAAAACTTCTCTACCACCATTTGAGGGGTAGCTCGGGTGTGGTTCAACAAACTTGATTGAACACGATAAATTTGTTCACCCAGCTTACCAACCTTTTTGTAACACACTTGATAGCAACAATTCACAAGAGAAAAATGCCTTTTACCTGGCATGGTATGATAGGGGCGAAGTGAGCCCGGGAGGGATTCCTACAAGGTTTAATGAAGCATGCCTTGAGGTTCCGAACCTCAACTATGGAGTAGCCTTAAAGGCTATCAAACAAGGAGTCCTACAGACAGCCCGTTTGTGACTCCATTTTGCAATGTCAACTCACTACACTTGAGCAAGTGAGAGAAAGGCACAAAAATATATTTTATGGGAGGATACCTAAAACATCAAGAGCAGAGCTGAAGTTAGGATCGAGCATCCTCAGACAAGAAGCAATCCGCTTGGGAAAGAGAGTGACAAAAGGATCACCGCGACCTAGCCAAGTTGATCCACATCAGGGCCGCAGAGACAAGGATAAGCGAAACTTTTCTCGATGTATGATAAGTTCATACCCTTGAAGTTACGATCCATGGCGTGTTCCTCGAGATCAGAACCAAGGTTTCTTACCACCACCACCTCCAATGAGGCCGAGCTTGAAAAGAAACTACTAGAAAGAACATTGCAAGTATCATCGCAAGTGCGAGTATGGCATAAAAAATTGTTAGCATCTTAAGACACAATAGAGGACGCCATATGGCATGGTTGGCTCAAGCATTATATTGATCAAGACTTAAAGCTAGAGCTACCTACACATAAATGCAGGACTGATGAACAGAAGAAAACCACTGACACCTGAGGCCACTTGAATCAGCCCTAACTTTACCAATAATGCCATGGCGAAATCAATACTATCATAGCGGGCCGTTGAACTTAATAAGAGCAGGATTACTATTAGGCCAGGGCTCGAGCTTATTTGGACAAGTGATGAGCCTGGAAACGAAAAAGGCTAAGGTTGACACTAACATTTCCTTTTCAGACAAAGATTATGAAGATTTAGATCCCTACCAAGACGCCCTAAAGTTCTTCGCCCACATTTCGAGCTGGAAGGTCAAAAGGGTGCTGATCGAGACGGGAACCAGCGCTGATATTCTTTCAATCAAAATATGAGCAAATGACGCATGAGCTGATATCAAAATTAAGGCCATATGATCACGAGCTATATGGTTTGATAACGACTCGTCCAACCTCGAGGAATCATAACTCTACCACTCGAGCTCGGCAAAGAGCCACATAATGTCATGCACCAAATAGACTTTCTTATGGTGGATTGTCGGTCCCCCTACAATGCCATATTAGGAAGGTCATGCTGCTGATCTTTGATAAGATCGTTTCCCAACCCCACCTCAAAGCGAAGCTCCCAACCTAACTAGGATAAGGTTGTCGTGGTGATCAGAAACGATCTCGAAAACTATACATCTAGCTTTAAAAGGAGACCGCATATGTAGAACAGATATAGAGCCAACAAACAAATCTCAAGGGCGAGGTGAAACTACCGAGATCATTGAAGAGGTCGCCCTGGAAGATATTCTAGAGCACACCATAAAGGTGGAAAAATTGATTTTTTCTCCCGACATAAAGGAGAGCCTATTTAAGTTCTTGCGGGCAAACAAAAATGTTTTCACATGGTCTCCCTTTGACATGATAGGCATCAGCCCGAGTATGATCACGCATTAGCTGAACACCAATAAGATCGAGAAGCTAATTAAAAAAAAAAAAAAGATATTTCTCCCCCCAAGTGATAAGCCATTATCGAAGAGGATCCATAAACTGCTCTCAACAGGATTCATCAGGAAAGAAAAAAACCCCACTTGGCTAGCCAATGCAGTCTTGGGCAATAAAACCTAGTAGGAAATGGCGAATTGTGTCGATTACACTGACCTAAATAAAGCATGTTTGAAGGATTTCTCCCTGTTACCATGGATTGATTAACTCGTTGATAATACCTCAAGTCATGAGCTGCTGAGCTTTATGGATGCCTTCTCAGGTTAAAACCAATTAAAATGAAGGAAACCAATGAGGTCCACACCTCCTTTATCACATCATTCGGCACATATGACTACAAAATGCCATTCGGGCCAAAAAATGCTGGCGCCACCTTCCAACGGCTGTTCTTTAAGGTGTTCAAACCTTTGATATGTAGAAACATGGAAGTTTACGTCGATGACATGATCATGAAAAGCAAACGAGTAGAGGACCACCTGCGTGACCTTCAAGAAGACTTTGATTGACTCTGCTTCTACAATCTAAAGCTCAATCCACAGAAGACACGTTTAGCACCTCGTCAGGAAAATTCTTAAGTTATGTAGTGTTCTAAAAAGGAATTGAAGCTAATCTCGACAAGATCAAAGAGATCTTAATGATGATGCCGTCTACATTGATTAAAGAAGTGCAATAATTCATTGGCCAAATAATTGTGTTAAGTAGATTCCTCCCTAAGAGTGTTGATTGATGCTTGGAATTCTTCAAAATCATTAGAAACCCGATTCAAATGGACGGAAAAGTCACAACAACCCTTGGATGATCTCAAGCAATTCCCAGCAAAACTTTTATTATTCAACCCGCTCAAAGGTGGGTCTTATATCTTTATCTAAGTATGTGATCGGCTTTCTCATCTGTGGTAACAAGAACTGATGGGAAACAACACAAACCAGTATATTACATTAGCCACATCCTTCAAGGGCTAGAAAAAAAAGATATACCAAACTAGAAAAGTTCACCTTGGAGGTTGTTAAATCAGTACGGCGGCTGTGTCTATATTTTCAGGCACACCAGGTCGTTGTCCTTACCGACATACCAACAAGGATAGTCCTCCAAAAGCCCAACGTCTCAAGAAGAGTGATGAAATATACCATCGAACCCAGCGTCTATGGGGTACAATTCTAACCTTAGGATGCCATAAAAGCGCAAGTCTTGGCAGATTTCGTGGTCAAATATACCGGAGTCCAATGACAAACAAAAGCCTAGGTAGACCCTCCATATGCATGGATTATCCATGCCGAAAACCTTGGGGCGGGGGGAGGGATGTGGGGGTGTGTGTTGTGGAGCTGGCCTAGTCCTAAAGGGGCCCTATGGAGTCAACATCAGCTATGCTTTAAAATTTGACCTTCCCGTAAGCAATAACGAAGTGGAATATGAGGCTCTGGTAGCTGGGCTTAAGCTCGCTATGAGTGTCGAAGCGAAAACAGGGAACCTCAAGATCTTTAAGATCTTTTTCGTTTCCTAACTTGTGGTACAACAAGTCAAAGGCCTATATGAGGCTATGAATGAAGAAATGGCCGAATATCTAAAAGCGATCCAATCCCTCACCAAAGAAATACCCTTGTGGAACATCACCAAGATACCCAGAGCCAATAATTCAAAAGTCAATAACTTTTCTAAGCTCGCCTCCATGATAGTTCCCAATCTAGGAAAAATCAAAGAAAAAATCTTCATCGAATTCCTCCCTGAAAAATCCACCATTACAAAAGTTCATGAGGTAGTAGGCCTACAATAGACAACTCTACCACCAAGTTAGAGGACCCCTATGTAGAAGTATCTTAAAGATAGCACATTACCTTCAAATAGAATGGAAACAAAAAGTTGATGTATAAAGCAGCTAACTACACCTTAATCAATGGGGTCTTATATAAAAGGGGCTTCAGTTTCCCTTCCTTTGTTATTTGTGCCTAGAAGAAGGATAACGTGTAGAAGACCTCTACGTTGGGAAGTGCGGCAACCATGTCAAAGCACAATCACTGTAGACCCAAGTCGTATGAGCTGGCTCCGTCTAGCCGACAATGAAAGTAGACATAAAAGAGTTCGTCCAGCAATGTGAACATTGTCAGAAGATTGCCCCCATTAACCATGCCCCAAGCACAGACCTATAGCATGGCCATTCACCATGTGGGGACTAGACTTCTTAAGCCCATTTCCTCCCTCAACAGACCAAAGGAAGTTCATAATAATCAGATGTGATTATTTCATAAAATGGGTAGAAGCCGAGGTAATGGCAAAGGTTACGAACAAAAACGTCCAACCTTTCATTTACATCATCATAGTTAGGTTCGGAGTCCCACATTCCGTAGTGATGGACAATGGAAGGTAATTCAGCGCCAAAAGAATCAAAGACTTCTACACCGAATACCATATCACTCCACACTACACCTTAGAGACCACCCCAGAGCCAACGGCCAAGTTGACACGGTCAATAAGACAATCATGCAAATTTTAAAGATCAGGGCAAACCATCAGAGTGGCAAGTAGTTGATGAGTTGTCTAGCATCCTATAGGGATACCACACCACTTAATGGAATCCAATAAGTGAAATCCCATTTCGTCTAGCCTTTAGAATGAAAGCTATGTGCACATGGAGTTAGAACTACCAAACATTCAAACGTAGTCCTACGACAAACTAATCAATAAGGTCAGCCTTTAAGTAAAACTCGATGCAATAGAAGAAGCTTAAGATGCTATGATAAAAAAGGTTGCTGCTTACTAGCAAAAGGCAGCCTGATAGTATGATAAGAAGATCAGACACAAAATCTTTCTCTTGAGAGACCTCGTTTATAGAGAGTTAGAGGCAATGGGCAAAAGAAGCCCGATGAAAACTTGCTTTGAACTGGGAATATCTCATTAGGGTGAAGGAAGTTATGAGAAATGGAGCATACGAGCTTGAATGCTAGATGGCGATCTCATTCCCAAAACTTGGAATGCAAACAATTTGAGAAAGCTCTTTGAATAGTTGCAGCTTGCTTGTATGTAAAATGTGATCATGAGAAGAAAACAACCATGAATGATATGAAGATTCTACAATTAAGAATGCATCTCCATGATCTGCCTCTTATGTATCCAATCACAAAATGACAAAAGATATTTGGTAGAGGCCTTGAGAGCTTAAAGAACTTCGCCTCCACGTGTTGAATGAGCTCGGGTAACTCCTATCAAGAGCTTAGGTAACTCCTTCTCATGGATAACTCCCCTTGTAAACTCAGATAACTCTCTCTTAAGGATAACTTCTATCAAGGGCTTGAGTAACTCCCTCTCATAGGTAACTCCCCTCGTAAGCTTAGGTAACTCCCTTTTAAGAGTAAGTCCCATCAAGAGTTCGGGTAACTCCCCCTATAAGCTTGGGTAAGTTCCTCTTAAGGGTAAGTTTCATGAAGAGCTTAGGTAACTCCCTTTCATGGATAACTCTCATCATGAGCTCGGGTCACTTCCTCCTAAGGGTAGGTCTTGTCAAGAGCTCAAGTAACTCCCGTCAAGAGGTCAGGTGACTCCTTCTCATGGGTGACTCTTCTCGTGAAAATGGGGTAACTCCCTCTTAAAGATAACTCTCATTAAGAGCTTGGGTTACTCTCCTCGTAAGCTTAGATAACTCCCTCTCAAGGAAAACTCTCTTCGAAGCATTCAGATCGTTTAAAAAAAAAAAAAACTATGACAACATTAACAATAGGCATCTAGAAAAAAAAATTCCGAATAAGGGAACAACATTTATTAATTCGAAGAGGATCATTATCATAGTTTTGGCTAGCATCTTGGCTAGGGTAATTTTGATTAGCATTTCGGCCAAGAAATACAAAGAGAAATCTTCACGAGTACAAACTTCTTTGGGTTGAGCACAACTTCGAGCTGGGAGACTCTGATAAAGATTTGAACATCAAATTAGAAGAGTTCTTCCACATCCAGGCAACCACAACTTGAAAACATGGATTTAGATTGAACACTACTTCACTTCCCAAAGCACGAGCCTGAGCTCGTCCATCAATCTTTAGAATGACAATGAATCTCAGCTGGACGAGAGATCAGAATTAAGGTAGGCAAAAAAATCAATGGAACCAAACCAATCCATAACCGAATCAAACCGAACCGAAAATATGATTTTTTTAAACAATTTGGTTTATAAATGTTTCAATCCTAACCAATCCGTAAATTTATGGTATGGTTTAGAAAGTAAACTAAACTAAACTGTTTTAGAAAAATATAATAATGTTTTACTTGTAAGTTATAATTATAGATTTTTTTTATGATGATTGATCAAATGTCATATATATTCATATGATTTCATTTGATATTTATTATTTGGTGAATATTGATTAAAATCAACTTGTTCATATTTAAATTTGTTTTTTAGGCTCATGATATATATATATATATATATTTTGTTGAGGATGAACTATTATTTTTTTAATAGTTTTTAATTATTTTTTTAATAGTTTTTAACTTTATGATCTTTAACTAACTTGGTAGAGAATCGTTGCTTTTAATTCAATTAGATTTAATTAAAGTGACTTCTATCTTTTATTATCTATGAGCAAATTGAAGAGGGTCAATTATCACTTATGTATTTCAATTTTACCCTTTTTTCCTATGATTTACTACCTATAATTTAAAAGTGTTAATTTGACTAATATTTTATCATTTTTATAATTAATTAGTTAAACTAAACCATACCGATATTTACAATAATCTGGTTGAGCTTTGCCTATTTCCTATTGCCTATTTTAAGGTACTAGAAATAACATCAAAGAGTTTGACTTTTATCTAAATAGCAAAAATTAGTAAAGTTCTAATACCATATATCATCATGTGACCATTTAGGCAACTAGACATAGACATAATTTTGTTTCGAATCTAAAATCGAATCGATTGACTGGTTTCAGAACTGACTATAAAACTTTCGGTTTCACGGTTCCTAGGCAGTTCTTTAGCCTAGAACCGGTGGAATTGGCAATTCTACTCGTTTCCATTGAAAAAAAATAATATTTAATATATAATTATTAATATTTAAATTATTTCATATAAATAGTAGAATTTATTACTTATTCACAATATTTAATATGTTATTATTAACAACACAAATAAACATAACTTAAAATCATATATAATTAGTTTAAATAAATTTCTCCTAAAAATAAAATTCATTTCCTTAATAATGTGAAACCATTGTTTGCATTATGATTTTCATTTTACTCTCTAGAGTATTTTGCAATCTCATATTATTAACTATAATTGATATTGGATGTGTTTATATACAAATAAATGTGCATTCTAAACAAATTTTAAAGAAATTTGGTTAAATAATTTAATAATTTTAGATCTAATAATTATTTTGAGTTTAAAATTATTTTTTTAAAAAAAAAGACGGTTTCACAGTTTCAAAACCGGAATCAGAAACTGGTGGTTCCATGAAACCAGATCGAAATCGTGGAAGATGATTTTGGTTCCGATTCTAGTTTCTCAATTTCAAGACTCGAAATCAATAATTTTGGCTCTAACTTAATTCAGTTTCGAAACTATGCCTATGTCTATAAAGCAACCAATGCCAATAAGTCTCTTATTCACTCATTTTATTAAAATCGTTCGAAATCAACAGGAACAAGTTCTCAATCGTTTTCTTAGCACATCAAGCGTCAAGTTCCATATGCCATATCATGATCTCGTGTCCTATTAAAACCATAACCGGTGTCGCGACACGAGCCATCCAGTTGTTTTCTATACATTTACACAAATATAAGCTAAACGACGATTGTTCACTAGATTTGATGATATAGATAAGTGTTTTCTTGCAGAAATTGATCATTACGATTAAGCGAATTTTCTTTTATAGGGTTGCCATTGAAATCACCATTCAAAAGTAGATTAAAAAAAAATCTTTCGAGGTGCAATTTTATTTTTCTTATCAGATTACTATGTCATCTAGTTTCCATTATCATGAAGGAAAGAATAGTTGCAAACTCAATGGACATGCAACTGAAATGGGTCATATAAATTCGAAGCCCGATCCAATACCCTATAGGATATATCCAAACCCGATCCTATAATTCTATAGGGTTTTCCTACTATATTCAAACCCATTTTATAGGGTTTAAAACCCGACATTTGCCCGATTCCTCACCTAGTTATCAATTCGATTATCCGTTCGGTTATCAATCCGATTACCCATTCGATTATCAACCCAAAATGGACAGTTACCTAATCAATCAGCAGCAACAAATGAAAACATTGTTAGAAAAATATTGCAAAGGAGACTTAACACATTCCAGCAAACTTCTACCCTCCCCCAGATGCAAATAAACACAAGATGGAAGAGCTCCCTCTAATTATCAAGAAATTGGACAATTTAAGAAAACTCAATAAATTGAACATAGTGGGACCCTTATGATTCCGCTATCACAACCCTCCTTATGCTAATAGCATAATTCATTCCGGGAATGCTATTTTAATGCACGTTTTTTGAATTGCTGAGCAATCTAATATTCAGTCAGACACACACATAATGCGAAAACCCGTCACCCACTTGCTATTACTACATTGAGCGCACTCGATGCACTGCTTTACCAAACTAAACTATACTTTTCATCAAAATAAAACTTGATATCTACTGAATTTCAATTCAAACTTGATATATACTCGAACTTTTACCTATGTACAGATTTATCCTATAAACTTTTATTTATACGCGGATTTACTCCTATCAAATTCATTAAAAATGTAGACTATCTTTAATTGTACTAATTTTTTAAAGTTGAAGTGGTTAAAATACTCACTTTAAAAATTGAAAGTGTGAATCCAAGCATTGATAAAAGTAGAAGGTAATTTATAAATTCTCCTAAAGTTAATATTTCTTATGTATTGTATGGTGATGGTTATTCATTATGAATAAAAAATTTTTAATCTCAATCTGCCCTATGAAGATGTCTACTTGCTAATACCTTTCTTTTCCTTTCATCATGTCAAAATCTAAATTAGGCAAAACCCTCAACTTTTCTTCCCCCCAGAGTTAGAAAAGGAACAACCACCCCTGGAGTTAAAAAGGAACAACAATCTATTTAGTGATCATAAGTTCCTTGTAGCCCATATGTCTGAATATCATTCTTCCACTTAGTTCGATTTTCCCTTCACATCCTATATGAAATAAGTAGATGGTAAAATAAAATGAAATTATTATTATTATTTGAGGAATTGAATTATTCCCTCGCTATAGAACGAGAGCCCATCATATGATAATGTACTTAACTTTATTTATTGTCAAGTATATAATGTGCCAATTGAAAGAAATGTGACAATGGACAACTGAAAGCGAAGCTTCTTTCCTGTTAAGTCCTAATCGGTAAAGGAAGTGTCTTGTCTTGTTAGATAAATTTCCATCGTGGTCTAATTTATATAGAAAAAAAAAAATCTGAGGATATACTGCTTAATATATGATAAGTGTATCAATTTCTAATAATAAAATTTATTTTATGCTAATTACCCACCTCGCGTTTTATAATTCATAGCTGAATCTATAAAATCAGATCACATACATGCGTTTTTTTATAAGAATAGTTTGACTAGAGAGCTTTTATTATTAATGGCGATCCTCCATTAATATTCCCCCGTAGGGGACCATTCATGTCCCAAAATTCATTATAAAAATTCAATATCACATGTCCTACTGGCCCTAGGGGAAAAAGAAAATAAAAACATCATTCCATCTTGGGAAGCATCTATCATTTTTACTACTGATAAAAGAAAGAGGTTTTCAATAAAACAATAGACAAAAATAATTATTGAAGGAGTGCACATCTGATATACCAAATAAATAAATAGAGTTAAAATTAAGTTATTTCCTATTATTTTATTTGAAAGGAATTATGAATTGAAGGAGAATGAAAGTTTTTAACTTATCTTTCTTATTTATATAAATGAAATATATAAGTATTCTTATAAACTTTAAAACAATAACTCGACATGAATTATATAAATGTAGAATAGATGAGTCGGGAGAGGGAGGGAGGGAAGCAAGTAGAGAGAGTGTGAAAATAAAACTGAAATGTCATAAAAAAGATGAATCATTCTAATAATTGACGAGCTTGTAAAAATACGGTTATATTATTTTATATTTTAGCCTATTTTGAATCAAATAGGTGAAATTGGTAAACTTGGTTTAAAACTTAAGATTTTATTGAGATTACATGCAAACTTGGTTGAAATTGTAAAATTAAAAAAAAAAACGATTATGAAAAAAGTAATTGTATGCACGAGTCAATTCGAAATGGACTATTAAAACAAGTATAATTGTATAGGTAAAATCATCATTTGGACTACTAAGTGTTTATTATTATTATTGCACTTGTAGCTTATATACACTTATATTAATATCAAACAACTTTTTTTTCGAAAAAAGGTTTTAAACTTTTCGGAATACATTTATTTACATTATGAATTAATCAATCTGTCTTGATTCTATTTGTCTACCGATAATATATAAAAACACGTATTCCCATATATAATATATTAAGAAATAAGAATATGTCGCATTGCATTTTCCTCTATTGTTATCCACGCTTAAAATGTATAAAGTCATAAGATAAGCATTACCATAAAATCCATCACCCGCTATTCTAAATTACAATCTAAAAAGTTGAAGAGCCAAATCAATGTAAAAAATACCATGTTGGATTTCCAAAAAGATATAACCAGTCTTAAAATTATGGGAGTGTCTTTAATCATAAATTAGAACTTTCAATTTCAGCAAATTAAATACTATAAACTTTAAATATCATACAACCAAATCATACATGGTCATCTGACAACAGGGCAGTATATTTTAATAAATTTTTCGAATGTCACAAAGTAATTTTTCAAATTAAAAAAGAAATAATCTGAAATTTAGGATTGTGGTTGGTCGGTTTCCATTGAAGCAGCCTAAGGTTTACTTTTCTAATATAAATAAAGGAACATTTTGTGATTCATTTTATTTTTTAAGGTTTGTTATTTCACGGCTTAAATTTATATCTGATCATAACCACACAAATTAAGTACTTAATATATAAACGTCTCCTTTTGTTTTACATTCTTTTTCTTTTTATCTCCGTGGCTATTTCTACTTTGCTCTAAAAGAGATTGTCCAAGTATATGGTGCATACTTAAATAGACGGCTTAATATCCACTCCAAATGTTGATTCAAACTAATTTTTGTTTTCACCCAAAAAAATAAAAAATAAAAAAGTTAACCATTACCTTCATCTTCTTTTTTTTAATACATACACATATTAAATATTTAATATATGGACCATTTCAAATATTCATGATGAGATGTTTCGGTTATTTCATATGAATAGAATATTTGCGTCCTTGAAAAGAGTTAATGACATGCCGATAATTCCTTATATGCCATTATTGATTATCCCAACGCATTGGCTTTAGTTACACGATAATAATAAGCCATAGCATCATGTGAAGCATCAAATTCCAAAGAAAAAGAAGGTAAAGTTTTATAGAATACTCCACCAAATGGATTTTAATATAGAAAGGACTCTAGAAGGTGCACTTTAATTTCTTTAAATTCAAATTACTTGCAGGCACTTTTCTTGGTTTAATATGTTAAATGAATATACTGAGGTTAAAGTTCAGATACGTATCCTGTGAAGGTCAAAATTTTTAAAAAATTATTCACTAATTTATTAGATTTTAAGGATGATAATTTAATAATTCTTCATATCAAAATTAAAAAATTACAAGCCTGTTTACAAGTTTTCTCTACAAAAAAAAAAAAAAAAAAATTAAAGGAGACGCATTTCATGAGATAATGTTTCGTACATATGAAGTAACTCGATCTTAGTGGGTGTCATAAGTTCGTACCACGAGCCCTCCAGCATACGACACGACTCATACCATTGAAATTTAAATGGAATCCCCAATTCGCGATGCCACAGCATCTTGCAGGGAAAAACATACAGTCTACTGCTTTTATCTTTTTCATCCCCATCTGAAATCTAGTTAGCTCATGGCTTCGGACCACCATTGACAATGAGTTTTGAAAAGACTTGGATATTCCCCTAATAATATCTTTGACGACTTATGATTTTGTTTTCTAAAATTTACAGTAGTATAAATTTTCTGAAAAATGTTTTATTTTAAGACATGCAGGCTGCAATTGCACAATCATGAAAAAAAAATTAAATTAAATTAAATGCTTCAAGAGTTTAAAAAAGTTTGAGCTAATGAATTTCAACAATTCATTATATGGGATAATATTGCACTTGATATCTAAATTTTACTTATAAACGTACACTCAGATTTTTTTTTTTTAACCTTCCCTGTACGTTTATATATTACCTTATTTGGCTTTGTCTATATCCGTTTGCTATAACATGGATACATGAATCAACCAAGTCTTGTCGTCTTGATGCGTGTATTATGAGTTTTGCTATAAGTCCATCGGATTACGACTTTATCTTTAAACATCATTAAGAGTGGAATCGGGATCATCATTGTCTTAGCATAGGTCTTAAGTTTGACTAAAACCAGTAAGAAGATTAGATAAAAAATGTAAAGAGAGAAAAAGAGAGAGAGAGGAGAGAAAGAAAATAAGTATCATAGCCGGAAACTAAAATCTAACTAGAGTAAAAGAGTAGCTGAATTAAGACAATATAGTATTGAAGTTGGAACTCTACCTCCAATTAAAAAATGCAAATAAAAAACTTCAAAACTCAAACTCTAAAATATTAATTTTTAAGGTCAAATTCAACTTAAAATGATAATAAGTTTAAACTCAAATCAATTGAGCTCAATTAAACTTGATTGAGACTAAAAAATAAGACGATTTTTGACAAACATTTATATTTCTTTATACTAAAAAATTTCAAGTTCACCGAATTAGTTGCATGAAAACTCGATTAGGACATGATTCCCCCGAAGGCCCCCCCTCCCCTGCACCCCTACTAGACATATTTAATTCCAATAGGGAAATAATGATGAAAACCCTGTGGAAGATTCGTCTACAGAGCATTCATGCGACTCCATGATTGCATCGGACAATACAACGTGAGGACAATGATCCAATGCTTATATCGTGCATTCATCTCAATGAAGTAGTAATGAAGCATGTCTCAAAAAGCTTAAACAGATCGAGTACCCACATGCTTCGAGTGCAAGCTTTGTATAATTATATATATATATATAATATATATATATATAGAGGCCCCATACCATCGGAGACCACTTTCCTCTCTTCAATTATATATAAAACAAACCATCCTGTATGGTGGGGACGGAGGGGATACAAAATTGGACAAACGGGGAGAATAATAGAAGATGGTACAACACTTAAATAAAGAGTACAAATAGGAAGTTTTTAATATGCTAAAGTTCACTGTTCCAAATTTTTTTTAGCGTGGAGCTTAGCTTTCTTCATAAAGTGTTAAAAGTACATTCCTACATCTGGCAAGGCTTCAAACACTCTCCTATCAGCAAACTCCACACCCATACACACAATGCGAGCTCTTTATGAGATAAAGATAAAGTTCCTGTATTTTCAAAGGGAAAAAAATAAAAGAGGAATATTACACTACACACATCGCTGCATGTGTGGGGTGGGTTGACAGGCAGAGAGACCAAACACCTTGAGTTTATTCCCTCTTTTATGTTTCTACAGCTAGCTTGACCTAAAAAAAATTGCGTATTTGAGGGATAGCATAAAAAATCCACTGAATATGTTCTTTTAGTGTATGTGCCTGAACAACTTTATCAGTCTTAGAACAAGAAGTTGCCACTTGACATTGATGCATTTTCATTTAACTTTTCCAGATAGATGTACTGTTTGCCATTACTATGTAATTTTACTCCATATAAAACCATTTGGTGTGTATATTTGCATGCAACGCAGCACCAAACCCACCAAAATATTTCCATGAAAGTAATTCTGACAATTATCATGTAAATCAACAACTTTTATTACTTGTATAACAGACAGAAGAGGCACGGTTAATGCAGCATGAAGAGGAAGATGGTCAATGATTGATCAAATAAGTTGAGAAGTTGCACGCAAGTTAAATCCTAATACTCAATAACAGATGCACTGTGCTGACACTAAAATAAACAAATTCCCATACCCAGTGATCTTATTAATGTTGATAATAGTGACTTTGAAGTTAGTCTAACCTTTTCATCAATGAAAAATGAAGACTAAAAGGAACTTCATCGAACTCGGTATCCTCAACTGCATTCCAACAAAGAATATTTACAGAGAAAAACCAACTTTCTCATTGTTGATCTTATTTGCTATAAAACAGCATAAGTAAAACTAAAAATTAGAAAAGTATATAGAGATATTGCCATTCCTACCTCCATCAATGGATAAGGGAATGATCGAAAGGCTCACACATTAGGCTATATAACAATAGGAAAAGTATGACTCCATCTTCAAATATGAAAGATGCGTTACATTTTCCCATTAACAGGATGAACTACGCTACTCCAGAAAGTGATTTTTCCAATATTCATCACTTCTGCTAGAATTGGCAGGAAGTTCCAAGCCGGTGTCTTTGTTTTTGTCCTGCACTGACATTTTTCCTTTCAGCAAACGCAGGATAAAGAAGGTTCTGAATATTCTCCATGAACTGACCCCAATCATTTTCATCCATATCAGCCAACCTAACAAAGCTAGTACTAGCAGGGAGTTGCTCAGTTACACACATATTACCTGAAGATGCACCAGCTAAATAGCCACTTTTCTGCCGTGCACCTTCATGTTGCCAGCTCTTCTCTCTGATTCTTGTATCTTTCAGTGACACAGACAACATAGAAACTGATGGATGTTGAATTCCTGCAAATTCGATATAATTCGTTTCACTCTCTTCATTTTCAGACTCCTCATCATCGTTCTCTTTAAGACTCTCTTCTAACTTTGACAAAGGGTTTCTTCCTTGAAAACTCTTTGTAGTAGACCAAAAACTTCTAGTTGGTAAGTTTTCTTCTATTCTACAAGTCCAATAAAAGTCTTCAGCATCACAGTCAATGTCTAATTGAAACTGCTGATCATCATCAACTTTAACCTCTTGTGATTCCAGTCCCCTCTCATCTAGTAACCTTCTGGCCTCAATACATATGAATTCAAGATCACTAGGCTTTTCTTCATGGCCATGAAACTCTCTACTCATCATCTCACCAATTTCAGCAAGACACAACCCAAAGGCTGCGGCTTCCTTCAAAAAGATTGTGCAAATCATCAAGACTCGAAGGCAGGCCTCTCGAATCATGGGAAGTTCAGCCCTTAGCATCTCGGAATCCCTAATTGGATCAAGATCAGCTATATACTTGAGTTCTTCCTCAGAAAAAGGAATTGATGCCTGTGGCCAGTGTATCCACTCAAAGTATGGATCTTCCAAGCTCTCTGGAAGACAGAGACCATGATCAATCGGAATAAGTTCCACCCGACCAAAACTCCCAATGCCATCAAGCTTTCTAACTAAAAGATTTCCAGCATGTCGGTCAGTGTTTAAAATTCGAATATCCAATATCCCAATCCGATGTACAGAAGAGACAGGAAAGCTTGAAGTCCCATGGTCACAAGCATCAAAATCATGAGGAATGAACTGCTGTAAGGAAGCAATCTTGCTAACTTGCTTAGGGATTTGATGCTTTTTCCCATTCACTCCATCATTGATGTTGAAGATGGAATGTGTCACTTTCACCAGGGCTGTGAGAGGCACATTCGCAAAATGGTCATAATCAAGAAGGTATGCAGCCACTTCTCTGAAACCAGTCTCCCCAACTCGCACAGAACGTTTCAAGCCAGGTTGCCCAAGAGCTTTCCCAACAAAACCTTTGGGATTGTTAGGCGCATAGGGTTCCTCATCAGTTGGCTTCACTATAGCAACATTTTCTTCTTTAAAGTTCCGAAAGTAATATGCACCACCGAGTCCACTGTGAATAGGAATTGGATTGATGCCGTTCTTCATTGCCTTCACGATGTCCCTGATCAATTGCTTGGCTCTAGATGAAGGACTTGAACATCCCAATACTTCTATCGGACCACTTTGATCTCCGTGGTGAAGGTCCTTTCCAGTTGGTGAGAGACATGGAGTTGATGAGCTGCGATGCATATAGTTTCTCGCCAACAGAAGTGGACAATCATTTCTAACGGTACTTAGATCATTCTTTAACACCATATCTCCATATACCAGAGAACATTCTTCAGTTGGTACATGGAGTGCGATTTGTAATCTCCTTTTTACGGTATGAGCATTGTCACTTCTATCCAACTCCATGCCCATAACACAACCTGTTTCAGTTTGAACAAATACACGCCTTCTGGCAGGGGGCTTTCCATCCATTCTATTACTCCCACAATACTCATTGCTCAGATGACCTCTAAAAGCTGCAGAAGCCGAATTGTTGTGTACAGACATATCAAGATCAGGAGACACGGAAAGAAGACAAGGAGCAGTAGCCCACTCTAGAGAGGGTAGCAGAGCAGGCGAAACCAGAGAGCTTCTCTCTGAAGCAGGCGCCTTTCTCACATGCCAGCAGTAAGGCAACTGTGGTGTAAAATATCATAACAACTCAGCACAAAAATGAATCCACTTTCTTTGCATCTCAAATCTGATCCAAGATAGTAATGTAGGAAAGGATGAACCTATGGAATATTCTACATCGGAGAAGTCACTGAGAACAACCTGCTATTTCAAAAATGAGGACGCCAATGAGATATTAACTAAAAGGGAAAAGAAAATGCAGCATGATCTCATTCAAGCATTGCTACCATAGACCTCACAAGAAAAACGACATATTCTTCAAATTTATCTTAATCAGCATGAGCTTTGTGTGGACAAGCAGGAAACCAAGTTTTATATTTGACAACTACACCAAGTTCTACCTCTGATAAAACAACAACCAAACGTCTACTTAAGAAGCTATGTCAAAAAAAGAAACGCAAAACACAATGGGTCAAAAGGGAAAAAAAGCAAAGGTGCTGGTGCTTAAACTCCAACAGTAAAATTCTCACCTACACTTTGCTTTCCACACCTGCTACTTCTACTCAGGCTCCATTATATGACAAACACACCATATACCATCACCAATATCTCCTCTTATCCAAAATCACTTGTCCTGTAATATCAGGCGTAAGAAATCAAGCCGATACATTTAGCTCAAAATTGCATAAAATCAATCATTGAGATCATAAATCAAAATTTGTACCAGATCAATACTTCAACAAGATAATGCTGAACAAAAGGAAATCATCCTCAAAACTCCAAAATATAAGAATTTATTTTAGGATAGCAGGAAAGGCAAGACAGCAAAATCGAGTTATAACTATTTCAGAAGCATAATCACTTGAAAAATCTCTAAAACCATAATTTTATTTCTAGAAACCATTAGATATGCTTTTACATCCCCAATACACCACTAAAAGAAAATCTTTGGCATCGGTTTACGGTGTTTTAACTGTGTTTCGATAGCTAAATGCACTTATTAACGAATATTCGAGGCATATTCGCGTATTACTAAAAAATTATGACAGTTTGTACTAAAATAAATTTAACGACCAACAAGGTTTCATGAAGCCATTATAATAACTACGAATTTAATTTCATGGGAGATCATGACACAAAGCAATCACCTCATGTCAAACAGAAAAAGAAAAATAGGAAATTAAGTAAATGAATCATAACTGTTTCAGATGTGTGATCACTGCAAAACTCTACAAAGCGTGGATTTAATTTCAAAAAGTCATTCGAAATGTATCCATAACAGCAATCCGCTACTAAAAATATCACCTTTAGCTTCTACCGAATATATATATATATATATATATATATCACCTTTGGCAATGTTTTGCAGCGCTTTAACCGCGTTAAGACACTTAATTACAAAATTTTAACTACTTTGTAGCGGTAAAACGGCACTTTTAAAAAAGTTTTTCGTGCTGATCAAACAATCAAGAACAGCTGTTAAAGCGTGAATGCATCAAAATTCCAAAAGAAAAAAAAAATCAACAAGTCAAATTTCTTTTACGTAATTTTAAATAATGAGACGAATCAAAGGTCGACTTTTTCTTTGTTTACTCTAGAAACAGAAATTATTGTGTGGAAACGTCAATCGCAATGCAGATTTTCAGTTTGTTTCTTTTTTTCATGAATACGTTCGGAAAACCGATTGAACTCACCGAGAAACTGAATCATCGGAGATCGGGAGAGAGAGAGAGAGAGATCTACGGCTGAGATCAGTGAATACAGAGAGATCAAGCGGTTGATATTTGACGGATCATACAAGGAGGAAACCCTCTAGATTTTTGACAGTTGTTACACTCTCTCCCCCTCACTGTCTCTCACCCGCTGTTCTCTATCCCTCCCTCCCTCTCTTTTATATAAAAACTTTGTTTTCCTTTCAAAAGGGGAATGGGACCACGAAGGGCTTTGGAATAAGGTGAAAACGGATTTACAGTAACAGAAAACGACAAGCATCAAGATTACGACACGTGTATCTGAAGAACAGTCTTGTATGGGTCAGATTTTGACGTGTAATGATAAAATCTAATAGGTGGAGTTCCCGACCAAACCAAAAAAAAAAAAGGGATGAGATTAGACATCGTCATGGTTCGATTCTGGTCTGGAACTGAACCCGATTCGTCAGTTTCTGATTCTAAAAGTGGTGGAACCGAAACTGGACCTGTGAGAGCCGATCCGGTTCTCAGTTCTTAGAAATTGCCGGTTCTCACGGTTCGGTTCCGATTCTAGAGGAATCGGGAACCATGAAAAAAAATAAGAAATCAATTAAATAATTACTTAATTTAACTAAGAAAAAATGCAAAATAAATTTTTAACTTGAAATAACATTGAGCCTAACAATAATTGTTCATAGCAGTAGTTAAAAGAAATTCTATAATTATGTATTTATTTATATACAATCACTTGCACTTTTTTAGTTGTTATATTAGCAATGTGACACTATAAAATATTCAAAGATATAAATAATTCTTAATAACAAAAAACAAATCACACATTGTTAAGAAAAAAGTCTACTTTGATTAAAAGTTTACATAAATTAAACAATATATGATTTCAAATATATTCATTACTTGTGTTGTTAATAATAACACATTAAATATTGTGAATAGGAAATAAATTTTTTATTATTTATGCACAAATAGTTTTATATTTTTTTATGATTACAATTTTTTTTTATAATTTTCTTTTCTTTTCTTCTTACTTTTTTTATAATTTTTATTATGTAGAACCGCCGGTTCTGCCGGTTCTTGAATCCATGGTTTCAAAACTGTCGGGTCATGCGATTTTTAGGGATGGAACCGTAAGGACCCATCGAAACCGTAAGGACCCATCAGAACCAACGGGTCTTTTACCGGTTCAGACCCGTCATTGCCTGGCCGGTTCCCCGTTCAGGAACCGCCGGTGACGGGTCAGGTCGGTTCTCGATTCGGAACCGACTCATGATGATGTTTAGATGAGATTGTCTTAAATATAGTAAATGTGATTCCATAAAATACAAATAATAAAGGATAAAATGCTAATGCATGTATAAATTATAATTGGTTTTGGTTACATGGATTTAATTAAATATGGATTCTAATTAAATTTAAAGGCCTATATTTGATATACACCAATGGTTGAATATTGTTAATTTTTTTTAATAGAGTAATTACAATTCCATAAAATACAAATAATAGGAAATTTTATCATTTTGTCATTAATTTTGATGAGATCGATCCAATCGACTATCCAACGACTCACACTATACCCATTCATAATTGAATAACTAGTATAATTAATAGTGTCATTCGTGAGATTAGTGAACTAATATTATAATGCACTATTCACATGTTTTGTATGATTGTTTTAGTGAAGTCCTCCTATGTTTGAGGCAATAGGTAAAGTCCTCATGTATTGAGACACATGTGTGAAGTCCTACGTGTGTGTAGACAATTGGTGAAGTCCCCTTTGTGAGGTAATTATGAAGTCTTCATGTTAAGGTAATGTAAAGTTATTAGTTGTGAGGTATTATGTGAAGTCCTCTATGTTAAGGTATTTGTGAAGTCCTCTTCGTAAGGTAATTGTTTTGTGTTGAATGAGGTAATTTGTATACCGTTGAGACTGGGAGGTGAGTCGAATTCCACATTAAATCTAGTATAATCTTCTCATTTCCTTATTTCTTTATTATTACTATTGTAATTGTACGTAAAAGGAAAAAAAAAATATAATGGTTGGTTAAGTGAGCTTAAAATTGGTTTAGAAATGCGCTTCATAGCTTCCACTTTCGCATGCGTGTGTATGTGTAATCAAGCCTAGTGATGCATGGCTTTTTCCAACAAGGATACTCCATAAAAAGAACAGCACAATCTCACAGTTATGGTTGCAAAGAAACCGACCTTTTTATCAAGTATGAAAGTTAAACGAGAGTTCTAGTTGGGCTTTTTATTAAGTTTGAAATTTAAGATCGAGTTCGTCTCGTTTAGCTAAACATGCTTTATTTCAAACTCAAACTTTTTATCAAACCTAATGAACTTTTATCTAGTCTGACATTAAAGTTCAAGCTCGAATCGTTTAAATAGCCTCTTTTCCATTTTTTTCAAACCTAAAAATAATATATAAGAGTTGCTAAATATATATACATAAATTAGAAATTAGTTTTTTTTTTTAATTATACATTAATATATTATAAGTATAAAACTTATAAATTTGGTAACATGCGTGTTAATGAGTTTACTTGAGAGCTTGTTAACGAACCTAAAACGAGCATATTCACGAGTTGGCTCACAAGGTTAAATTAAAACTCAAACTCAAACTCAACTCATTTATTAATCCAATTCAAGTCAAGCCGAATTTGAAACTTTTTGAGCAGCTTGACTCATTTGCATCCTACTCACAATATCAATCATACCTAAAAATGAGAGAGAAAAAATAAAACGACCGAAAAACTTGCTTATCGCAAATATTTAAAATAAACTAATATCAAGCGGGTCATTGCAATCTTTGAACCAATTAGATATGTTATACTGGTTTTATTTGTGGAGGTAGCTATGTAAAGATGGACCCATCATCGTGGGAGTTGGAAAAAGAGAGTTGATTTAATTATCTTTACTTGATGCAAAATAGAAATATGCAAATATTGTGAGCCTACCAACATGATAAGATGAAAAGCCGACTGATTTAGAAGCGAACTGCATTTACAACCACGCCTATGGTTTAGCTATGACACGCTAAGAATATTCACATCCGATCACCTTACATTAGCATTTTAAATATTTTTTTAAACTAATTTTTATCTCCAATGAACTCGAAAAATATAATAAACTCCTTTTATTTCATAGGACACTATAAACAAGGGTAAGTCCTTGGATAATTGAGAGAGAGACCCCGAGGTAACACTAAAGACTCATTTGTCAATGCTGATTCCATTTGCAAGAAATCTAATGAAACGTGGAAAAGGGGGCCTTGTAGTAAAAAAGATGAGCTTTTTATAGTCAACCATTTCAATTACGATATACATTGAAAGAATAAAAAGCATTCCTACGTCCCTTTTTCATTGCTTGAACAACTAGTAAAATTATTTACACGTTTGACTACTTAATTATGTTTAGATTGTTTAATTTGTCTTTGTATTATATTGATATATGATTTGTATTTATAACTTATTTATATCATATATATATCGTATATGTTTGGTCTATTTATAAGTAAAATTGTCAGTTAATAAACCATATTTAGGCTTAGAAGTTGATCAAATAATGACGGTCCAATGATTAAAATACACATATATGATGTATATTGCTTTAAACATGTTTTCTTGAGTTCTATCTCAAATTTTAATTATAAGATCTTACTAAATGTTTTCAGAAAGAATATAAAATGATGTATTTTGCCAATGACCTTGTGATTTAGTGATATTTTCCTTACTCTCTCATATGAGAAGTTCAAGATTCGATTTCCCCTCATAATATATTATCTAATATTTCTAGATTTAAAATGAAAGTTCATTTTAATTTTAGTTTATATATATATATATATATATAATTTCTTTAAATAGATAGTGAGGTATAGGATTTAGGGGTACGCAAACCGAATTAAAATCAGAAAACCAATTCAAATAATATGATTAGCCGGTTTATTGGTTTCAATTAGGATTACGGTTTTTATTTTTTTTTCTAGTTTTTGGTTTCGACTTCGGTTTGTAATCACAAAAAATATATATTTAATGGTTAATTGTTTCAATATTTATAAATATTATATATAATTTAAATATACATATAATTATTTTTTAAAAAATATATATTCATATAATTTGCATATGTTAATGTTCCTTGGATTTTGGTTAAAGTACTATGTTTTGTCTTATATTTGATGGGAGTTAATGTGATAATTGATTTGGTTTAATTTTGTTGATGATAATACCTCCAAACACTTGTTTTTCTTCTATTCCTTAATTTGATTTTTCTTTTTTTTAATATTTTGTAATATATATAATAACTTAAATAAAAAATTTATGATAAAGGCTAAAAAATAAGGTTTGTTGAAACTATCAATTTGATTTGTTGAAGCCATTATATTAAATGATTAAAAACTAAAAACAAAAAAAATTAATTGAAAAACAGTTAACCGTTAAGGTAAATAATTGTTTATAATAGATTGATTAAGGATCGAAATATTAAAAAATTGATCATTATGATTACGTTCTAAAAATAAAATTATAAATCGATTAATTGAACCATGGACGCTCTAATTAAAGAAGGGGAAGGATGCCTAGCTTTGAGTAAAGATACTCACGGTTCTTTTAAGTTTGCTAAATTTTTCCAAGTTTAGCTACATACATGATTTAAAAGCAAGTAAAAGTGCTCACGCTTAGAGGGTAGCAAATTCACATAACAATTTTTTTTTTTTTTAAAACAAAAAGAGAAACTTCATAAAGTACGAGGGATAGTCACGGAAACAACCTAACCACATTTACTAAAAATACGTTTCAAAAATATATAATTTTATGTTTAAGTATTCTTAGAGTGGAATAATTGTTTTTAACTTCAAAAGCAATACAAAAACATATTATAGATAATATATCCTTTTTCCAATCCATGTAAGACACTAAAATTTAAAAACCGTCTCTACCTAAATAATATAGATAACTACTTTTTATATCCGTCCATAAATACTATTCTTTTTAACATTAAATGTGCATATAAGATATCAAAACATTTATATTCAATATTTTGAATTGAAAATGATCATTTAAAAAAAATTAAAAACTCCACATATATGAATTGGTTTTGGTTTGGGTAATTGTGTTCCAATTCCTAGAATTTATTGAACTTGTGTCTAGGCAATGGAACGTGTTCCAAGTTGTAACGCAAAATAAAACTGTTCAATGCGAAAATGGGCTGAGCCAAGTTGGGCCCGTGATCTCATATTCATATCATTTCAATAATGGGCCTGTTAAATAATAAGAATAGCTACGTCATTACATTTCTTAGCAGAATAGTCACATGTTTTTTTTTTTTTTTTCCATTTTTATTAAGAGAAATTACATAATATAAATTGGCATTAAGCCAATTGGTCATATCTACCGCATTAGTCAAAAACCTAATCACCATTCCTTTATCTTTCTAATTTGGCTAAAACATGATGCCCTTTTGAAAAATATTTCTCTTATTTTTCCTCTTTTCCATTCATCAAGTAAAATACGAAATTGGAGTTATGAATCTTGTAAAACAAAAATGATAAGTTGCTATTATATAATATTTGTAAGATATTAAACTGGAATTCTTTATTTTTTTTTTTTCCAATTTTCACTAGAACAATACACATATGGCATAAGTATATAAATGCTCATATTAACCATACTGATGTCTAATAAGAAGAATATTCAATAAACCGTTAGATGTTATGTGGTAAGTTCAAGGATTGACATAATTGCTTACATTGCGCCACCATCAGTTGTTACAAACCTTGTCCAGTGCCCCTTATTTATTTATCGAGGCGTATTTTAAAAGATTGAACTGTTTCTTGTGTTCGGCTAGGTGTTCATCCAGTTCCTTATATGATGATTGATGTTTAATGAAAATGATCAGTAAGTGATTTTATAGATCTAATGGCATCCTTAATATATTAAATCAAATACCCTTCTTCATTATAATCGTAAAGAAGAAAAATGATTTATTTATTTCAGAAAGAAAAAAGAACTCCTAATCTAGATGGATTTGAATTAAATATAGTAGTGGAATGCGGAGATTCAAAAATAAAAAGCACAAGGCATATTTTTTATTTGAATAAATTGGTAAAATGCTGCAGTTTGTACTAATACAGGTTCTAATAATAAAATTAAAAGGAATAAAACAATAACACATATAAGTGTTGTAACAATAACACATATAAGTGTTGTAAGGACCCGGCCTATCTAATCGCCATAATTAGGCATGTCAAGTCTCCAATTATGCATAAAACCTAAGTATTATAAGATACTCAAGTATTATACGTAAGGTTGTTTATAAAGAAGATGAATGTATTGACTATTTATTTAAACCTATAATAATATCATATAACTTTAATATAAAACTACTTAATACATGAGTAGGTTAACTTTACAAATCTTGGAATAACTTTAGTGTCAAACCAGTGACACTTCAAAAGATACAAAACATGTTTATGAACAAAATACAAGAAACAAACTTAAAATCTTATTTTACAAATCAAGGCTTTTACAACAAGCCTATAACAAAATACATTTCTTCTTCTTAGTCTTTAAGAAAACTTAAACATAACAACTTGGTTCATGCATGGATTTCCTAGCCGTCCCACTTGTCCAGCAAAGCTTCCCAATCGGTCCCATATCATCATAGCAGTTATTATTAACATCACCTAGGTAGAATCATGAGCTAGAGGCCTAGTATGCAATAACACAAACAAATATGAAATGCCAAGTACACCTAAACTAAATGTAATGTAACAAACAATAATTTGATTATCTTTGATTAGATATGTCAATTATCATTGGGGTATTCAAACTCCGATTACAATATTGGGAATCTGGGAGTCTTGAGTAACAGTAGCTGCTCAGAGATTGTTATAGACTGTCCGAAGACTTATAACTCATATACCTACAAAACTGAGTAATAATATCATCTAAGGTTAATAGCCATTACACAACTTTACTTAACTTAATCCATAATATCATCTAGTTCAACCGATCCTATAAATGTGAGATAAATTATATTATTTCCCTTTAAGAATAAGCAAACGTTACACGATATTATCCGCCCTATCAATTACCTACTTAGCCACTCATATATCACTATTGCATTATGGTAAAAGAAAAGTCATTGCATCATGGTAAAAGAAAAGTCATTGCATCATGACTATGTGGTCTAAGCGCCTAACTACCATGTCATTGCATCATAACAAGGATGTCACTTCTCGAACCAGATTCAACAATAAAAAGCACAACCAATTTCAATCCAATTTAATTCATATTTGGTTAAATCTACTTAAAGTATGCCGAACTTAACAATTATCAAACAAGCTATTACGTACCTAATCTATTTGACAATAGACTTGTGTTTAAACCTAATTGAGTATATGAGTCTATAAAAAAAAATCATTTCATGTTAAATTTCTTACTCACATTAACATATTAACTCATTAAAGAATCATTATGCTTAAACAAGATTTAAATCATCTCATATTTGACTCATATAAGCACAAATACATATTTCATATTTCATTTATTATCTATCTATCAATCATCATTAAGGATTTTATTTTTATTTTTTTATATGAACAGTACCAAAGAGTTTGTCACACCCGTGACCTTGGTCATGGTAAGGATTACGGGCATCATCACGCTCGTGAACTTGGGCTACAATAAACATGATTGGTCTTGTTACACCCGTATTAGGAGATCATGCCCCTTATTACGGCCGTGATATATATCATGATATCCATTGTGTTGTATCAAACTTATTACAAAATTTTCTAAAAATAATCTGAGAAGATAACGGGCCTCATTATGGCCTTGATCTACCTCTAGGAACTTCACAAAGAAAATAACAGCCTTTATAACGACTGAAATTTAGGTAGTTTTAAGTTTTTAAGAACACTCAGAGGAGATCACCGACTTTGTTGTCGTGGCAAGCTTTGAAAATTCATCTAACAATATAATGGCCTTAGTAACGGCCGTGATCAATAGGAAAATTTAACTCCAAGAGGATAACGACCTCTATCACACCTGTGATGAATAGGGCGATTTCCCTATGGTACTTATTTTGAAAATTTTAAAGTCTTATGTCCTTTAACTCTCTACTAAGCCTATGTGCATTTGTAAAAACACACTAGTTTGTCTATGAACATAACATTAAAGATCATCAAACTCATTTGTTCACACAAATTCATCTCTGATACAAAACACAACAAACTTAATCTAAGAAAAACATAATCTTATCATCCATGCTTATTAAGCTCTATTACTACTCTAATCATTCAAGTTTTACTTACTTATCACTTTCAATATCAATACATGCACCAAATCATCATAAGTTCCATCTATGATTTTGTCAAACACCTAAGGTACATATATCTATTTACATACCTAATTCAACATATACCATGACATGCCTTTAATTCATATAAAACATCAAAATTTTACTCCTATCTATCATTAACATCACTCAAAATCATAATTTACCAAGATAAACAAGAAATCAACTTTTACTTACCTTTAGAACTATCTCTAGAGATCAAGTTATCTTTCCTTACTTCCTTAGCTTGAATCTCACTTCTTTTACTTTTGATTCTTACTTCCTAGCCTTGGATCTAATTTGTGAGGGCTAAGAAGAAATTTTAATGAAGAAGATTTGGGTTTATTTGGCTTGAGATGTAGAAGAAAGGAAGAGAGAGATACGATGGAGAGAGAGGGTTGGTTTTGGATTGTGATATTTTTACCCATAATGTTGACTTTTGGGGCATTTGGAATTCTTTAGAAGGTGCCATATCTATGGGCTTAGGCTTTGCATGTGTTTGGGCTTGGTTTAATTAATTTGATGGGTGTTGGGCTTAATTAGAGGCTCTAAAAAAAATTGCTAAGCCATAGATTAAAACACACATATAGTTTAATTCAATACAATTCAACAAACAAACATATTACTAAAATTTTACTAACACACAAATACATTAATTACGAGAATTTCTCATACCAAGAATTTGTTATATAATCAAATTAAATTATACTAACTTAACTATAACAATTAAATTCACAAATCATCAATTAATCATATATAAACAAATAAAGTTGATATTTTAAATTTTTGGTTATTTCAAGTGTCTTAAAAAGGAAAGTATATTTTTTAATTTAAAAATAAATTAGAAATATCTACCTTAATGTAATTACTACTTTTAATAACTAATTTTTCATTAATGTAACGGTCTATAAATACTGTTGGTTTCAAATTATATACATGTAAGCTGCCAACCTCTTAATGTATTAATACTACACTCAATATTTTGGATTAAGATGGCCTTATAAAAAAAAAAAATTAAAACTTCAAATATATGGGTTCAGCTTCCGATTCCTACCAATAACAAGAAAAATTAGAATAGTGAAGGTTATTTTAATAATGTTAGTTATAAGGAAATTATAGGATATAGTTGAGGCCTACAAGGGGACATGTTCCAAGCTGTCAGCAAAATAATTTTTCACTGCCAAAGTGGGCTGAGCCAAGTTGGGCCCATGAGCTTAAATCATTTGGGTGATCCAACTGATTGATACATATTTCTATAGGCAAGCACATTCCAATAATAGGCCAATTAAATAATAAGAAATGCCACCTCGTTACATATCTTGGCGAATTTATAAAGGCAAGGTGTTGCACGAACAGATGGAGTCACATGAAACCATATGAACAATTCGATTTTTATATGAATTTAATTCAAGAATAATGGCCTTTGGAGTGATGCCTCCTAGGATTAATAGTATTTTATTAAATGATTTAATGTTATGGATGGTATTTAAACATTTTTTTTTTATAATATATAGTTATTAAATAGTTATAAATTAAAATTGATTATTTAATATTTAATTTTTTTCGTGCATTCCAATAATATTGCATCCTCCATCATATTGACAGATACCGTAGTCCTAAATAAAGATTTTAACCAATATGATTTTTCGCTCACATGTGAATCTTATATACTTGCTGTGCTGCTAGACCGTGAATATTGAGTGTATATCCCATATTTTATTTCACTCGCATGCATATAAATTGGAGGACACGGACGAAGATATTATTTAAATAGGGAAACATTAAGGTAATAGTGGATTGGGCTTCCATAAAATGCAAATTTCGACATTTGTGATTACAAATGCGTACGATTTGATTTCAAACTGGTTAAAGAAGTTCTTTGGTTTCTAGATAGTTTTTTAGCTTAGAACGGTGGAATCGGTTGGCTGGTTTCATTGAAAAAATTAGAGAAAAATTTTAAAAAATAATACTAAATACATAATTATTAATTTTTTTTATTTCATATAAAAAGAAAATTTATTATCAATTTACAATATTTAATGTGTCGGTATCAACAACAAAAATAAACATTAAAATTATATATAATAAGTTTGTATAAACTTATCCTAAAAGTAATTCATTTTCTTAATAATATGATACTATTATTTGTTTTGTAATTTCTTTTCACGCTCTAAAGTATTTTGCATTCTCATATGACTAACTATAATCGATATTGGATGTGTTTGTATATAAATAAATGCACATTTTAAACAAATTTTTTAAAAATTGGTTAAATAATTTAACACTTTTAGACCAAATTATTTTAAGTTTGAAATTTATTTTAAAACTAAAATTCATTTATTTATTTAAAAAAAATTTATTGATTGTTTCATTGTTCCAAAATTAGAACTGATAACCGCCAATTCTTTAGAACCGACTGAAATCATGGGAGACAGTTCTGGTTTCGGTTTCTCAGTTTGAATACTCGAAACCAGTGGTTTTGATTTGGTTCAATTCTAGAATCGTGCAGACGTCTATGCGCGGTACTCAACTTGTGTGTATAGATTAGATGTCATTACGGTTCGGTTCGGGTCTGGACCAGACCCGTGAGAAAAACCGTAGGAACCGTCGGTTCTTACGGTTCGGTTTTGGTGCTAAAGTAATAAGGAACCATGAAATAAAAAAGTAAAAAATAATTAAATAATTTACTTAATTTGACTAAAAAAATGCATAATAAACTTTTAACTTGAAATAAAATTGAGCCTAATAATAATTATTCATAGCATTAGTTAAAAGAAATTCTATAATTATGTATTTATTTATATACAATCACTTACACTTTTTTAGTTGTTATATTAGCAATGTGACACTATAAAATATTCAAAATAAAAATAATTCCCAACAAGAAAAAGTAAATCACACATTGTTAAGAAAAAAGTCTACTTTAGTTAGAAGTCTATATAAATTTAATAATATATGATTTCAAATATATTTATTACTTGTGTTGTTAATAATAACACAATAAATATTGTGAATAAGAAATAATTTTTTTATTATTTATGCAAAAGTAGTTTTAAATCTTTGTTTTATAATTACAATTTTTTTTATAAATTTCTTTTCTTTTTTCTTTAATTTTTTTTATAATTTTTATGGTGTAAAATGACCGGTTCTTGAATCGGCTGTTCCAAAACTGCCGGATCATGCGGTTTTTAGGGATGGAACCGTAAGGACCCGCAAGAACCAGCGGGTCCTTTACCGGTTTAGACCCGCCATTCATCGGTCGGTATCCGGTTCAGAAACCGTCGGTGACGGGGCAGGTTGATTCCTGGTTCGGAACCGACCGATGATGATGTCTAGTATAGATTACTAAAATTTTGTTTGAGCTAATATAACTTTGTAATTGAACCTTTATTAGCAATGCATGTATATATAGTATATACTAAGATCATAGAAAATGCAAGAAAATTATAGTACGTAACATAATCAACAGAAGACTCCATGGGAGTTGTAGAAATAGAGAGAAATATGATTAAAAAAATGGTATTAGAATCTAGAAATAGAAGATAGTTATTGGAAGGTTTGCTTATAAAATATTTAAATAAATGTCAAATGTGGTAACTAAATTTTACACAATATTTTGTTATTCAAATTTTGAAGTGAGTAATTTAATATCTAATCAAACTTTTTGTTACTATTTTTACTACATCTTTAACACTGTTTCCTCTCTTTACAAACTTGGAAGAGAATGCTAGATCATTGAAATTTTACTATTTTTTACTACTTATCCTAATACAGTCTTGATAGATTTTTTCTTTAACGTTAACAAATAGAGCAAATTATATTAGTAAAAAAGTAAAAATAGCCAATAAAAGTTCGTTTGAGTATTAAATAGATTATTTTAAATTTCATGTACCAAATTGTATTTTTATGTATAAATCAAGTACCAAATTTGACATTTTTCTTAATATCTTTTAATTTGATTAAAATGTTTAGGATATTCAGATATTGTATCTATATAATATACAAATACCAATGTTTCCAGTTTTAATATTATTTATTAAAAGGTGTTATTACATTTGATACCTAAACTTTATACCACGAATAATCTATTTTACAAGCCAAATAAAAAATATCATATATATATATCCATTATATTTATGTAAAATCTTACAAATGAAGCACATGGTGCAAAAAGTTACTTAAATAATAATTATTCTCTACATAAAATATTACGTGATAAAGGAAACACAGATGCATATATCATTTTGAGCAGGAAAACTTGAGTTCTATCTAATATATCATTTATTTCGTGCTTTAAATTATAATATTATAAGCTTCAATATGTGATATGTCCTCAAGAAGAAAGTAATTTTCACGGATAGTAATCCCATTCCAAGAGATTGACCATTAAGGTTATGAAAACCCACGTCATCACAACCTAGTCCAAAATCATATGTAATATCTCTAAATATTACTAACATATTTAATATTATAATTAGTTATCAAATTCATGTTGAATGCACATGATTTGTTAAATCTGATGTTTTTATATTATTCTAAACATCTAGACTTTTGTTTTAACAAGATAGCTGATAAGTCAGCCTATGAAATCAGTAAAATCATATTTAAAACTTTTTAAACTCTTTTGTTAAAATTTTTAAAAGGATAATTACAATTATCTTCATTAAATTGTAGTTATTACTACTGTACGTTTTATGTGCGGCTCGGGTCAACTAATAAAGAAAAGAAAAAATAATTATCGGTTGAAGCACACCTAAACTTATATTAGGTATAAAACCACTTAATAAAAATAAGATAAATTGCAAATATGCCCCTTACCTAATGTGGAGCACTAATCTTAAAAACCACGTGCTTCAACAATAATTATTTGAAAATAAGATTATAGTTATTGTATCTTCTTGATCTCTCAAGTTAGAGGTCCAAGTTTGAATCCTCATCTTTCTTATAATGCAAAAAAAAAAAAAAAAACCAACAATTATTTAAAAAATCTGAATTTAGACCCTCCAAAGTCCAAAGTAGAGTAAATGCACATTTTCGAAAAAATGAGGAGTTAAGAGGGCAACATAATAAAAGTAAGGGAGAGTTAAGTGCTCAGAACCAATATAGATGGTGCATTTTTAATTTAAAGAAAAACTTTTAATTTTCACTCCATAAAATTAGCCAAATAAGGATGAATTTATTTACTTTAATATTGTATTAAATAGTTATCTAAATTATTAAAGGAAATGAGATAACTTTGATAACATATATATTTTACAATATTAATAGTCATAACTAAGAAAAGAATGAAAGTTTTAAATTAAAATAATGGAATAGAAATTGTAATAAATGGGACATATGAAATTATTTAGGTTAAAGAAAAAAAATTGCATTTAAAAAGACAAAACTCCCAAACCTAAACTTTTTAATATAATCCCATGAATATAAAACTTCAAATGATGTCAAAAAAATGTAATTTTAAATCTACTAGAAATATTACGTAATTTCTAAAATGATAAAAGTATTAAAATTGTCCTACATAATTTTAAATGTAAATGCATTACATTGTTTATAAAATCTTTAAATTTTAAAGAATTTTTTACAAAAACACATTTCGTTTCACTTTTTCCTTGTCTAAAAAGTGAAAACCCCCTTAATCATTATTTAGAATTTAGATATTCAAATAAGTTTAACACAGATAAGTGTTTAAAAGGTGAAACACATGTTTATTGTCATTTGAAAAAAAAAATTACAAAAATATTAATTACATAAAAAAATTACCAAAATCCTATTGTTGGGTTGCATTTATTACATGCAATATAGCATTTTTTATCATGCATTTAATAGATACAAATCTCATTTCTAATTTATAATATGTATTGCACTTATTGGTGTATTGCATTCAGTACATACTATAGAAATGGAAATATCCTATTACATGTGTTTATCGTGATATTAATATCTATATAAATTTTTGATATTAATTGTGATATTAATATGCATTGATATCTATACAATTTATTTGTTCAATTACTATCGGTATAATTTTTCTGTTACTTGGTAAATGAGAAATTATTTCAATTTATAAATCTTGCCGAATTTTCATCTGCTCCACTATATTTTAAAATTTTCTTACAATCCTAGTATTTTCTTTTTTATTCAAACATTATGGTAGTGCACTAATTAACCCGTTTAAATGTATAAATTGCATATCCAATTGATCGGATAAATTTCCAATTAATAAGTATTTAAACTGTAACTTTAATAGTACAACTACTTATATCACTGCAAGTATCTATTTGGGAAGTATATCTACGTACACTTATTTTTTAGCATTGAAGAGGAACCTGAATTTTTTCAATTGGTAGTAATAATATGATTTAAACATTGAGCACCAATTGAATCTAATATAGAGAAAAACAGATTAAATGAAAGTGCTATCAACAATGAATGCAAAATTTATTTTCCCAACTTTTTCTTCGTGACTTTGCACCATTGAAGCACACAAAATCCGTATCCTTAAAAAGGAACATCACTGTCCTTCCAAAATTATCATTCAAACATATTTGTACACCATTTATTCAGTTCAATGAGACAACATTTTTATATACAACAGATTTCCGAGGATTCTTTAACTCTGTGCTTTATCCTTATCTCTAGAGACTATACAATCCATTTATTTTTTAGTTGACCACGCCAAATAGAGCAACGAGAGAGATTAATTAGCGTGATTGTGATTAGCGGGTGAAAATTTTTATATGTGGTAATTTTTATAAAATTATGCACTATTTTTACAAATTATTCAAAATATATTGGTATTTGCTGATCATCATTCATTATAAATGTTGTAACTTATTAAACCTTTATTCTTGAGTAGTTATAATTTTTGTTTTTTCTTCATGTACAATAGAAGGTTAATTATTTGAGTGTAATAATGGTTGCTAACATATACCTATCGAGAAAATTTTATTGTGTAAATATGGCGAATGATACTTGAAATTTTGAAAAATATACATTTAAGTACTTAAATAGTGAAAGTAATCAATTTGATACCTAAACTTTGATATTTTAAATTGATCAAGTAATTATCAATTTTAAAGTTTAGGAATAAAATTGATTAATTTAAAAGTTTAGAAGCTTAATTACATATTTTATAAAAGTTGAGCTGTCATTTTCGACGTTAACCTAATTTAATTTATATGTGCAATTTAAAAAAATGCACATTTTTTACTACTTGTTTAAAATATATCGTACTTATCTGCAATTCATGAAAATAAATTTAACTAAATAAATGATATATCATAGTCATCTAACCCTTTTTTTCTTCTAGCATAGATGGTTTTTTTTTTTTTTCCATGTACAATACATGGTTGTTTGTGTTGATTTATCAATACTGGAATTTGGCTTTTCTATGGTTATATTTTAGCAATTTGATCTATACATTATCTAAATATTATTGTCACAACCCAAATACAGTCAAGACATATTCAGTTCTGCCACATATAATACTTAAGCATTATACGTTAAGGCTACTTTAAACTATTTGTTTATCATGATCGTTTGCTAAACGATTTTAGATTCTAAATTATATAATTAAGTTTTAAAAACATTGGATTGACATTGGAAAATAATAAGTTATCAGACGTAGAAACTATTAGTACAAGGTATATATAAAAACTTTTACAACAAAAAGGAAAATATAAGTTTGAAAAGATAACTACAATATTTATTTAATAAAACACATAATCTTGCATTCCTAGCCACTTTGCTCTTCAAGATCATATCGATTCGTCCCAACTTGAGATATACATAAGCATCAAGTAAAATCACAACACTTAAAAAAAAAAAAAAAAAAGGAATGAGTCGAAACCTAATACATAGTAATACATCACACGACATGATACATGCACCTAGATTATATGCAATGCAACAATCAAAAGTTTATGTTTATTATTTAATGCAATTCAAATACATAAGAGTACTCACACTCTAAACAACAAGCCATGGGAATCGAAGATCTCGAGTAGTAACAAATGCCAGGCGGTTGATATAGTAGCTCGAATATCATACCTCTATAGAACATCAGTAATAGCAGTGTTTAGGGTTTACAGCCGTTATGCATCTCCATTTATTTCAATCCATATTTATATGCAGGTCAATCGATACCTATAGTCGTGAATCTATCCTAAATGATGTTATTCCGATATCATTTATCCTATAGCTACTGTCGAGCCACAAGTGGCTTAAGTGTCTATCTACTGTGCTGGCACTATCTAGCAAGTTTGTCGCTCCTTGAACTATTAAACGATAGAACCACACTTAAACAATTAATAGCCATCTTAAGTTAGTTCATTTTTTGATGCTTACCTTAGCAAGCAACACGCAAGTTTACGTACTTGATAATGAATTGGTAGATGATAGATGATCACACAAAAGATAATAGGTCGATGAAATATTTGTTCAAGAAAGTTTAATTTGTATAAGAATGAGTTATACAAACTAATGATTCATATCATATTTATTAATCAATTAATGTAAGATCTTATGTAATATAAGACCTTGAGTTATAATTGAATTAGGTGCATTTAGGGTAGTTGGGCTTAGATGGTTTGGACCAAGTCCATTGAAATTAGAAATTGAATTTATCATTTAGATATATTGGATCTTTAGGGATCCTAGGTAAAACCCAATAAGAAAATCTCTAAGTGTTTTACTTTTTAGGGTAATAGGCTTTAAGGCTTGGAAATTTAGTCTATTAAGGAATATAGATTTTAAATTAGGTGGAATCGAGCTTTATATTGAATTTAGGTCTAATTAGAGTAATATTAGTTATTGGACCTAAGAATTGTGCTCAAGCCCAATTGAATTTAATTTAGATTTGTTACATACATAATAGTAAACCTAAATACTTTGTATTACAAAACATAAGCTTATAAGTAAGCCCTTATCACATACTCTTACATTTAAAAAATAAAGTCTTGCTTTAGTCTTTTTCCAAAAAAAAAAAAAAAATTGGATAGTCGAGAATCCTAGTTATCCTATTCTACACGAAATTCTTCGTAATCTATACCATATCCTAAGTCATCATAGCACTCATCATCATTGATACTTGCAGAAGAAAGAGAGAGCTAAGGGCCTAGTACACGATAACACAAACAAATATAAAATAGCATACAACCTTAAGGTAATGCAATGCAAGAAGCAATTAAATTATTTATCTTTATTTGAGTAAAACAAATCAACATTAGAGTATTTAAACTCCGATTATATTCTTTAGGGAACTTGGGGGTCTTGAGTAACAACAGTTACTTAGGGGGTTGATATAAGCATCCCGAATACTTATATTTCCTACATTACTTTACAAATAATAATCTCATTTAGGACTCACAGCCGTTGCTCATCTTTACTTAACTTAATCCATTATATCACCTAGTTCATCTCATTCTAAAAACGTGAACTAAATCATATTATTTCCTTTAAAAAAAAGCAAATGTTACACTAATACCATTTCTGCTATCGATTATCCACTGAGCCACTTATAAATTGTCGTTGCATCATAACAATGGTAGGCTAAGCGCCTAACTACTATGCTTGGCTCCAAGTAGTGTTATCGTTCCCTGGGCTGTATTAAACGACATAAACATAACCAATTCAATCATTGTTAAGTCAATCTTTAATTATAGTCAATTTAGAGATGCCTATTTAGTCATCGAACAATCAAGTTACTACATACCTGAATAAATGAAATTATCTGGCAAGGGATCTGTGTTCAAACACAATCAATTACGAGAATCTATTATAAAGATCATTTCATATGAAACAATCATTAATTCAAAACAGATACTAAGTCATCAAGTCCTCATTAGACTTAGGCAAAACTCAATTCATCTCATAACTTGTACTTATACAGATATATACACATACTATTATTTCTAATATTCAAATAAAAAAAATATTTTTATATGAATAGTATCAGGGATCTGTTATGTATATGACAAAGACCGTGATCATCATCACAGGAACCATCATGGTTATGTCTAACGTCCTAAATTTAATTAAGGCATTACTACCATGTATAATACTTAAGTGTATTATACGCTCAGGCTTCCTAGAATGATATATATTTGTTTCGAACATTGCTAACTAATTTTAAATTATAAAATCATTCAGTTAGATTCTTAAAACAACTGGATTTAAACTTATTAAAATAGACTTTAGAAAAACATAATCATAATCTACTTTCAGAGTAGATCATTTATCCCAAAAACAAAGCTTTTAAAGATATTACAAACATTGGACTTCTTAACTAAGCCCTTAAAAGAATATTACAAACTTAAAATATAAATCCATCTCTTTAATAAAACCAAATAAAATAAAATACATCCACGGTCCTAAACTCACTTCACTTAGCCAATATCATCCAAAACCGAGCCAAGCATCATCATCCATCAACAACACCATAATCAACATCAACACCAATATCAACAACATCATCTTCATTAATTGAACCTCATCATCATCCATTCATCAACATCATCAACATCTCAACATTATCAAAATACCTGGAAAAAGAATAACAATAACAATAATGAGCCGAAGCTCAGTATACAATAACACAATCACACATGGAGTGACACATGAACTTATCTAAATGCAGTGCATCAACCGTTAAGTTATTATTTTTGCCTTTAAGTAAACAAATCAACACTGGACCACTCGGACTCCGAAACAATCTAGAAACGATTTTCCATCCTAGCCCACCATCGTAGCAATAAGGGAGCACGCAAATAGCTCCCACAGACGACTATCTCAGGTTAGGAACTAGAGTTCCTAGGTAACCACAGCTACTCAGGGGGGTTGATATAAGCAACCTAACTACTTATATCTCCAACGACATCACAAGAAAATAGCTTCATCTAAGGCTTACAGCCATTACACATACTCTACTCATCCCAGTCCATAACATCATCCAATTTAGTCATTTCGCTAAACATGAACCAGATCATATTACTTCTTCCTAAGCCTAAGTAGACATTATATCGATACCGGTTTTGTCCCATCGGCTACCCATCGAGCCACCTATTGGAAGTCATTGCATCATGACGAGTGGCCTAAGCGCCTAAACTATAGTGTCCATTTAGACAAGGTGCCGCTCCTTGGACCGGATTCAACGGTAAAAGCACGACCATCACTCATCATTTATTAATCGAGTTTAAGAATACCTATCATAACAACCACTACGCAAGTTACTACATACCTTTCATATTAAAAATCCAAATAGGGACAAAGGGTAGATCAAAAGCTAACTCAGAAGATATATCAGATATACATATCTATAGATTCAAGAATTTAAACTCATATAAGAAACTGTACTCATCATCCATTTATCTCAAACATTATTAAGAACCTATTTGATCAGACACTCAATAGGAACCCTGCTATGGCTACGAATATCACTCTACCAAAATACGAACAGTTCTTCTTTGTCCGTCAGAGTATTTATTTTCACTATGATTAGAGTCATATATTACAAAAGCATCATCACATCATTCATATTCAAATCAAACAAACATTTGAAACAATGTATTCTCCATATTAGACTAAGGTTTATCATAACATATTAGTCTAATCCAATTATTAGTTATTAATCCATTTTAACTTAATCCTAAGCAAATTGATTAGAGTTAATTATTTAATTCAATTATTAAGCTAAGTTAATCAAACTTAATCAATCTAATCTATTTTAAGTTGTTCAAGCCCATTTAGTCAAGTTAGACTAAGATTATTAACCAATTCATTTTATAACTAAGATTCATATTAACTTAAGTCTATTTTAGCTTAATCTTGGATAAATTAATTAAAATTAATCAATCTAATTCGTTTAGTTCATTCAAGTTCATTTAGCCAAGTTGAACTTAGATTATTAACTAAGTTCATTTTATATTCAACTCCATGTGAAATCAATTATCTATTAAATCTATAAATTCACTAAACTCTTGCTTAATTATATCATTCAATAAACATAACAATTAATATCATTTATCTATTTCATTTTAGCATATAAATATTTATATTATATTTAATTAGTAAAACAAATTTTTAACTTTGTTTGGAAATGTAGCAGCTGGAAAGAAATAAAATTTCGGACTTGATAATTTTATAATTTACAAAAACTTAAAACATAAAAGTTGTAAATCCCTTTTTGACCTTTCATAGCCTTTTCAATCACCCAATCCGATGTCAAATGAAAAAGTTATGAGCAAAATAAGAAACAATGTGGCAATAGTAAAAATCAAACGGGGTGTACGATAAGCTGTACGAACCATATACCTTTCCATACATGCTGTATGATAGAGTGTGAACTCAAAGGAAAAAACACATGAAAGGTCAGAAAGTAAAACATTGTCTCATACATGCTGTATGGGATGCTGTTTGATCCCAAGAAAAACGAAATTAAGAGTCTAGAAAGTGAAACACCTTGTCATATAGAGTGTTTCGAAAGGTGTTTGGAGTTTCAGAGGGTGAAACACCCTCCCATACATGCTGTATCAAAAGCATATGATCCATACATCTTCCCAAAGATAGTGTTTGACAGGAGTTTGAAAAATCTCTACTTTTTCTTGTTTCAAACTTGAATTTTACATACTTTTCACTTCTCTAACCTTACTTTAAGCTTAATACAAACATATACAACATATTACATGCCCTTAGCAACTCAAAACACATATGAACTTTACATTCCCAATATTAACAATTGTCAAACATCACTCAACATGAATTAAACCCTGCATCACCAAATTCAAGCATACTCAAAACTACTCCTAGTCATAACACAACTCATCTAACCCAACACTTCAACTCAAAAACAACTTTCAAACTAACAACACCCTATTTACTACAATCTCAAGCATCCAAAAGCTTTCTCAAACAACTTAACATACCAATACTCTTTGTAATCTATCATGAGATTCATTTTGACAGGAAATTCATGGAATAAAAAGATAATAATCATCACAAAATGGCATATTAACTTACCTTAACTTGTAGATGATTAGTGGAATAGAGTTCTTGGTGAAATGAGCAAGAAAACTTGAAAAAAAAGGTTGGGAAAATGAGCTTGAAAATTCCTACGATTTTTTGGTCTGTTTTGGATGTCTATTTGTTTCAAATTGAAGTTTGATATCATCCCTTTATATATGACTATTGGGGTAGATTTGGAGAAAGATTAAGAGTAGGCTTTAGGCTTTATTTTTGTTTTGATTTTAGGCTTGATATAATATGAAAAATCTACTATGTTTTGCTTTGGATTTGGGTTAGGTTTTTTTCTTGAAAACTTAAGCTTTACATGCATTAAAACAATAAATAAACACTAATATCAAAACTCACTAACACACTATATTTATTTTTAATACTCATAACTTATCAACAATATTTGTATATAATAAATATAATTTAAACAACTCAAACATATATAACACATTTTACTTATCAATCATAAAATACACTACTAATACTAAATCACACTAACTCATCATATTTCATTAATTAGTTATTTACTAAAATTTCAATGTTTCAAGCAAACATAACATATATTAATTTTGCACTAACACATTAAATTTTCATCAACTAAACTCTCATCAAAATTCATAATTTAAGAGATTCAACATATATATTCAATTAGTTATGCATTGAAATTTTGGAAATTTCACTTGGGGGTTTTAGAATTGAAATTTCAAATTTCAACTTAATTATTAATAATCTAATTATATCAAATTGTCTATTTTATTTTATTTTATTTTTTGCTATAATTTATTTGACTTATTTAATCTATCTAAACTTAACTTTTTTTTTTTTAAACTTGGGTAAAGGTTTTGGGTTTTTCACTATGATTAAGGGTTGTGTTACAAATCAATAGCCTTGTCATGCCCGTGATAAGAGATCATGCCCCTTTCATGACCATGATATAGGCCGTGTTAAGAATTACGCTCCTGATCTAGTCTTGTTAAAATTTTATAGAAAACTTCCAAGAAGATGACGCCTGGTGTCACAGCCGTGATCTAGGTTGTATTATTTGTCAAAAACACACAGAGGAGATCACAGGCTAGGTCATGGCCATGATCAAACGGGGAAATTTGTTTTCGAAGGGTAACAGCCTCGAATTCGCCTGTAATGAACAAGGTATTGACCCTATGATGTTTATTTTAGAATTTTCAAAGCCTTACATTCTATAAATTGTTACTCATATGTTATTTTTTGTAGAAACATGTTAAGATTAACCTATAAGCATAGCATCAATCATCATCAAGTTCATTTACACACATATATCTACTATGCATGCATGTACACAACAATATGTTAAGAATACAAGTTTATTATACTTGCTTTTTAGAGCTCTACTGACAACTTGATCACTAAAGTTCTACCTATCTACCACTAAAAACATTAATACATCCAACATTTCACTATAAGCTTCATAAGTCATTTTTCAAATACCTAGTGTGCATATGTATATTTGCATATCTAATCTAAATACATGTTGGCATCTCATCAATTTGTTTAAACATCAAAATTCTCTCCTACTTAGTATTAACATCAATTATAACTTATATTTGAACAAAATATGAGAGAATTCAACTTTACTTATGTATAGCTACCATCATCATCAAGCTCTACTTTCCCACTTCTTTGCATGATTTTACTACTAGTTATCTTCTATCTTGATTCTTTACTTAAAATCTTATGTGTTAGGATTTAAAGCATTGATGTGTGAATTTATGTTTGAGGTGGGGCTATTGTTGGGGGGGGGGGGGGGGGGGGGGTGGGGGGGGAGAGGGAGAATGTTATGGTTAGGGTGTGTGAGAAGTGTCAGTTGTGTTAGGCCTATTTTTGGGTTTGATATTTTGCAAAAGTGGCTTTTTGAATTATCCTAAAAATCTGCCCCTTTTTTGACTTTTTAACACATTAGAAAAGCTTAAAAGAAGGCTTAGACATGGGCTTGCTTTTCATGTGGGCTTAAGCTTTATTGAAAAAAAAGGGCATGGATCAATAAGAAAATTTTGTAGCAATTGGGTCTCCTAATTCTATAAAAATAATACATCATATTATAGTACCATTCAACACATACAACTAAATTTTAACACATTTCAATACTAATAATTTATCATGTTATATTTAAATTATCACAATTTAATCATGAAAGCAATAAACAAAACATATATGCAAAATAATTTAGTATATTTAGTTTAGGTTATTTCAGTAAGCATATTAATAACGACTTATATTACGGAGTAACGTATAGTTATAGTATGTTAGGTTATAAATCCAACCTATATGTGTTTACAATCAAGAAAATTCGAAGTGTACTACATATACTTATAAGAAGACTTGGAAAATAAGGAGATTTATGCAAAACAAAGGAGTTGGAACCTATACACTACTGTCCTACAAATATACACGGCCAACCTTCAATTGGGAAATTATTTATGAGAGCTTGATTTTGGCAAGGCCGACATCAAGCTGCCAGCGTACAACTGGTGTTCAATCATCGACGTTTGTAATGTCGGCCTATGCCGCCAGTCTTCATTTTTATTGAGCCAACTTATGTTTGTTGCATGTTTTCCCTTTGGCTTTTGATATAAATACTCCTTAGTTAGTCTTAGGGTTTTCGGTGGAGGCTATCATAAATCCTAAAGAGAGAGTCTAGAGAGAGAGAGGCCTATTGTTGTTGAAATCCACTGTTGTGGTGAGGATTTGAGTGATCAGCTAGTGTTATCTAGTGAAAAAAATTGTATATACCATTATTATTGATAGTGGAAGATAATTTGTGCTGTGGTCCCATGATTTTTTTCCAGTTGGGGTTTTCTATGTAAATCCTGATGTCATTTTTAATTCCGTATTTGTTGTTTGAGTGTTGTTATTACATTGGTAAGAGGGAAAATTTGTTTTATGATTACAAATTATTGAAGGATTTTTCCTAAAGTATAATTATGATTTTTTATTCGCCAATAAAAATGAATTTAACGAGAAAAAGCTGCAAAACATACCTTAAGACTTACGAACATTTGGTGTGATTTTACGGAGTGAGGGGATTTTTCAACACATATACAATATTTCGACAAACATTCGACTTTTGAGTTTGTTTACAAATTTATGGAGATGTGATGAATATAAGAAATATAACGGAAATTGAAGTAATTGTGCAAATATTTGAGGATACTTATATCGTTCGCACCAAAAATAAATAAATAAATAAATAGTCATTCGCAGCGCATGTGTTGTTACAAACTTTTGAGCAAGTAGCTGTTTCTGAGTTGTTTTACAATTAAGTTAAGTACGAAATATGAATTATTTAACGAACATTTGACTAAAGAAATAAAAATAAAATATTAAAGTTATAATGGCGTGATGAAAGTTAAAATAAATGGGTGAGCAATCTATAAGCGATTAATTAATTTAATTATTTTTACCATTTTTAAATACCACTAATGTGAATGCACATCCCTATGTTAAAGAAAAATAATTATTAAAAAATTAGTAATTCTATTTTATAACTAGTAATAAGTAGTTGGCGGGATATTTTTTCTTAATAAGATATTGACAAGTACTATAATGATTTTTGTAAAACGTTTGAGTATGGTGCTTCCTAAACTTGTTCGTTTCAAGTTTGGTATGCTCATGCTTGGCTGATTTTTACAGATTTTATAAATTCAATATAAAGCTATTAAGTGGAAATTTTCCTTCTGTAGGTCGCAACTCATGTATCGTAATAATATTTTATTTATTAATTGAGTTTTATAAAATTCTAATTAGTACATTCATTTTTAAAACTAAGTAAACTAAACATTATTTAGTAATATTTTATTTTATACTATTCATACTTATTAGATTATCTAATTATCCTTTTTCTTCCCACAATTATGAACCTTCAATAGGTTTTAAATGTTAATGGAAACCTTTTATTTAGCTCTTTCGATTTTATTTTTCTTCTTTTGTTAAGTATTTATATTTTCTTGAATGAACATTTCGCATTTGTAATGAAATACCTTTTCCTTTTAAATTTTTAGATATATATTATATATTATAATTATTACAAAGATGTATTTCTTTAACCAAGAAAATATGTATTTATTAGCATTATTTTGAAACTGAAAACAATCAAATTATTTATAAAATACCTTAAATTTAAAAGATGGGGAATTAATTCTGTATAGAATCCTTCTACCGCCAACCAATTAATTTCAGATGGGTGGATGATAACTAGTATTAACAAGTACTTCGTCGGATTTTTCTTTTAATAATAATTGACAAATACTATAATATTTTTTTTGTCGCATTCTCTGCTATTTAATTTTTTATTTTGTCTTTTCTTTTCTTTTCTTTGCTTTTTTTGTTTTTTTTTTCCCATTACGGCAACCTTTCTGTGCCATCTCATCTGCCTTAATTACTCGTTGGTACAAATAAATGATAACAGAGGGTACAGGGTGCTGGTTTTTAACAGATTATAACAGGTCAAACCACTTTTTTTTGTCATTTTGTTTGTTTTCTATCTTTGTTTGGCTATGATTTACAGCTCATATTTTATAACTTTGTTAAAAAATGAATTGATTTGTCAAAAGTATTTTCATCGTCAGGGTGGTATATTTGACAGTCTTGATCCAGCAATATACTTATATATACAGTGGTTGGATTTTACACGCATAATAAATTGTTCGAAATGATTCCCAATTTTCTACGTATTATATATATATATATATATATTAGAATTTTATTATCTAATAATTTTTCTAAGAGGAAAAAAAAATTTCGAGATATTTTAAATAGTAGTTAATAATAATCACTAGTAAAAAAATGGCCTTAAGAGGCGAAATATTTCGCTCCTCAGTAGCTTATAATTTGCCTCAGTATTGCTATTGAGGCGAAAAATTCGCCTCAAAAATTCGCTCTGAAGTCGCCATTTAGGGAAAAGGAGGCGAAATTCGCCTCATACTTAGGATGGGGGTGCCACGTCGACTAGTGAGGCGAAACTCGCCTCACTAGCCGACTTGGCATGAGGCGAATTTCGCCTCATACAATAAGTAATGAGGCGAAATTCGCCTCATAGAAATCTGGGAGCCACGTCGGCTAGTGAGGCGAGTTTCGCCTCACTAGCCGACGTGGCATGAGGCGAAATTCGCCTCATACAACGTAATGAGGCGAAATTCGCCTCATCTATCAAATATACCACACGACCAATTTTTAGTAAAATTTTTTAATTATTCATATATAATTTAAGAATTTTAATTATTATATATTAATTAAAATTTAATTAAATATATTATTTCAGAATTTTAAAAAATGCAACACATATTATAAAAATTATATAATTAATATTACAAATTTATTACTATTAATATTTGACTTAAAATTTATTAATTAATTAATAATTTTTTCAGAATTTATAAATAATAAATAAACATGTATTGGAATAATTTAAAAAAAAACGTATAATTAATATTACAATATATTTATATTTTACTTAAAATATTGTATGTAAGTTTGTTATCGTAAACATTTGAAATAATAAAAGTATTATGATATTATAAATATATTTATATTGATATAAATGTTATAAAATAAAAGGTAGAATATGTCTAAAATTTGGAAAAAATTGTAAAAAATTTGTAAATATAATGAAAATATTATACCTTATATTATATTTGATTTTAATATTGTTGAATTTGTAATGAGAAATGGTAAAATCCTGCAAAAATAAATCCAAATAAATAATTATAAATAAAAATTAAATATAAAAATTAAGTAAATGAAATAAAAAGAGAGGATGAATTACCGATTGTGTTGAGAGTGAGAGCAGCAGCGAATGTGAGAGAGGGGAGAGAAATTGAGGGAGCAGAGGAGAGAAGGGGGGTATATATAGGCAGTGACTGGGCTGATGAGGCGAATTTCGCCTCATATGTTGAAATCTGAGGGGAATTTCGCCTCATGAGTTGGACATGAGGCGAAATTCGCCTCATGAAAAATGAGGGGAATTTCGCCTCATAATGAAAAATTCCAAACTCCCGCGCCCGCTATTTTTCTCCGCGTCGTCCCGCAAAAATTTTAATCGTAAATTTGCATAATTTTTTTAAGATTAAATTAAAAATATTTATTAATTTATCAACTTATTATTATTAAATAAGATTAAAAATTCATCTTATTTAATTGGGTGATGTACTTTTATTAATTAAAAAGTTAATTATAAAAAATTTATATATAGATAAAAGATTAATTAATCAAATTATATTTTTATTAATCATTTCATTTAATAGTAAATAAGATTAAAAATTAATTTATTCAATTGTGTGATGTGCTTATTTTGATTAAAAAAGAATCATAAAAAATATTTATATAAATTAAATTTTAATATATTGAAATTACATATTTATTAATCAATTTATTTACTAATATATAAGATTAAAAGTAAATATTATTCAATTGAGTTATGTACTTACATTTATAATAATTTAAATAAACAAATATTTATAGATTAAATTTTATTATAAAAAAATATATATTTATTAGTGAATTTACTTATAGTAAATAAGAATTAAAGTCATTGTTATTCAATTAGGTAATGTACTTTTATTTATTAAAAGTTAATTATAAATAATATGTACATACATTAAATATTTATATAGATTAAATATTTCATATTTAAATTATATATTTATTAATCAATTTATTCACTAGTAGATAAGATTAAAAATTAATCTTATTCAATAGGGTGGTGTACTTTTATTAATTAAAAATTAAATCTTTCAATTATTTATATAGATTAAATATTTAATAATAAAAATATATATTTATTAATCCATATATTTATTAGTAGATAAGATTAAAGGTAAATCTTATGCAATTAAGTAATGTACTTTTATTCATTAAAAATTAATTACTAAAATATTTATATATTAATTTTTTTCATAAAATATATATACTAATCAATTTATTTACTAGTAGATAAGACTGGTGAGTTATAATTATAAAGAAATGTTTTCATAGATTTAATAATAATTATAAAAATATTTATTTGTCAATCAATTGATTTACTAGTACATGAGATTAAAAATTAATCTTATTCAGTTGGATATTTATTTTTGTAAAAATATTTATTTGTTCGACATTTTGTATATTGAGAATATTTTTAATATTATTAAACATATAAAAGAAGATTTGGACTTTGTACGAAAATATAAAATTAACATATATTAATTTCAATACCGTCAATTATTTCATATGGATTGTGATAATTATACATTTATCGTATTCGTTATGAAATTGTTAGTACAAACATAAATTTTTACAATAAAAGTATATAATTAATATTACAATTTTTAGAATTAATAAGTAAGTTGGTTTTGAGATTTGAAATTGATATAACCTCTAAAAATCCTCTAAAATAGTTTAGAGGATTCATCAACGCTTGATTTTTAACCTAAACATTAATTCCTAAATCTTACTAGAATTTGAGTTCATTTGTTTGAATAAAAATATTAGTTCTTAAACCCGAACTCACATTAAATATGTTTGTATCCAAATTAAATTCCTAAATTAAGTCCTTATTTTAAGATGTTAATTTATAACCTATCGTATTTTAAGATCTTCAATTCCCAAATTAAATCCCAGTTTCTCAGCCTCTTCGTATTTTGGCCATAATTTTTTAATCCGATCTCTGATTGAGGCGACTTCAGTTGCGTTGGAAAGATAAGAAAGAGATATACAACTTTCATGTATTGAGATTTTGCAAATGCTAAAATTATCAGTGCTTAAATTTCATTTCTTTTCAACTGATACATTTTCCATGCAAAGTTAACAACTTGTTTTTCTTTGTTTTATGTGTTTTTTGCTTACAAGTGGATATTTTTTAGCTATAATGAGATGGATAAGTGATGCTTGATGTGTTATGTTGACTGGTTCATATAATTAAATATGAGTTTAGTACATTTATAGATTTAACAAATAATTAGATTAAATGTAAAAGTTAATTAACAAAAGAATTTAGTTAACAAACCGAGGTTCAACTTGATTAAATAGACTTCAATGAGTTAAAATGAATTAGATTGAGATAGTTTAACCATCTATGACTTATATTTTCATTTAAATGATTAAGGTTAAGTTAACCATCTTTGACTTAGTTTAAGTTAAGGTGAGTTCAAGTTAACATATATCCTACATGTATAACACATTAAATAATATATTTAATATACTGCGGGTTGGTTGAATGGTTTTTAAATAAATTAGATGTGCATGGTACTCGTCGTATGAAATAACAGTACTAAGGGACAAAATATGACGGTAATCATAATCAATAGCATGACATACAAGGTGCGAAACAAGTAATGCAATAAAACGTGAACATCATGTCCGGAATAAAAAACGATGAGGAAATAAAAAACACGATAGCAGCTACTGTCGCTGATCCTGTCGGAGTCGAGCACGACCAGATCCTCTCACAGATGTCCTCTGTGATACTGTATGGGGGGGAGTCGAAGCCGGTGTCGACTGAACAGCTGCGGGCTGAGTCGGAGTATGCGGAGGCTGCTGAGAGGCAGGAGGATGTGAAGACGAAGGAGCCCCAGGAAAAGCATACGATCCAAACGCTGACGGCTGTGACGCAAACGGCGCAAAACCGGGACCCCCGGCCCATGGGATGAACCCCTGAGGATGTGGTCCTCTCTGCTGTGCGGAGCTGCCTGGTGATCCTGTGTCGGATCGTGTGGAGGATGCGTGAACATGGATGGATGGCTCGGCATCCCATAAAACCCATGGTATGGATACGGAGGAGGTGGGACTGGTGTGAATGGCGTAAAGCCAGGCTGACTAGGATCAGGGCCATAAGTGGAAGTCCCCATCTGTGGTGCTGCGTGCTGGTATGGAGGGTACTGCCCGGAGGAAGATGTAGTAGGGGGACGGACGTAGTTCATCAGCAAATCGATCTTCTCTTGCATCTTCTCAATCTTGGCCTCCTGGCTGGTCCTATCATACTCAGAGTGGACCAAATTCTCCTCACGTGGCTGCTCATAATAATCAACCCTATGTTGATCTATTGGCATGCCGTAACCGAAGCCACGTCGGTAGGCAGATCGGTGGCCCAAAACCTCCTCCATGATGACCTTATCCTCCTTAGGTCGCTGACCTGACGCAGCAGCAATGTCATCCTCATGCTTTCTTTTTTCCACCATTCGTTCCTAGTTGAAACAACATGAGCACAAGGTGATTATAATCATACAAACAGATGGATATGAAGTACTAAAAAAATATATATAAGAATCGAAAATACTAACATAATTCTGCATGGAGACCTCCGACTCCCATCGATCTGTTAACTGCCCTTTCTGTCTCCTTAGGTGGGTATGTCGGTAGTTTTGTATTGGCGTGAGATCCTGTAATACATTATTAAAAAAAGTCAGTACAAGAACATAGCATTTAAACCCACATTCATTGTAATTGGAATACCTACATTTGTGAGTGCATGCTGGAGCATGGACTTTGTACCACCTGTATGAACTGACAGTTGCTTCTTCCTGTTCTCCGCATTCACCGTGGATCGCAACTACACGTTTCGAGAAGAAGTGAACAATTGAACTATACTTATGCATATGTAATTTACTACATGGAGAAGCGTACCTTATAATCTTGATCTGTCTCTAGGAAGTGGACGAATGCCCTCCATTCATCTAACCTGTGCTCGAAACCCGGTGGTGGCTTACTAGCAGCTGCATCGCCTCCACCCTTGGCTATGACATAACGTTTAAGCCTGTATCGAAGCTGACTATATGACTTGCTTGCAAGAAAGTCCAGTGCCACCCACCATTTGTGAATTGTCCGCCAATTTTCGGGTAGTTCGAACTTGTTCTGCAAATTTGAACCAAAAAAATTAAGTGTTAAAGGAAGGTGACAGGAGCCAAAAATTGATTTTTCGTATATGTTTACATTTAAATTAACTTACCATTACACGGCGGATGATGCCATGTCGATAGGCCTCGGGAAATGCTGACCATGCCTTTCCTCGACCTCCAGGGACAAACAACTTCGTCGAAGCTCTGTGATGGAGTAAGAACTCCAACCTAACCATCCCCGGAGATGAGCATATGAGACCCATAAACCCATCAGGCATAGTGATAGTCGGTCTACGGCCTGTCCTCCTATACTCCTCCTCCGCCCGGTAACCTCTATACATACCCCGGCGCCTATCTGTCACCGTGATGTTTGCCTCCTCATGCTGAGCCGCCACAGCGGCCTCCTCCGCTCCACTGCTGCGGCCTGTGGGTCATCTGGGTCAACCTGAGCAGGCATATCATCCGGGAGGTCGTACAACACCTCTTCCCCGATCCCCAGCTCATTTACCCATCCCGGCTGTGGCTCAGCCGCCTGACCCGACTGGTCATCGGGATGTCGGACCTGCCGATCAGTAAGTAAGGCAGTAAACGATCCTCCTGTATGACAAAATAAGAAAATGAAACGCATGAGTCCAAAATTGATATAATATTGCTATGACAGATAAAACATTTACAAATGAAGCTGTAAATCCCACCAGTGTACTGCTCCGGATGTGCCTCAGAGTCGTCCAAAAGCTGATCCATGAAATCGGAGCTACTCATCCTGCAAGTTCAAAAAATAACACCGGTTACTTAAATATTTCCTGGAGATTATTACGCAAACAAAGTACATGTGATAGATAAATATAAATAAACGTATCCGTACAATCTATTCGTCCAAATCGTAATCGCCTATGCTACTGCATCCCACACTCGGGTCGGGTAAGCGTGTAAGGTTTCCTAGATCAACAAATATGCGATTGATTGGAATTGTCCATGGCCTTTGCACTGTCTGTTGCATTGCCTCCTCTATTGGAGGTGGCTCGAACGATTCAACATCTTCTATACTCTCGGTTTGGAAGAGAGCACGTGTGAACATATGACGGTGTACAACTTTCTGGACAATCTTCCAATTGCCATTTCGCTTGCTTGGGTCTTTTAGGTAAAATACTTGTTGTGCTTGGTCGGCAAGGATGTACGGGTCGTTATCGTACCATGACCTTGCGGTGTTGATGGAGATGAGGTCTCCGTCGATAATTTCTGGTTTATCCTTCTCCGTATCAAACCACCTGCATTTGAATAAAAACACTTTCTTCGACCCCACATAATTTAGTTGTATAACTTCGGTGAGAACGCCATAAAATGTAAGTTGTTGCCCTCCATCTGCACCGATGACATATACACCGCTATTCTGTGATCTTAAGCCAACCTCCTTGGCTTCTGTGTTGTATCGGATACCATTCACGATACAAGCATTGAAGCTATATCGATGAATTTCAGGGCCCCAAGCTAACGCTTCAAGATCTTCTGGCATCTGATGTCCATGGACAGCCGTTTGCTCCATAATCTACATACCAAGTCAACAATTAAAGTTGCATGTGAAGATATCGATGAATTAATGGTATTGAAGTCTTCAACAAGTTTTTACCTTATTTCTAAACCACTCGGCAAAATGTTTACATACTATTCCTCCGACATTGCGTGCTCCACGTGCAGTTAGTTCGTTCTCAAACTCCCTGTAAGATATTTCATTAGAAGTCCATCTTCAATCTTGGTGAACATCTCTTCTTTTCAAGTCATAAATGAATGAAAAGACATGACATACCTTATAAAGGGTTGCACTTCCTCGCAATTATTCAACACTGTCCAATGCATCCTGTTGAGTTCTACATCCGAGCCTGTTATAGTGCATGCACCTATTGAACGTATGGGCTTGTGTGAATACTCGAAACGATGATGATGGACATTCATCCAGCGGTTCGTCCCACTGTCGGTGGGGTCTATTTATTCTTGAGTCCATGTTATCAAAATATAAGGAGCAAAATTGAGTGCTCTCCCGCACAACGTACGACTCCGTAATTGAACCTTCCGGTCTTGCCCTATTCCGCAAATCTGCTTTTAGAACTCCCATGTACCTCTCAACAGGATACATCCACCGGTACTGGACCGGACCACATATGCGTGCTTCATTTGGAAGGTGGACGGCTAAATGTATCATAATATCGAAAAATGCAGGAGGAAATATCATCTCTAACTTGCAAAGAGTTAGGATTATTGTTTTTTCCAAAGACTCCAAAAGATTTACACGGAGTTCTTTAGCAGTCAATTCCCTGAAAAAACGACATACATCACATACAACATCGTAAATGCGATTATCCAATACCCCACGAATGACAACCGGGAGAATACGTTGCAGCAAGACATGACAATCGTGACTCTTAAGACCTCTCAAACTAACTTCATCAGCGCCTAAGCAGGATGATATATTTGAAGCATATCCATTAGGCATCTTCACATCCCTTATTGAATTACACCTCTCTCATTTGCCTAGTCGATAGTGTATATGCAGCTGGTGGTTTGAAAATGCGTCCCACGTTGCTGCAGGTGTAGCTCGGAACGAATACCCATTTCTTGGAGTGTGAGTCTCGCCTTCTCTGTGTCTTTTGACTTGCCCTTAAGACCAAAAATAGTTCCCACTAGGTTATCGCATATATTCTTTTCGATATGCATCACGTCAAGATTATGTCGAATGTGCAATTCACTCCAATATGGCAATCGGAATAGCAAACTCTTCTTACACCAATTTGTCCCGTCTTCATTCCTCCGACGGCATAGGCGCTCTTGCAATTTCCCTAAAATGACATGCTCGTATCGACTCAATTGATCGATGATGTCTGAACCAGAGAAATCCCTTGGTCGTGCCCGTGTTTCCGTGGTGCCGTCAAAACTTACCCTGTCATGGCGCCACCTATGTCTCAAAGGCAAGAACCGTCTATGGCCCATATAGTGGAACTTACTATTTGAATGGCCACTTGTGCAGTCAATGTTACATATTGGACATGCTTTATAACCCTTCGTCGTCCACCCTGAAATGTCACCGTATGCCGGGAAATCGTTAATAGTCCATAATAATGCAGCATGCAGTCGAAATACCCGTCCTTCGACCACATCTAGTGTTTTGACCCCACTTGTCCAAAGTTCTTGTAGCTCATCTATCAATGGTTGTAAGTACACATCAATATCTTTACCTGGTGATTTCGGCCCCGGTATTAAAAGAGACATCATCATATATGGCTCCTTCATACATCTCCATGGTGGAACATTGTATACAAACATAATAACTGGCCACACACTGTATGTCGTGCTCATGTTTGCATATGGATTAAACCCATCAGTGGCAAGTCCTAATCGTACACTTCGGGGGTCCGATGCGAACAAAGGATATTTGTTATCCAATCCTTTCCACTGTTCGGAATCCACCGGATGCCTCAGCACACCATCTACAGATATATACTTTTCCTTGTGCCATCTCATCTCTGGAGCCGTCTTCCGGCACATAAATAGCCTTTGTAATCTTGGAACTAATGGGAAATGTCGCAACACCTTAACCGGTACTGTTTTTTGTTTCCTTGTATGAAGCTTCCATCTTCCTTCCCCACACACTGGGCATGTATCAAGATTTTTGAATTCTTTTCGAAACAAAACACAATCATTTTTACAAGCATGAATCATGTTTGCATCCATGCCTAACTGCTTCAAAAACTTCCGTGCTTCGTAATATGATGTAGGTAACAAATTGTCGGCAGGTAACAAACTTTTTATTAAGTCAAGCCAATTGTTAAATGACTTCACAGACTGCTTCCCATCAATCTTTAGATTTATCATTTGCACTACTGCTGATAATAATGAAAACTTTGTACATCCCGGATACACTGGACTCTTTGCTTTTTCAAACATTCCAGTCCACCCATCTCCATTAAACCCACTACTTTCATCTTCGCTGTCAATATCATCGCCATCACCATCACTTATATTAACAGCAATATCTTCCAAAAGTTTTTGATCTGCCTCATCTTCAAAGTGCGTGTCTTCAAGTGGATTGCTCCCTTCATCCATAACAACATTATCATGTACCTCGTATTCATCTACATCCTCACCATGATAAATCCAAGGGGAGTAGGTCCAAGCCATTCCCCTCCTGAGGAGGTGATACTCAATAATCTGAATAGATTGCCATGCACCATTAAGGCAATCTCTACAAGGGCATCTAATCAGTCCATCTGCCCGCTTATGGTTTACAGCAGCTTCTAAAAACTCTCTAACCCCATTTCTATATTGCGTTGTTGTCAAATCACGTGTCATATGCCAACTTCGTTCAGACATCCTAAATTGACACTTAATTAATTACCACATTTAAGTCACATCGGATAACTCTCCTATAACTATGCAAGCATCTAATATTGAAACACTATATGTTTGATTTACTTATTATTTAACCCTATATGTGTCATGCAATTACAGATAATATGTATAGTTTTATCGAACCTCTAAGAATAAATACATTACTACAAATTTCACATAAATTAATTCATAAACATATCAATAGGAGCATTTACTACTGTACACATTATACATACATTTATGAAGTTAAACATATTACACATGTATTAAACATTAATATATAATTATTATATTGTAACTATATATGATTTTTGTTCACATACAATTATAGTATTTAAATAATTGTATTTACACTATGTATCATAAAAGAAAACACAATACACATATATTAGACAATTATATGCCATCACTAGATCGTAAATACATATAATATTTTTACCTTACTTATAATAAATATATAAGTATACATATAATATACAGGAAATACTACATATATAAGTAGTATTATTTCAATACTTACACTTATTTTATGTCTTATTAATCTAAACATATAAAACAAGCTTCGAATAATATATAAATACTTGATCCTAAGTATATACATAGTTTTTTCAATTTCTAACAATAAATACATAACTATATATTGAACATTCATTAATCAATATACATGAAAATATTAACTCATATTTATATTTAATCATGTGACATGATATTAACATAATATAACATAGATTGAATAATAACATTAATCACATATCCTTATCTATAATTTCTTCAACTACACACTAATATACATAACTATAAATTAAATATATATTACTACATAAATATTACTACTACTATTTAAATAAATGAATTAAAAATTTCATAACAAATTGAACTAACTTGTAGTAATTGTAGTACAATAAATCCGATCAATCCACCCAAATTATCAGATACCTGCATTCAAAATGAAAATATCAATCAAAAATATATTTTACTATAAAATAAAATACTATAAGAATTAAATAAAAAATAAAAACTTACCGTATAATTAAATTTATTTAATCGAAAATATTTTTTTTTCTTATGTGTATGCGTGAGTGTATGTGCATTTTTGGGTGGGTGGGTGTGTGTGTGTGCGCGTCAGTGAGCTAGTGTGTGGATCGGTGTGTGGGTCTGTGTGTGTTTGTGTGTGGATCTCTGTGTGTGTGTGTGGGTCTCTGTGTGTGTGGGTCAGTGTGCGTGGGTCAGTGTGCGTGGGTGTGCGCGCGTGAGTGTGTGGGCTCGGTCTGTGTGTGTGCGTGTTGCGAGAGAGAGATTGTGAGAGGCGCGAGTGAAAGAGGGGGGGGGGGGGGGGGGGGAGAGCGGTATATATAGAGGGAAGATGAGGCGAATTTCGCCTCATCCTGGTCAGCATTTGAGGCGAAATTCGCCGCTGACCGGGCTAGTGAGGCGAATTTCGCCTCATGATCCTAGTCAGAGGCGAATTTCGCCTCAAATGCTGACTAGGATGAGGCGAAATTCGCCTCTTTTGCTAAAATGAGGCGAAATTCGCCTCAAATACTTTAAGAGGCGAATTTCGCCTCTTAATTTTCGCCTCCCATACCAACTTCTCTACTAGTGAATCTGGAATGAGAATATTGTATCCATTAAACCTCAAAATCATAAATTTTTCTTCACCTATTAAAAATAATGCTAAAATCACGGGTACCTACTTGTAAACAAAATATGGTCTTTTTCTTTTTATTTTATCCCTAAAGAAAATAAGAATTACACAAAATTAATTATCAAAATCCTATTACAAAGTTTTATATTGAAAAACAATCTTAGAAATCATCTATTGAACTAAAGATGTGATTAGTGAGAGCATAGGTTTATGTAAATTGCATGTTCAACATGAATTTCATATATGAAAGTAAATTACATGTTACAAATGTGGTTTTACTAAGGTAAAATGGCAATTAATCTTGTATGAGCTATATTGTGATGATTTCTTTTTAGACGAACAACAAATAGGTATTGGACCAACAAACTATACTTTAGTTACCGAAAATATGTTGTTGTTCTAGCTAAATATTGATACTATGGATGTAATTAAGACGGGCTTGGGATAGATCATATAAGGCTCGAATCTAACTTGCTACCTTATAGGGTCATGGTCCCAACCCACTTTGCCTCGTTGACTGGACTTTGCCTTCTTCTTTTTCTTTTTTTCGTTCTTTTCATTCTTTTTATTTAACGTTTGTCAACTTGTCTTCATGATATATTCTTCTTATTTTTCTTATTTATTTTAATTTCTTTTTATTTGACAGTAAAGCTCCACATTAAAAGAAAAAGGTTAATAAGTTAGACAACTGATTTCCCATGATGGTAATAAATTTGTAATACAACATAGTAGAATTTATTATGCTTAAGGACTGATATAGATACATAAACACAAATGTTATCTCTACTTAATAATCATAAGAAAGCATGACATTCTAATTGCACCAAAAAAAAAAAAAATTATACAATCATGGAGCTATAAAAATAATAAAAAATGGACATACCTAAGTTTTAATATTATAAAATTGTATTTTACTTTTAGAAATTCTAGTGGATTGGGTCAACCCCATAGGGTAATAATTATAACCCAAACCCGACCTACACCCTATAGGGTCACAAATTTTTTTTCTAAACCTGTCCAATAACTTGATAAGGTCAAACCTATAAGATTTTTAGTGGGCCGGATACTTTACAACGACCAGTTATTTGCATCCTTAATTGACACAAAGTCAAAACTAGTCTAGAATCATCTTGGACCCATCATGCTATGGGCTCGATTTAGGTTGGCCTGCTTAACTAACTTTTATTAAAAAAATTAAAAATAATTGTCAAAATAATTCCATTTTAAAATATAAAATTGAAAATATGAAAAATTAAAATAAATATGATGTTATATAAATTAATCATGTTTACTTTTAAATGCAATTTTTTATTTGTATTTTTCATAACAATAGCACATGAAATGTCTCGAATTGCTAATTATATTTTATTGTTCACATGAAAATTAGTTTAAACTTTTTTCTTTTATTTTATATTTTCCATTTTTTCTTATTAGAGGCCTTAAATTACCTTCGACTTGGCAACTCACTAAGTCTCAAATAAGTCATGGCCTATATGCCTAGGCTGGGCTAATAAGTCTTGTCTGGTGGTGCTAGATCAGGTCGAGTCATAGATGAAACCGTGTCGATGTGTAATTCTAGCTTTTGCGATGATGCCAATAATAATTAGACATGCAAGGACATATACATATTGTCTAGACAAGTTGCATACATAAAAATAATATATGGGATAGTTATGATAAACTTTGAAAAGTATTGAAACGAATGCCAATCCTCTATTTTTGAGATAAAGCACTTAGATCGCATTTAATGATGACAACCTTCTTATTTGGTGTTGCCACAAGACCTTCATTTTTGGTCTTTACTTTATTGGATATCCTCTATTATCCTTTAAATTAATTAATTATGAAAATGCATGGATGGGATGTTTTGACTTTAGCAATAAGTTAAAGTTATAAGAGTAAAAAAAAAAAAAATTATCGCAAACATTTATAAATATAACTTTGGTGTGAATAAATGACTAAAAAAATTATAATTCATAAAGAAAGTAATCAACTTGTTTAGACCCACTAGACCTTCTAAAGCCTCACCTCATGACGTTTGATCACTGAAGAAAATCTCTACTCTTGGATGAACCAGGCCAAGCTTATTGAGCACTAAATTGAAATACTAAGTAAACCAACATAAACTTTACCTAATTGAACTTTCTTTTTACACTTTTCTTTTCCTCATTTAAAATTTTAATTCCAAATATTGGGTTTAGGATTCCTCCAAGTTAAATTGAGAAATATATATAATATATATATATATATGTGGATAGGTGAATTTAAACTAAGAGCTTCTCAAACCTGGTCGAACCTTATGGGAACATGAACCAACCGAATGATCTATTAGTCACTTGTCCAGACATAGTTATACAAACTAAGGTATTAAGGCTGTGTAGAGTAAGTTAATGGCTAGCTTACTCAGCCATAAAAATAATCATCCTATTCAATATATAGTCGCTCAACTCAGACTATTCTTCACAATTCTCAACATTCTGGAAAAGTGGCTTAATGGCTTGACTTTTACTATTCCAAAAACTATCATGAGCTTCACTAACTCCAAGAATATGTAGCTGCTTTTCATGACACCCACTTGTAATTCTCCTATAAACGTCGCATTAGGATGTCCCTTAAGGGTGAGCTGATAACATTTAGCCAATACTTTACTACATTACTAATTCATTACCTCCAACATCATACTAGCATGATTGTCAAAGTAGCTATATTGAAATACCACTTGATATCCACTCACTTATTCTTATTTAGTGGCTCAATTGTTAAGAGGTCTATATGCAATCTACTTTACTTGTAAAATTAACACACTGATAATATATGTATATATATATATAGAGAGAGAGAGAGGGAGGGAGGGAGAGAGAGAGATTGAACATATATAAACCTTACATTATTCTATACACATAAAACAAAGAATTAAAAAATGAGTATATATCATTAAAGAGATCCAATGTTTTGGTGTTTTTGATAATTTTTAATTTTCGTGCTACTTGATAGTCCCTATCTTCACTGTGATACCTTATATTATATGAATAAAATTTCATATTGATTATGAGAGTAAATTGATAATGATTTCCAAGGACATTCTAGTGAAAAACAAATGTCAACGGAAAATTCTATAAGGTCCCTTTTTTTTTTTTTAAATACCATTTTGTCAGCTATTTAATAGTTAAATTCATAGTCAGGTGGTTAAAAATATTCATCAATTTGTTGACTTTTGACTATAGGATGACTTTTGAGTTTAAGTATTACAATCAAAATTAAACTAAATTCTGAAAAGGGAAAGAACTAGGCTAAATTATAAGATTCTGCAATAGGATGTCTCGTGTTTTGGGAGGGAGATTTTCATACCCTACATGAGTAAAGTCTCGAAAGAATTGTAGATGAGAATCTATACTATTTTACAAATAATGGGTAAATGTTAAACTTAAACTAATTAAAACCTCCTAGCTCAAATAACTCTTAATTTACTAGTCAGTTTACTACTTTGTCTCGAGAAGGAATTGCACGCTGACTAGCCACTGCCTACATGACACAACAAAGTTGCGATCCCGCTATTACAAGAGGATCAACACTCTATCAGATTTAACCAGCTGGACTGGACTAATTAGTACCTCTAAATAAAAAGGAAGGACCTTCCTGTGATTTATATATTATTTCATAGCAATTTTGTATTATTAAAGTTGGTATTAGCTTATTTTACATAGTACTCTTACAAAGTTATTTGTGCAATATAAGTTGCAAGTGGATGATATATTATCATCGTATATACACATTGCTTCTTCTTTGAAAATTAGTATTATATAGCTGAATGATCATATATCAATAGCAAAAGAAAGAGGAACGATATTTCTATCAATATGTTGTTTATAAAATGTTATACCTGACAAATGTGCATATCAGCATCATCAAGCATAGACAGAATAAAAGAAATTTAATAAGTGAATAGTCTTTATTATTACTTTAACACAACTTTCCCATATAGAGTGGGACTTCGATTCACTTAACATATGGGAGTGAAATGTGCTCAGAAGGATTTGAAGAGCATGTGACACCATGCTAAATGTTAAATTTGCTATTTACAATGCCTAATCATCAAAACACTGAACAGTTTTGAAAATTTTCACCATCTGGACTGAAGATGAAGAATAAAAATTTCAACATGAAAATGCTAAAATGCCATCAAACTCACCGAAAAGTTTGGATCCTTGGAATGAAAAATGCTAACAAATCAAAGTTGAAAAGGAGCGAGAGATAGAGAATGGGCCAAAGGATTTATCTTCATTAACCAAAATTAAAATTTTAAATAATTAAAAAAATTGTACAACATTTGGGGGAAAAAAAAAAGAAGAGAGAAAATTGGGTAATGAGAATGGACATAAACCTGTAAGAAACATCCAAGACAAGACTTCTAAAATTGGCAAGTTCATCCCATTCTGACTCACTGTCATACTCATAATCAAATGATTTACATTGGACTAACTTGTTAAAACAAAAAGCATCATCCAGAGGAGACCAGAAAGCTGCATCAACAAATTATAAAAGACATGACAAATTTGAAAATAGAGATCATAGCAGCATCGTATTATAAGTCCATACATGCTTCTTCAGCCATTACATCTACTTTTGGATTGCAAGCAAAATCATTAATCCAAAGAAAAAGAAAAACACACTTTACTGGGTGTTCAAAAACCTACAAGACCAACTGAATTTATGAATACCTAATTCATTTCCTGTCTTTCTAGATTCCTGTCTTAAGCCATTCCATTCGAGACTCTTCAAATCTTTCAACTTTTTCTTGAAAGCAAACATTGAACCCCAATATAAGCATCCCGAACACAAATGTCACAATCCCCATAACCAAACTACCCTCTTTTGATGCAAAAAATCCCGCCGTTGTTAGACCCACAGCTACTAGGACTTGCCCTACTCCCAGATCAAACATGAGGGGATACGACATAAGTAGCAAGCACAACGATACTATATGAAGTTCCCAGACAATAAACATCTTACAGCTTGTAATATAACCAAATCCTAGAGCATGAATTCCAGCCACAATCAACATACCCTGGATAAACCATGCCCTAACCATATCTTGATCAAAGCGGTGGATAGTCTCTACTCTGGTGCTAACATAACAGCGCAAGATCAAAACCATACTCAGCACAATAGGAGGACAATCAAAACTATAGCCTCAGCTTCTCCCATATCAGCAACATTTACTTCAGCAAAAAACAGACCCAAAGCAATACATACAATACCATTAAAACTCAGCAACAAAGCCACCATTTAAGCTCATAATGATCCGTTCCTCTTGTTCTAGGGTATCCATGATCTTCATTCAAGAAAATTAACAATGTTAACAATTAGAAATTAGAAAACTAAACTTGCGAAGAAGAAGAATAAGAAGTATTAGCTGTTTGATTTTAATTTTGAAGGAGCGTGGAAGCTAGGGTTTTATCGTTTAAACAAAGTTCAAAAATCAAGAATAAGCTAAAATCATTGAAATCTCAAAGCTTCTTCAAAACAAAAATCGAAACCTAAGCGAGCTGGTTCGATTGCTTCAACAAACATAATTATAACTCACCAATGAAGCGACAAAGCGATTATTGAAACACTTACATCAATTAGATAAGGAAGCAATTAATGAATCATTGCAAGTATGAATATATTTGAGAGAGAGAGAGAGAGAGAGAGATGACCTGAAAACTGCGATGAGAGATAGAGAGAGAGTGAGAGAGAGAGAGAGTTCTTCTCTGACGAAGAGGAGAAGGAAGCCAAAGGAGGCACTGGGTAGATAATGACTAGTATTAACAAGTACTTGGTCGGATTTCCTTTTAATAAATAATTGACAAATACTATCTTATTTTTTTGTCGCATCCTCTGCTATTTAATTTTTTATTCTGTCTTTTATTTTCTTTTATTTTTGTTTTTTTTCCCATTACGGCAAGCTTTCTGTGCCATCTCATCTGCTTTTAATTACTCGTTGGTACAAATGAATGATAAACACTGTAGAGGGTGCTGGTTTTTTTACAGATTATAACAGGAGAAAGCATTCTTTTTTTTTTTTTGTAATTTTGTTTGTTTCCTATCTTTGTTTGGCTATGATTTTTTTTTTGGCCAAAGTTTGGTTATGATTATGCAGCTCATATTTTGTAACTTTGTTAAAAATTAATTGATTTGTACAAAGATATTTATGATTGTCACGGTGGTATATTTGACAGTCTTGATCCAGCAATATACTCATATATACAGTGGTTGGATTTTACATGCATAATAAATTGTTCTAAATGATTCCCAATTTCTACGTATTATATATATATATATATATTAGAATTTTATTATCTAATAACTTTTCGAAGAGGAAAAATAAAAGATTTCAAGATATTTTAAACAGTTAATAATAATATGGAATGAGAATATTGTACCCATTAAAGCTCAAACACATAAATTTTTCTTCACCAATTAAAAATAATGCTAAAATCACAGGTACCAGCTTGTAAACAAAATATAGTCTTCCTTTTTATTTTAGCCCTAAAGAAAGTAAGAATTACACAAAATTAATTATCAAAATCCTATTACAAAGTTGTATATTGAAAAACGATCTTAGAAATTGTTTATTGCACTGAAGATGTGATTTAATGAAAGCATAGGTTTGTGTAAATTGCATGTTGAATATGAATTTCATATATGAAAGCAAATTATATGTTACAAATGTGGTTTTACTAAGGTAAGACGGCAATTAATCTTGTTTGAGCTATATTGTGATGATTTCTTTTTAGATGAACAACAAATAGGCATTGTACCAACAAACTATACTTTAGCTATCAAAAATATCTTTTTGTTCTAGCTAAACATTGATATTGGATGCAACTGAGGCGATTTTGGGATGAATCATATAAGGATCGAACCTAACTCACTACTGTATAGGGTTTTTATGTGTAATTTCAAACCCGCTCCTATAGAGTCATAGTCCCAACCGACTCTGCCTTGTTGACTCAACTTTGCCTTTACTATTTTTTTTCCTTCTTTTCATTCTTCTTATTAACGTTTGTTTACATATCGTCATGATATATTCTTTATTTTGCTTATTTATTTCAATTTCTTTTTATTTGACAGTAGAGCTCCACATAAAAAAAAAAAGGTCAATAAGATAGACAAATGATTTACCATGATGGTAATAAATTTGTAACACAATATTGTAGAATTTACTGTGCTTAAGGACTGATATAGATATATAAACACAAATGTTACCTCTACTTGTTAATCATAAGAAAGCAGGACATTCTTAATTGCACAAAAAAAAAAAAAAAAATGCAATCATGGAGCTATAAAAATAATAAAAAATGGACATACCTAGGTTTTGATGTTATAAAATTGTAATTTATTTTTAGTAATCCTAGTAGGTTGGGTCGACCCTATAGGTTCATAACTATAACCCAAACCCGACCTGCATCCTATAAGGTCGCAAAATTTTTCCCAAACTTGTCCTAACCTAATAAGATCAAACTTATAAGGTTTTTAGTGGGTCGGATACCTTACAACGATCCGCATAGTTGCATTCTTAATTGACACTAAGTCAAAATTAGTCCAGAATCAGCCTGGACCCATTGGGCTATGGGTTCGATCTAGGTTGGCTTATTGAACTACCTTCTTACAAAACAAAAAAATTTAAAAATAATTGTCAAAGTAATTCCATTTTAAAATATAAAATTGAAAATATGAAAAATTAAAATAAATATGAAGTCTATATAAATTAATCATGTTTACTTTTAAATACATTTTTATTTGTATCTTTCATAACAATAGCACATGTATTGTCTCGAATTGCTAATTATATTTTATTGTTCACATGAAAATTAGTTTAAAATTTTCTTTCTTTTATTTTTTATTGTATTTTATTTTATTATATTTTTTTTTTCTTGTTATGGTTACCTTGCACAATCTAATGAATTAAAGGCTTTGAATTGCCTTTGACTTGGCAACTCACTAAGTCTTGGATAAGTCATGCCCATATGCCTAGGTTGGGCTAATAAGTCCTGTCTGGCGATGCTAGATTGGGTTAGGTTATAGATGAAACCCAATCCATGTCGATGTATAATTCTAGCTTTTGCGATTATGCCAATAATAATTGGACATGCAAGGATATATACATATTTTCTAGACAAGTTACATATATAAAAATAATATATGAGATAGTTATGATAAACTTTAGAAAATATTGAAATGAATGCCAATCCTCTAATTTTAAGATAGAGCACTTACAACACATTTAATGATGAGAGCCTTCTTATTTAGTGTCACCACAAGACCTTATCATTTTTTGTCTTTACTTTATTGGTGATCCTGTATTTTATCATGCCTAAGTCATCATATAGCCTTAAATATTATGTACTTATTTTTTTTTTTGATTTCTATTGCATTTGTAGAAACTTAAAAAAATGAAAAATTTTTAGGGTGATGAGATACTAAAAAATATAAAATCTCACTAAAATAATGAAAAAACTATATTTAGCATATAAAATTATGTCAAATAGCTCTATTATACATGCTCTTATACTATTATACCCTTTTGTTGATAAATCATATTGTGATAACAAATAGTCAATTAATCACAATTTCTTAGGTGGAAAAACCACATTAGATAAAGTTAAATTAAGAGGGAGGCCACAACCACACACACAGCCACAAAACAACATGGGTGTTTTTTGTAATAATGGGAAAAAAAATTAAGGATGTTTCTGGTATTTAATGATGTTTAATAGGCTTTTATTTTCTTTTACTATCGTTTTTTTTTTAATTTTATTTTAAACTTTATAAATTTTTTCCTTAATTAGTTATGAATACGTGTCTACTTAATAGATAATTAAGGTAATTCCTAAGCCCATATGTCATTTATATTATTACTTGCACATATGTGTGTTTGCATTATGAAAAACTCATTTAATTACTCTCTTTTATGTTAATATAATAAGATAATTTATGATTTTATATTGAAATAATATTAGAAACTTTATAAGGATTTGTGGTATTTTAGCAGGTTAATGGTTGCATTTAGGTCTTCGATTTCAAGGAATGACATAATATAATCAATCCAACATAATTATTATTAATAATTATACTTAAAAAGCCTATAACAAAAGATAAAAGTACTGTGACCCCATAATTAAGCAGTGATTAATATAAGAAAACTGAATACATTATAGATGAATAGAGCCGATAAGTTGCTTTCTGGAGCATTATTGGGGTTTTACTAGGGTTAGATATCTCAAATAGTTTTAAGTTCGATGTTGCAAAAAAAACGTTAAGAAACGTACGGCCAAGACTTGCCAAAAACATGTTCTTACTAAATAGAATATAATTGCGACGCAGAAGCAACAACATTAATCATAATAATAAAACCATAAAAATACAATCAAATAAAGTTTAATAACTCAGAGTCATCACTCCATCCACCATCCTCATCCCTCACCATTCCTAAACCTAAGCCCACCTAATAACCAAACCCTAAGACTCATCCGAGGACCCCGAGTAGTTTTCCCACCTTCGCTATGCAATCCTTAGAGGAGCAGACGCCACCCAAGCAGAGCCCAATTGAGTGCACTAGCAACCACGGAAGTTACAAATACAACTATCCATTTGTACTCCTCTAAGGGAAGATAGTGTGGCAGCATCACCATGATGAGTAGCAGGCAGCTGGAAAACCTGACATGGACCTCGCTTGGAAAAGCAGCTACACCCAAAAGCATCGAAATGACGTAGAACTCCAATATAATGAAATGCCGGATGCCCATGCCCTGCAGCGATAAGAATAAGCCAATGACAAGAAGTGTCATGTACTTGACGAACATGACCATGAACTTGACAATGGGGGTATGCAGCCAATCGAAGGCGCGCGGGTTCTGGGAGCCATACGCACTAAGCAGGACGACAGCTACCGTGGCGATAGTTGGCACGAAAAATAGTATTGGTTTCTGGATGAATCTAGGTCAGGTAGGAGCACTAGATAAAAGGCAGCAACGAAAGTCGCAATGAAACTAAGGTAAAAAATTGTGAGATATATCACCCTTGCCATTTTCTGCACAAAGAGAGAGAGAGAGGAGGGGTGTGGGGGAAGAGAGGGAGATGTTTGAGGGAGAGAAAGTGTTTGATGGTATGCTCATTAACAGAAGAACATGTGGTACGAGGTTTTACATATAGTGTCCGTGTAACGGTGATGGACCCCCAGAAATTAAAAGGTTCTATTAAGGAATGTGTTTATACACAGGTCTGGTTGATGTTACGACGAAAATGACATCCGTACCACATTCGTTTATTGACGTAAATAAAATCAAAGAATATAAAAGCAGAGTATATCTTTTTCCCCCAAGGTAGAGTATATATAATATATCATGTTATGAAAAAGGTGAATACATTTGCTCCTTTTGCTTTTTTTAATAATGTTTCAACTAATTATGATACATGTAAGTAAATTATATAATTTAACGTGAACATTAATCATTAAAATTATCACGTTTTTAATCAATTGATTAGTATAGTATAAGGATAATAAAATAGATACCATAAATATGAATTTTATTTAACTTTATAGAATATATATATATTTTGACTGCTAAGTTTATAGGATAATTAAACTAGTTGAATATTAACGTATGCCCATTTAATAATTTAATTTGTACATTAATGTGACTGAGTCTAACAAATTTTCACGTATACCCATTGGACCTACACATAAAGATCTATTTTTATTATCAATATTGTTAGATCCAATCCAGATTTTAATCCGGATATATAAGGAGATCAAGAATTAATACATAAAACCAGGAATTGAATCGCAGAACGGTCAGGATTTAATTGGGTTGGACTGGAAGCTCAATCCGATTTTCACACCGCTAATTATTATTATTATTATTATTATTATAAACTTTCCTCTCGAGTGTTGCCCTTTTTTCGGTCGAAATTCATCTCTGGTGTTTACTGTCTCTGTGTCTTCCTTTCCCTCTCATTTACTTTTTCCCTGCCTAGGTCTGGCTGTGGACTGTATTTGCAGTCGTCCATAGTGCAGAGTCTATAGACCTGCAGTCTCTCTTTATATTTCCTTTGTTTTTTTTTTGACAAAACCAGCTGATACCCCTTTTTTTTCTAAATTACATTATTGGACTTCAAATAAAAAAAATTACATTATTCGACTAGCATAATAAGTTTACTACATAAACACTATTGTTAAGTAATTAAGGGAGAGTTAATGATGATTTTGATTATATAATTAACTCCATATTTATAGTTTTATAAAAAGTACAGTATTGCCGTCATTTGTTATACATAATTATTTTTTACTTATGTGCCAGACGTTTCAATTTAGGAATGCAACCGGGTCGGCCATTAACAGGTTTTCGACTTATTCAACCCGATAAAAATCCTATAGGGTAATAGGGTCGGGTTTGGATACTACTAAAACCTGATGGATACCCATCCGACCCGTTAATCAAAAAAAAAAAATAATGTAAATACATTTACTAAATGTAAACATAGTAACATGCTAAATTTAAAAACAGATTGATAAAGAGAATGTGAATTGCTATATTATTAGACGATTATTTTATTAGGTTAAGTCTGTTGAATCTATTGAAAAAAAATAATATAAGCAAGGCGAGTTCGGGTTGATAATCAGGCGGATGGACGGGCGGGTAATTGGGTTAATGGTCAGGCGGGGTGGGGGTAAACGGGTGGGTGGCGCGTTTTAGAGTAAACCTTTAGGGTGGGTTTGGATATAGAAGAAAAATCCTACAGGGTTATAAGGTCAGGTTTGGTATGCCCTATAGTGTAGCAGATTCTGGTTTGGGTTCATATGACCCGGCCGAAACCCGATCCGGTTGCATCCCTATTTCAATCTATGCCATATTAATAATGTTGTCAGTCAATCACACACGTCTTGGAATCGTAGAGTCGTGTGACAGATTATGTTATATTATATTTTCATTGGAATATAATATATTGCTCACAATGTTTGATTTCAATCACTTATATTGTAAATGTGTTATAAACATTGTTTGGATGTGTTTAATATTTGATTAATTAGAGATACTTTACATGGATAGAAATGAACACGGTTTTGGAACCAAATCAAAACAAAATCGTCAGTTTCAGGTTTTGAAATTGAGGAATCAAAATCGGAACCATATCCCAAGGTTTCAGTTTGATTTCATGAAACTACCGGTTCTTAGTTCCTGTTTTAGAATAGCGGAAATGCCTTTTTTTTTCAAAAAATAAAAATAGTAAATCACACATGTCTTGGAATCGTAGAGTCGTGTGACAGATTATGTTATATTATATTTTCGTTGGAATATAATATATTGCTCACAATGTTTGATTTCAATCACTTATATTATAAATGTGTTATACACATCGTTTAGATGTGTTCAATATTTGATTAATTAGAGATACTTTACATGGATAGATATGAACACGGTTTTGGAACCAAATCAAAGCAAAATTGTTAGTTTCAGGTTTTGAAATTGAGGAATCAGAATCAGAACCATATCCCAAGGTTTTGGTCTGATTTCATGAAACTGCTGGTTCTCAGTTCCTGTTTTAGAATAGCCGAACCGCCTTTTTTTCAAAAAATAAAAATAGTAAATCACACACGTCTTGAAATCGTAGAGTCGTGCGACATATTACGTTATATTATATTTTCGTTGGAATATAATATATTGCTCACAATGTTTGATTACAATCACTTATATTGTAAATGTGTTATACACATCGTTTAGATGTGTTCAATATTTGATTAATTAGAGATACTTTATATGGATAGATATGAACACGGTTTTGGAACCGAATCAAAGCAAAATTGTCAGTTTCAGGTTTTGAAATTGAGGAATCAGAATCAGAACCATATCCCAAGGTTTCGGTCCGATTTCATGAAACTGCCGGTTCTCAATTCCTGTTTTAGAATAGCGGAATCGCCTTTTTTTCAAAAAAAAAAAAAAAAGTAAATAAATGAATTTTAGTTTTTAATAAAATAAATTTTAAACTCAAAATAATTATTGCATCTAAAAGCATTAAATTATTTAACCAAATTTTTTCTAAAAAATTTTTTAGAATGCATATTTATTTTTATATAAACACATTCAATATCAATTGTAATTAGTAATATGATATTGCAAAATACTCTAGAGAGTAAAAAGAAAATCACAATACAAAAAATAGTCTCACATTATTAAGAAAATAAAGTTGCTTTTAGGAGAAGTTTATTTAAAATAATTATATATGATTTTAAGTTGTATTTATTTGTATTGTTGATAATAATGTATTAAATATTGCTATAAGTAATAAATTTTACTATTTATATGGAAAAATTTAAATATTAATAATTATATATTTAATATCATTTTTTTATTTTTTTTTCAATAGAATCCGGTGTTACCATCGATTCCGGCAGTTTTAGGCCAAAGAATAGCCTAGAAATCATGAAATTAGCAGTTTCATAGCTGGTTCTGGAACTAGCCAACTGCTCTGGTTTTGGTTCTAAAACCGCCGGTGACGGTTCTCGGTTCATAACCAAATCGTTTCTGTGTCTATATATGGATATAAACTCAAGAATTAAATCTTCTTAATTTACGTTTGGTATACTGGAATGATTTGGAATTGAATGGTTTGGAATGTGATGGAATTGATTGGAATGAAATGAGTTCCAGAATAACAAATCCATTCCTATGTTTCAAAGTGTACATGGAATGGAATGGAATGGCTATTGGATGTATTGGTCAGAAATATCCTTAACAATAAATACAAATTATGAATATGCAATATGATAAAAGAGTAATTATATTGTATGCAATTAATAAAGCTAGAATGAAATCGTGATTCCACTTTTTCAAAGGTAGAATAGAATTTCCTTTCAAAGTTGGAATTGTCGATTCCAAGCAATCGTAATTCCATTAAAGGAGCATCCAAATATGGAAAATGGAATGGAACCCAGAATCATGATTCCATTCCTAGTCCATTCCTGCGTACCAAACATGACATTAATGGTTTTCGTAAAAAAGAAAAAAAAATTCACTACTTGTGAAAAGTATTTTGGTCCACTATAAACACCAACTTGATTTTATAAGCCAATGTATACTAACCATCCCTTGATTATTTAACAACATTTGTACTAGATGCTTGCTATAATGAAATTCATGCTTAATTGAAGAATTGGATGTTGAACTTGAGTATTCAATATGAATTTTAATGAGACAATATAATTCACAATTAATCATTTATTTGTTATAAATACACTTTATTAGTCAAATATATATATGTGTGTGTGTATGTATGTGTGTTTTGTACATGTTTATGGAGCTTTTCTGCAAATTTTTAGCAGAATAGGAGCATGTCGAGGGCCAAACAAAAGCATGTTGAGAGCAAAACAGGAGCATGTCGAGGGTCAAATTTGGGCCTTGATGTATCAAGAGTTTAAGGCTCAATGTGCGAAAAAGTTGAGGCTCGACAAAACTAAAGAAGCAAATAGTGCTGTCAAGGGTCAAGTTCAGGGTGCAACGTATTGGAGTTTAGGATTTGACAAATCAAATTTTGAAGCTTGACAAAGTGTGCATATAAGAAACTATTGAGGGCAAAGTTTGGATGCGATAAGTGAGGCACAACAATTGTTTTTAGGCGCGGCGACTTAAAAATGAGGCTGATGTGGCAAGAAAAGAGCCGTTTGAATGTATTTAATGCTTGGTAGGTTATAGACATTGTGTTTAAGGAACTTTTGAATTTCAAAGGCTATTTTATACAAAGTCCAAAAGACCAACATGGAAGAACAAATTGCAAAACTCGTTCACAAACTAATTATTATGATCAAACAAATTCTTTTTCTTTGTTCTATTGTACATAATATTTACAAATTATTAAGAGAGAGAAAATACACTCTAGTGCACAATTAGTATTATTGCTATTTCTTTAGAACAAGAGAGAAAATATTTTATTTCTTGTGTAATTACTCATCTTGAGCTGACTTTCGAAATTAATTGAAGCGGTGGTGAAAACCTCGAAAGAGGCAATTAATGGGTAGTGGAGAGTATGCAAAGGGTTGAACTCCACGTTACAATTTTGTGGCTTAATTGTCTCTATCCTTCTCTTTTATTTTATAAATTCTATTTATTGTTTATTTAATCTATTGCAAATTCTTTTATTTTTAATCTGTTGATTTCAAAATTAATTATTCCCAAATTTATTCAACCTTCTTGAATATTCCTAATGTATTTTCAATGGATACCCTATAATCCTCTAATAAAGATTACGTTTTTGTTCTTTCTTTTTATTATGTTTGTTTCTTTTTTTTTTTCCTTTTTCTTTTTTCAAATGGATTGTGTTTTTCCTATTGTGATTTGTCTGCTTTATTTTATCATGAATCCGACTTTACTTGCGATATTGGATTGATGGATCTACGATATTATTACACTAAATATAAGAATATTACGTGTTCTTGATCTTTGTTCATCAAGCATGTATTTTATAATTTGTGGAATCCATGTTAGATTATTAGATTAAATTCTATATGGGATAAATCAATTGAATCATTAACTAACATCAAATTTCACGTAAGGGATAAAGAAATATGAATTGTAACTAAGTTAGGCTTTAGAACATGAAACAATTAGTTAACTAATTAATCTAAGAACTTAATTAATTAGGGTACCCTATTAATTCAATCAATTCCATGATACACTAACGTCAGATTTCGGGTAAGGCATAAGGAACTATAAATTGTAATTAGGTTAGAGTTTAGAACATAAAGTGATTAGTTAAGTGATTAATCTTTCAAAGGATAGAAAAACTTAATTAATTAGGGTACCAACGCTTGAGAAGAGGTGATTACTTGTGTTTAATTCTATCTCAGTTCTAAAAGGATGTCAAGTAAAGCAATACAAACTAATCAAGAATCTAATAATCATATATGTTATATTTTAATGCCATGGATAGCAATCCAATATTTTCAATTAATTGGTTCATTGATTTTTTTTCAATTTAAATGCCTGCAGGCTCATGTTTTATTTTAACTAGCAGTAGTTTAAAGATCTTAAAATTTAGTAAATTTTGGTTCACCCAAATATATGAAAAAAATACAGCTGGAAGCTAATTCTAATTCTTGTAGGTTTGACTTGACCTTATTAGTATTTGTATTATTATTAGTATCATGTAAGTTTTTTTTTTAAAATTAGTGGTTTACGCGCACTAAAAGAAAAGGTTATTAAATAATATTTGTGGAATCGTTTGGAAAATTAAAGAAAAAATCTGTAGAATCGTAATAACATAAATTGATGCCCAACATTCTTTTCTTGTTTTTGTGCACCCATTAAAAGCTACTCAAACATGGAATGAGGACAGAGGAGGGACCACTAGCCTGTGGACCAAAGATATCAATAATAGCTGCAGGCAAACATTTCTCATCAGCTCATAAAGTGAAGTTCGACCAGCTTGCTGCTAATCCTGCAGGAACATGTCGTGTACATATCTCGTATCAGAGGTGTTCAAATATGGTAAGATGTATGTCTACTTTCTAGTGTAAATAGAGGGCCATCCTACGACTCGATTTCCCAAGTAAAGCACCCTAAAATGGAGTTCTTTGTGCCAATAAATGCGGTTTTTCAAAATTTTGGTGTATATAATTGAAGGGGAAGAAAAAAAGGTTCTTTGTGTAGACCACCTTGTTGTAAATTCTGTCATTTATCCTTAGTTTATACAACTTAAGTGTGGTTTTTTAAAGGTAAGTATTTGTCCTTTCCACTATAATTATTTAATTTATAATATCATGAATCTGAACTTGTCCCGATCCTATGAAATTACAGCAGGAAGAACTTGTATGATCAGTATGATATTCATTTGACCCATTGTTTCGATTAGATGGCTAGATGCACATGAGGCACACCTTGCCAATCTTTAGTAGGAACGTAAAGTCTTTTACTTATGTGTTGATGTCATAAAACAAAAAATAAAACATAAATATGTTGACGGTATTAAGTTTATTTTTAATAAATTGCGTGACCTTCAATTGCATTGTGATGTCTATGTAGTCTAAAATAATTGAAGGTTAGGTCAGGAAATTACTAAGGTTTTATATAATATATATGTATACATTTGGCCCTAAACTTTATAATTAGTGCTGACTTTATACTTACTACCATAATATTGTAAACAAATATTAGTTTCTTTCCATAATTCATATGAGGCAATATGCAGTTTAGTTTCGTTTATTCCCAGCACCCTCGATCAATAAGTCTCCCTAAATGTCTACTAGGAGTCACACTTGACTCTATGGGACACACTTCACTTTCCTCATATCTCTTATCCAAACCTAGTCAAAACAGTTGATTGGATTTTGTCTTGGTTCGTCCTTGAATCATTTGGAAAAACATCATTGAGTGATATGCACCACCTGAAAGAACATGTAATATATAAACACTAATAAATTTTTGAGAAGAATAATAATAAAAAAAATAATTTTCAAAATGATTATCGTTCATAATTTATAAGGGTTATATATGTCAAAATTTTATTAATATTCATTCATTCTGTGTACATAACACGATTTGTAATACCTATAAAATCTTTTTCTTAAATCATTGACTTTTTGTTAAGGAATTGACTCAAATATTGTCACACCCTGCCCCCTACTACCAAGGTTCTAGGCGTGTGATGCCAGGGCAGACAACTGCCACAAGCCTCCTAGTGATAATGATCGATATCCGTTCTCAGGCGAGACACCAACCAACGCATGCTTCGTAGAGTATTACGGGCACTATAGGTATTGTTATCCTCAGGTGAGTTGACCCCCTATCTATAGCTTGCAGGGATCGAACCCAAGACCTGAGGCTTTTGCCTGCCCCAAATGCAACATCTCTCACCAATTGAGCTATTATTTGTAAAGACCCGACCTACTAAACTCCGAGATATAGTGTTTCGAGTCCTAAAACTACCAGTTTATGAGAATTATTTGATTATAACTACAAAATTTTTTAAAAAACTTTTAACAAAACAAGGTTGCTTACAAGGGCAATCCATACCTATATATATATATATATACACACACACATCATTTGTTATAAGGTTTTGTGTCAATACATAACACTACAAAACTTTACAACATATTCTTATTACGATAATATAACTAGGAGACTTCAAATTCATTTACAAGATATGCTCATCTAGTAAGCCATTAATACAAAGATATATACTTTTCAACCAAAAGATTTCTTCCAAGCTTTCTTATCAAAATCATGGCCACTCGGGTCCTACTCGTCTCATTCGTCCGAAAACTTCTCAAGATCTGACTCATAACCCAAATCATTATATGGTTCATCATCAAGATCTGCGAAGCAGCAACAATGAGCCAAAGGCCTAGTACACAGTAACAAATACACAAGCTAAATGCCAAGCAAACTTATTCTAATGCAATGCATCAACAATTAAGTCATTATCTTGCTTCATTCTCATTTAACAAAACAATAGAGGGATATTCAAACCTCGGGATCAAGCTTTGGGAATTCAGGGATCCTGAGTAACAGCAGCTGCTCAGGGGGTTGATGTAAGCAGTTCGAATACTTCTATCCCTTATATCTATTTAATAAAAGTAATCTCATCTAGAGTTTATAGCTGTTACTCAACTTTACTTAACTTAATCCAGAACTTCATTCAGTTGACACGTCCTTATAAACATTGAACTAAATTATATTACTTCATCTTAAGTGTGCAAATGTTATACAGATACTATACTCTCCATCGATTACCCGCTTAACCATAAAAGAATCGCTATTGCATCCTAGTGCACCATTGCATCATGGTAACAGTTATTGCATCATGACAAAAAGGTTAAAGCGCCTATATTTAACATGTCATTACATCATGATAGGTTGCCGTTCCTCGAACCATATTAAACGGCGTAACAGACAATCAATTTAACCAAATATTAAGCCAGCTTAAATTAAGTCAAGTTCAATTATGCCTATTCCTAATATACAAAAATCAAGCTACTGCGTACTTGAACCCAGTAGAGAATCACTAGTTTCACTCAAAGGAAAATCAATTGAAGAATCTTTTACCGTAACAACAAATTCAAAATAAAATCAACAATTGTACTTAAACTATATATACAACATAACTAATTCTAGTTCAACAATCATGGAAATTTAATTATTTGTTAAATCTACAAATCCACTTAATTCATGCTTAATTATATCACTCAATCATCATTACACCTCAAATATGACTAATCTATCTCATTTTAGTCCAAAAAGACCCATTTCCTAAGCAAACACATATTCAACAAACAAAACAAGTTTTAAACTTTATTTGGAAAAACTATAGTGGCTTGAAAGAAGTGAAATTTAAGCATTTGTACTTTTGAAATTTGTAAAAACTGAAAACATGAAAGTTGTATATCTCTTTATAAGATTTCATAGCAACTTGAATCACCTCAATCGAAGGTTGGATGAAAAAGTTATGATTAAAATACGAAACAGTATTGCATTAGGGAAAACATGAGCCACGGCCGTGATTTTTGGAAAGAAGTCATAAAATAGCCTTTGAGGTAAGAATCATGCTCGTGATTTTTGAGTTTCAAAGTTTTTGACCAACTCAAGGCTACTAAAGGATGGGTCACGCCCGTGATTCATGAAAATTTCCCAAAATAAAGCTTTTTCTTGCAAAATCATGCCTGTGATTCATGAAAACACCTATATTAGATGCTACCATGGAACAAATTATGCCCGTGATTCATCAAATTTGTCTAACCGAGCCTACTAAGGCTTGAATTTCGCCTGTGATTTGCTTCCTAATAGCCTATATGAACTCACCTGTTTTTCAAACTCCTTTTTATTAAACTTTTGCACATTCTACTTAACTTCCACTCATCTCTTTAACAACCAAATTCATGCTCAAACCTTAACTCAACTTCAACACAATAAAACACTTCTAATATTACTCCTACACTTCAAAACTCATAAAACAACATTCTAAACACATTATCACACTCTTATACATACACAATCACTTTAGGCTTTGTTTTACACTTCACATCACCTTAACCTATTCAAATACAATTTCAAGCTTCCCAACGCTTCACACTAAACACAACCCAAACTTCCATTAGCACATAAAAATACTTAAACTCATACATAGCCAAACTTACACAAACATGCATTTCATATTCAAGGCATAAAGAAAGAGTAACAAAAACTCATACACGTGCTTGGACTTACATGGATGAGGCTTTGTCTTAAAGGAAGCTTTTGGACTTTGGTTGCTTGTCTAGTGAAGGGCTTGGGCTACTTTTCCTTAGAGAGAAGAAAGAAAAACAAAGAGCAAAGGAAGAAGAAGAAGTTGGATTTTAGGATGGGGAAAATGAGCTGCCCAAAAGTGAGCCTTTTAATCACAAGATGGATTCAAACTTATCCTACACTTCACTTTTTAGGGCTACTATGGATTGGGCTTACTTTTTGCATGTTTTGGGGCTTATTTAAGCTTAAAAAGGGCTTAAAACATGGGCTAAGATAAGAGAAAACTTTTGCTATGTTTTTGGGCATTCAAAAGCTTATTTTGAAAATTTTCATGCTAAATTCATACATATTAATACATATAAGACAAAAGCATTAATTATTATCTCACATATACATAATTATTATATTCAACCTACACTAATAATCACATATAAGTCACACTTTCATAAGCATACACATTTTATTACAATTCTATTTCTACACATTCATTTTCATATATCAAATTCATTTCAAACTTAATATTTAGAATTAATATTATATTTACATGAAAATTAAATTATTAAATAAATTAGGTTATTTCAAATATTATATGTACGTAATGCTTTAGCCGAGAAATAGTCAATGACCAGGTAATAGGTGACTAAAAAGACTATTATTCAATTACTTAATATAATCCCCTAATTTTGCATAACTTAAATGCGATAATTACAAAAATATAACATAGAATTTTGAGGAAATTTAATAAAAGTTGCAAAAGTTTCTAATAAAAATATTGAAGAAAAAAACAAGATTTTGAAGGACTCTTTAGCAAATAGATAGCAAATTGAAACAGAAGAAAGATAACTTTGTCACTTTTGAGTTCTCGAGAATCTAGAAAGAGAAAAAGTCAAGATTACGGGAATTATTGCAAATTGAAAAGGGGGTTTATTACGAATTCTTTCTACTTTTGGAGATCTTATTCTTTGATTGTGTTATTCATGGAAGGGTAGATTGTTCTTATCCTAACATTGAAGAACCCCAGTTTATTATGTAACTAGATTGATTTTATTTCAATAATAGATTAATTTCTTGCATTAGTTTATGTTTTCTTATTTGGTTCTTGAATTAATATATCTAAAGTATTGATTCAAAGTTAAATTTCATATAGGTAGATTGAGAAATCACTTGTTTGAATAGATATAGTATAAACAAAGAGAATTGCATGCATACCTAGAGATTGGATAATACAATTCTTTTTATTATATTAAAATCTAGGGTTGGATTTAAATCTAATGGCGGATTCTTTGTGCGAAGTAATACGATTCTTGATTGTTATTAGCCAAGAAGAGATTCTAGTGGATTGGTCTAGGGTTAGGGATTAATAATCTCGAGAGGAATATTAATCTAATTAAAGAATTTTGAAGCTGAAGAGATAATTTATTTAGTGAAATTATTTTGATAATGTTGTATTATGACTTAGTAGTAATTCAATGTTTAAGGTAAGTTTTGCAATTTGATATCTTTAGAAAAATAATCTTGATTGAAGTAGTAGTTATTAGTGATATTATTATCAGTTGTAATTTAATTAATTGAAACAATCAAATTGGTAGGTGAGTTAATAAGATTAAGGTGATTACTAATACTTAAAAGAGATCCCTGAGGAATGATAACCCATTCTAATTACTATACTATAATTTAATTGGTATACTTGCTATTAAAGTGATCATAGGATAGGTGAATATTGGATTTCAATTTAATTTGAGTGGAATTGCTTGAACACATCTAGAACTTAATCTTTAAATTTCAAAGCAAAGGTCCATGGTTTCCTATAGTGATCATCAATGAAAGTAAAAAAGTATAAAGCACTACTTACTAACTTATCTTTCACATAGCAGCCATCTGTATGAATCAAATCCAGTACATGAGATTTCCTAGCAAGTGGATTTCTCTAGAATGCAAACCTATGTTGTTTGCCAGCAAGACAGTCGGTGTAAGTTTTCAAAGATGGACCTTTTGCATCTGGCAGAAGCTGCATCTTAACAAGCATCTGAAGCCCTTTTTCACTTATGTGACCAAGCGGCATGTGCCAAAGTTCCATAGGACTATCATTTATCAAATTCAAACCTCCTTTACTTAGTTTTGCTGACATTAAGTAAAGGGTATTGGTTTTCTTCCCTTTAGCCACAATAATAGAACCATTGGTGAGCTTCCATTTTCCTTCACCAAAGTGACTATTGTAGCCATCATCATCAAGCTTCCCTACATAAATAAGGTTTACATAGACATCTGGAACATGTCTCGCATCTTTGAGAATGAGCCTATAACCTGTGTTAGTCTCTAAAACAATGTTTCCAATGCCAATTATTTTAGATGTTTCGTTGTTTCCCATCCTAACATTGCTATAGTGACTAGCAGTGATGAGAAAAAGTCGCCATATGCAGTCACATGAAAAGAAGCATAAGAGTCTATGACCCAATCATTGTCATGACCTATAAGAGTAACACAATCCTCATCCTAGGTAACCACAATCTCACCATCTACTACTGTAGTAGTGGTGTCTTCACCTTTACCCTTACCCTGCTCTCTCTTCCACAGTCTATATTCTCTCTTAAAATTTCTTGGCTTGTCACAATAGAAACATTTGACATTCTTTCTTCCTCTTGACTTAGATTTTCCCTTGGATTTGTCAAATCTGTCATATTTATCATTTGGGCCTCTATTATTGTTTCTACTACATCTATCTAGCGTATCTATAATAAGTGTCAGAGTCTTAGAACTTATCCCCAAAACTTTCCTTCTGGCTTTCTCATTCATTAAACTGTCCTTCACTATTGCAAGGGTGACTGTTCCATCTAAAGCTGAATTACTAACCAACACAACAAGTGTCTCACAACTTTCAGGCAGTGAACTTAGCTACAAAAGTGCCCAAATCTCATCATCAAGGACAAGCTTCATTGAAGTCATTTGATTCACAAGCTCTTGAAAATCATTCAAGTGCTCAGTCATATTGGATCCATCCTTATATTTCAAATTCAGTACCTTCTTAATTAAAGAGGTTTTGTTTAAGGCTGTTGGCCTCTTATACATGGACTTTAATTTCCTCCATAGAACATCAGCTCTAGTCTCTTGAGCAACATGATGATATACGCTTTGATCAACTCACTGTCGGATATAACCAACAGTCTTTCTATGCAAGATCGCCTAATCTGCATCAAACTTGTCTTGTGACTTTATAGTATCACCACCCAAAGGCAAATACAAATCTTTGCAATACAAATATATCCTTCATCATAGACTTCCAGATAGCATAATTGAATGAGTTTAGTTTCATCATCGTACCTGATGATTCAGCCATGACTTTCACTTCAATTGACCTAGATTACTTTTTCTTCAACCTGGGACAAAACCCTAATTTTCTTTTTGAAACTTGATACTCTGATATCACTTTGTTAGGAAAATATCCAACCTCTTTCCTCTTGCCAATGCAATAACAAACAAAGATAATCAAATTGCAGGAAATAAAAATCAATGACACCAGGATTTACGTGGAAAACCTTAATTCGAGGAAAACCATTCTGCCGCATAAATTTTTTCACTATAAATAATAATAGGATGTACATATTGTTCTTCAATAGATAACACTAGTTGATCTCACAGATCTTCACCACAATGGTGGATTTCACTCAACAATTAGCCTCTCTCTCTCTAGAGCCTCTCTTTAGGTTTTAGGAACAGCTTCTCACACATGTGAAAACCCTAGAAACAAAAACAAGGAGTATTTATATGTAAACAATAAAGCTGGCACAGGTTAAAAGAAAGTTGGTGGCTCAAAAAACAGTGTTGGAACGTCGTTACAGGAAAGCTGGTCGTATGTCGATGGCTTAAGCCTCCAACATTGGTAGTGTAACCCCCTAAGGCGAGTAGCGTTGACACCAACGTAGCCACAACTAACCTCTCAGCAAAAATTTGCAAATTGAAGGCTGGCTCATGACATTCAAGGTCGGCAGCCTTGAGCTTGCTATGGCCGGCATACGACATCAAAATTTCTTCATTTGCACAAAATGTCCTTATTCAAAGTCATCTTCTAAGTATATGCAATATACTTAAGATATCATTAATATAGACCATATGAGTTGGATCTGTAACCCAGCACTAATGGTACAAAGCTTTTTGATCCTAAACATGGTTTTTATTTGTATTTTGTTATACATGCGAAAAAAGGTGTAAAAAGTTACATGTATAATAATTATTTTTCATGTATGGCAATTCACGATTAGAGAAAATACGTTTGAGTATACCATTTGAAGGAAGGACAACTTGGGTTCTATCTAATACATCATATATTTCATGCTTTAAGCCATAGTATTATGAGATTCTATATATGATATATCCTCTTAAAGAAAGTGTGTTTCATGAATACTAATTTTATTCCTTTAGATTGGCCATTAAGGTTATGAAAACCCACATCACAATAGCCTAGTCCAAAATCATATGTTATATCTCCAAATATTGAATGATAAACTTGGAACATTAAGATCAGTCTTTTCATTCAAGTTAACAACAATATTTGGGTTTTCGTTTACTTAGACTCTTGCACTTAAATAGTTTTTGTTAATAACAAGTTTTGCATATACTTAGTATCTTCAACTTTGAATTATCCATCCAAAAAATGATAAGTGGCTCGTCTTATATCGAATAAAAGAAAAAAGTTTATATCATATACGTTTACTTAGACTCTTGCACTTAATTTATATAGGTTTACATAAGGTTTAATTTAAGTGCATATACCTTTACTTAGACTCTTGCACTTAAATTATTTGCTTGAGCATTTGTATCACTTAAAGAAAAATTTGATAATTCACTCCAAAGTTTAAGAATTAAGTAAGTAAAATGGAGCTGATAGGGCTAGCAAAAATTTCATTCCTAGTTGAGGACACCAAGAAGACATATAATTCATATAAGTTTATATAAGTGGCTCGTCTTATATTGAATGAAAAGAAAAAAAAATTATTTAAGTCGATAAATTTTTTTCACAAAATTTTCTATTTTTATTCTCAAAATTAGAAGCACTCTATAACGGTAGTACTCAAATGAACAGAATACTAAAGAACCGCCTGCCTTCATCTTCCTTTAGTTGCTCAATTTTATATTCTTCTACATTTCAATCACCTAATTTATATCTCAGCATTTGGAAAAAGGAGAATAAGATCATTACCGTAATCCAATAAGTAAGAATAGTGCCACAAAAATAAAAAATAAGGGTGACTTTAGTAGAATTAATAAAAACTTGAACTTTTTTTTAAATAATTCGAAAATGTTGATGTTCGTAACCATGATATTGTGTAACTTTTAATGATTTTGCCATATTACTATTTTACTTTGTCATAATGTAACTCTAATATGTTGTTAAATTTCTTTGCACTTTAACAAGATAACCAAAATTTACTTGGTTTACTATTTTATATATGTATATATATTATATATTATGTAATAAGTACTTGTATTATTTAAACCACGAAAAGGAGTGAAGAAAACGTACGATAGAGTATAAATTGGAGAAAAAAACAATGAAATGGCTGGCTAAGGGTGATAATACTGTGACACGTATCCACTAAAATTGATGGTTACTTAAAATCGGCTCGGACAATTTTCCTATCTGATTCTGGTTGTCCATTTCGAAGAAACGTGAAGCACAGGTTCTCCTTAAAGTGGGTTGTGCCCGATGCCCCTATCTGTTCAATGTTTGTAAGGGAAATTTTATGGTAATTGTTACGATGGATCGGTCTCGTAATATGAATAAATGATTCATACTTTTTTTAAGTGCGATCAAACTTTTTAAAAGCTTTTGTACTATTTTTTAATTATTAATTTAATTTTATATTAATAGTGGTACCGGATACGGTCCGTCACGGGATCCTAGAAGTTGATATGCAACACACACACACACAAATATATATATGGCTAATAAATAATGAATGATGCTTCCAGCGAGATAAGTATATCTAAATCATATATCATTTTTTTGACAAAAAAAATGATGGGTTGATTTGAAATATATGCATTAGTTTTTATGTTGTGACTCACAATCCAAAACATGCCGTCAATAATCATACTTTATAAATACTTTATCACTTTCTCTTATAAACTCCTTATATATCACAGTTTAGAGACGGGAGAAACCGTGTATTTTAAATTGTTTTATTGAGAAGGTATAATATATTCTTTATAATTTATTTTAGTTGTCATTTTAGTTCCTCCTTATTTTTCTATCTAAGTTATTTTCATAGATCAATTTCACGTCACTTTTAACATTTACATTTTTGAAATATGTCGTTTCTTACAATTAAAAATGAAGAAAAAGAAAACAATCATCATCATCATCATCATTATTATTATTAATTTTTGTGTTATCATAATTTTATAAAAAATTTGCAATCCTCCAGACACGCACACTAAAAGCATATGTCCTTCTAGTTCTTGGGAGGAGACTCTGCTGTTAGTTAAATTTCATTTGGCACGAGATGCGTCCTCCTGCATTGACCTTATATAGAGCCAGCCTTTAACTATTTTTCAATTAATTAGAATAAATTCATATATGTATACATCAGATATTATTTAGGGATAATATCACAAGCGTTATTCACAAAATATGAAATAAGAAACCTAAACTTTAAAATTAATCAATTTAGCATTTGAATTTTGAAATTGATCAATTTAGTTATTGAAAAACTTTAGAATTGATTAATTTATTACTTAAAAAAATGACGAAAGTACTATTGACATACATTGAAAAATTATTTCAGATACTAAACTGATAAATTCTAAAGTTCAAGTAATTAATTATATATTTTATTAAAATTCAAGTATCATTTGTGATACTAACCCTATTATTTATTCAAGTGAATTAGAATCATTTAACCTTTAAAAAAGAATTACATATATGCTTTGTCTTACAATAAAAATAGATGCTAAACAAATAATTCAATTGCTTTTGGGACAAACACAACAGGTCGAATATTTGTGATAATTTAGTTATCTAATCCATTAGGGTCAGCTCATTAATTTATAAGATTGTTAAGCGATCTTTGGTTATTAAGAAAATATAATAAAAAGAAATTACTGATAGCATATGATAGTACATAATTTTCTAATACCATCTTGGTACGTAATCTTTATGAGTTTATTTATTTATTTTTGGAATTCCATCACGTGCTTGATCTCTATATTATATGTTGAAGTTAGTAAAATTATTTTATATTCATTAACTGCTTTTTCAAACTGTTTTTATTTTTTATTTCTTATTTTTTATTTTCATTGACTTTAAAGAACCTTTTTCTCCTATAGAATACCAACAACAACAAAATGTATATATATATATATATATATTGTCCAATCTCATCTCCCAAAACCAGACACGTGGAGTGCATAGGAATGAATGTGAATACGAAACAAAGAACCTTCATGACTACTTTCAAATCGTATCACGTGTAACATAACATGTAAGAACTTGCTGAGAAAGGCAGGTCATTAGAGCAGTAGGAAACTGCCAGCTTAGGCCCAACCCAAAGGTGTGCATCATACTTGGTCAACAGACTAAATACTAGTCTTCTTCAATAATTGATCACGCAGCCTTCTTTTATAAGATGTTTCCAACCTTGAGCTTCAAGGAAAGTCATAACAAAACATAAAACATTTTAGGGTCTGACTTACTGTTGGCGACTACAAATTCATATTTTGATTATTAATTAGTAGAGCCGAGAAAAATTGCAAGAGGTTAAAAAATATTAATTCAATTTAATTTTTTTTTTGCGATTATTACCTAATAAACCCTAAAATGAGCTAGGACATGGGAAAACTTATGCCTCAATCAGGAATGAATTTAAGGGGTTGCTGATTGAAGCTGAGCCCAGGCTAGAACAAAATTAATATTTTGAATTTTTTAAAAAGAAAAAAGTATATTATATATTATAAAGGTCAAAAGTAATATAATAATTAATATTTTAGTGGTTAAGCATTTTATTTATTTTTTTTTATGCATTTCACTATCTATTTTCTCTTTTCTCTCCTCTCTCTCACTCTCTCTTTTAAATAACATTTTTCTTTTATAATAACTAATAACTTTAAAATTATCTTTAATTAAATAAATTATTATGAACAACTATTTTTATTTGTAGTATGCATACATAATAATTTAATTATCAGTAGAACGAATTTTTTCATCTTATCATATATATAATAATATTTGAAAAATTTTGGAGCAAATATTAACACATAATTGAGGGGGTGTAATTAGGATTCTCCAGTATATATTTATTTGATATAAATAGTTATTCGATAGTAGCAGAAAATTCCTGTAAATATTAAATAATTATTATAGAGAAAAATTCTATGAATTTAAAAAAAAAAAAAAAAGATCTTACTTATTTTAAATTTACTAGGTTGATGCCTCCATTTTTTTTTTCTTTTTGTTTAGCGCTTGTGATATGTGAGTCAAAACTTTGAACATTCTTAGCTTCTTCCAAGTCGCAACATACATATGACATATCAGGGGACGTTAAATTAACAACGTGGGAATATAAGAACTTACCGAGAAAGGCAATTTGTTAGTCCTAGGAACCTGGTCGAGGTCGATGGTCTCAGTCTCGGACTCTCGGTCAACAACTGGTGAATCTTCTAAGATTGAACACATAACCATCTTAACATATTCCGAACTTGAGCAGCAAGGAATCTCTTGGTATAAATAGATCATACGATTCATTATATCCTATACACAATTCGACAAGACACAAAAGTCAAAACGCATATATTCTGAGAGCACAAGCAAGCCCAGCAATTATAAGGTTCGTTTGTACTTGAGAGCTTGTATAAGAGTAAATATTAATCAATGGGTGAGGAAAAGAGCATAAATTGGTTCGGCACTTTCTTTTCTTGCTTTTGTGTTCCTATGAGAAGCAATAATAGCAAGGCAGGTAAAGCGCGGTCGTCTTCTGGGCCAGAAGCAAACATAGTGGCTGCGTCTAAGCATTTCTCATCAGCCCACAAAGTGCACTTTGGCTAGTCTGGTTGCGCTAAATTCTGAAGATATAAAAGGAAAAGAAGGGAATTGTGATCATGAAGACTTTGCACCTAAAAACCGTGCAGCCATGGGAAGAAAGCTTCTCTATCTCTATATGGTATAGAGAATATATACGATAGTATGTGATTAAAGGAAAATACGGACGGAGATACCATTTAAAGATAAGAAAACTTGAATCAATCTAATATATTATTTATTTTATACTTTAGTCTATTGTATTCAAGGATCTGATGATCATATACCCACTACAAGAAGTATTTTTATGAATCATAAATTCAATTGATCGGGATCGGGATTGGTCATTATAACTAGGGAAACCTTGGTGATCAAACCCAAGGCTAACAATTGTGTAAGTAATTTATGTATTTGATGATAAGCTTGTATTCAAGATAATGGTTGTTTAATAATTTTACGTGTCAAAATTTTACTTGTACAAAATTTTGTGTTTACAAATAAAGCACGACACCGGAGAAGCACATAGATAGTAGCTGTTAGTAATAACTTTTGCATCCCTTTGACGTTAACATCTTCAAGTTTGAAACATAAAGCCCAAACAACCACCACATTATTATTGTTTTCTTTTATAAATTTTATTTAAATTTATCGAAATTCTCTAGCCCAGAAAAAAAAAATAATTATCAAAATTCCAATATTATACTTATATAAATTCTAAAAGCGATGGTACACTGAATATAATGGCGTGATTGGCTCTTGACCATAATGTATTATTTTAAAGACCAAAACTAGAGAGAAAGAGAGAGAGAGAATAAATGTGTATGTGTGTGCGCATAATTGCAAGAATAGTTAATAATTAAGGGAAAAGGAATATTCGCACACAGTCTAATAATAATTAATGTGATGCCTAAGCTGAGTAACGCTTAGGAAATTTTGAAAATAAAAATTAGAAATATAAATAAATATAAAATAAAAAGAAATAAAAATTAGAACATGTAAGCAACCTTTAATGTTTAACTATTTTCCATTTGAATGGAAAATGAAAATTACTATTTCTTTACTCATAGTATTTAATGCATTATTAATAACAAAGCATGTCTCATTACTATGTATAGAATTTCAAGAGACCAATCCCATTTTTAAACAATGTAAAACTTCTTCTTCTTCTTTTTTTAACCTCTATTAGAGCATATCACTCTGATCTTACATTATTAATATATTAACTTAAATAAGATGCATTTGTGTATAAATGTAAATATTTAATAAATTACCAAAAAAAGTAACATGCATATCTATTGAATGGAAATAGGGATAAAGAATACTATATTCTCTGACCTATTTTATTTATTTTAATTTAAAATTTTAATTTTTTTCATTAATTAAAAAAAAAAGAAGCTGGGCAGTTTGGACTTGGACTGTACTCGGTCCAGACGCTGCAGGTTCGTGGGTATGGACTTGCCTTACCCTTCGCTGGGATAGTTCTAGTTTGGAAAGGACCTAGAGATGTCTACATGTTTTGTTTTTCATAGAACTCTTAAAATTTTCCATTTAAGCTTTGAGAGTAGAATAATATTAAAGCGTTATAACTAGACCGTGATGTCTCTCTATCAATTAATATGGGGCACTTTTCATATTACTTAAAAGAAAAATATCAAAATAGACTCAACATATCATATTATTTACATGGCGATATGTATATATAAGAGAAGAAAATATATTGAAGTTCATTTTATTTTATACTATACATGTATAATTGGACTAAAGTGTAGGTACATACTTATCTAATACAACTAATTCTTATAGCAAAGAAAGTGATTGGCACTTGATAATGAGATTACTAGGAGAGAATAATGGGGAGGATCACACATATAGTCTCAATATCTTTAATGAACAAGTGATAGGCAAAGGAGTTTAGGTATTATTCAGGCATTTACCTTGCAATTCTTAGGCAATTAGATAAAAGTAGTCTACATTACATGTTTGATCCTTCAAAGCAGAGCCTTCCTTATAATATTTTGTTTGTCTTCTATCTCTAAAAGTAGGAAATAAGGAAGAGTGACTAAGTATTTATAGATATTTAGTATGGATGATAACTATTAGATCATTTCATTGATTGAAGGGTAAGATAAAACAAGACTGATTCCATACTTATTAGAATGAGCTTACTATGGGCTATGACTAGGGCTGGACATGGTACAGTTCAGTCCGGTTTGCCCCCCGAACCAAACTGAACCTAAAATTACGGTTTGGTTATTTTCACAAAATTGAATCTATCCATATGGTTCAATTTGTTAATTTTTTGAACCTAAAAAAAACTATTCAATATGGTTCGGTATACGATTCAAACCATATATTGAAGGACATTTTTTTTTTCATTTCAATAAAAAAAAACTACGAATTATTTTCTTACATTTCAAACCTTAACAACAAATTGACAAGTTGATTTATTAATTTATCGAAATCATTAACAACACATTTGCCATTTTATGGAAATCAAAATTCAACTATAGTGAGCCAAATTTTTTCACATCATTAGTATATGTTATTAAAATGAGAATAACTAACCACAAGAATAAATTGGTGATGTAGTTTTTTCTTTTTTTTAAGTCTCAAAACTAGTTAGGTGTCATTAAAATATGTGTGTGTGTGTGTGTGTAAAGGAAAGAGTAAGATTAGATTTCCTTCACCGATGAAAGAGATAACCGATATAATATTTCTACTTTTTAATACTTATTAAACTACAACTATTTTTTAATCATTGAAACTCTAAAAGTATTAATTATTAACATGAAAAATTAAAAAATTTACCCCAAAACCCAATTAACTATATAAATAAAAATAACATTAAGAGAATTTTTTTTTAAAGATGAAATGGTTTAGTTCGATTCATGACTCCAAACCGAACCACGAACTGAATTTCAACTACCGAACCGAACTATGAACTGAATCGTTTTAAAAAAACTGAAAATTCGGTTAAGCTCAGTCCGGTTCGGATCGGTTTGCGATTCGGTTGATTTGTTTGCCTACCCCTAGCCATGCAATTTCGGTTCCACGTGAACCATTTTTTTTTTTTTTGGAAAAAAATGAAGAAAACAAAAACCTTAAAATCAACAAAAACAATTACAACTTATTTATAACCAAAGTAAACATTTAAAATTTTTTTAAATAAAATATAATGGTTAGTAAATAATAAACACAATTACAGAACACATAGAAGTTGATTAACATACAGGCAAACGATGAGGAGTAAATTTCATTACGCTAAACATTACATATTACCTCCACAACAACATGAACACACTAACTATTACAACCACAAATAACTAACTAGAATCACACAGTTTATTGATCCTAACTACAATACTAACACCCATGGTAGAATAATATCAATCGAGTAAATGTAAAGTCAATGCTCATTGGCCTGGACTAGTCCCCGGGGAGGTCGTAGCTATGTTTCCCGCAGATGAGTTGAAATCACTGAAATACCCGTCTTCCTTACTTGAGTAGTCCTTCAAGTCTTGTTGCTGTTGTTCTGCACGAGTCCAATCATGGTTGCAAGCTAGTGCCTCAACCGTCGTGGGACCATACTGGGACTTATGCTCATCCAACTGCTGCCCAGCAATGTTGAATGCTTGCTCAACTGCTACAGTTGAAGCAGGTGCACAACCAATACTTGTCTAGCAATTCAAGATAGTATTGGAAACGTCTCCTGGTGACGTTTCCACCAGCCTAGGATGTCAAAGTTGTATGCATCCACCATGTCACCAAACTCGAATGCCGTGTTCAAGTACTTGTCAATCTCTGAGTCTGATCCACTGCTGCCTATATCACGGTGCTTTTTGAATCGCCGGTATTGGAGCACCACTCTAGGCTTCTCCACGGTGGTTGATATGGGGGCATTGCTTGGGGTTGCTGGACTGGTGGGTATTTGTTTACCATATGCACTACTAAATTGAGAATATAAGTTCAACAGCACATTACTTGTCTCTTTCACGACATTATTAGCAGAAATTGCATAAATGTCTTGAGTATCTGACAACTTGTCCACATGTTTGTAATAATAATCCAGGATTTCGCGAAGTCCCTCAACTTTGTTGCATAGGTCCAACAACCATGCCACGTTGCATATCATAGGAATTTCCTTATAGTACTTTAACCACTTGTGAGTCATATCGTTAACACACATTTGCAAAATTGGATCAAATCTTACATGTTGGAGTGTCCCGATGATGTTGCAGGCCTCCAGTAAAAAGAGATAGACACTGGGATTGTACACACAAGAGAAAACATTTATGCAATCATAAAAGACCTTCAGCAGCTGCAACAAGTTGCTACAGAAGTTCCATTCATTGGGATGCAATGGTATGTTTGGTACATGTGCAATGGCGAAGCTACATAGCAATTCCTTATATGGTACCGTGCTAGCTAGAAGCTCGTACGTCGAATTCTATTGTGGTTGCACATCCTTTTTTAATTTTCTCGGCTTTTGGCCATGCACACCATACCATTTCCACCATTCTCTGTTAATAGATGGATGGTCGATAATGAAGTTAACCACAGCTTTTACAGGAGATGTACGGATTTTTAAAGAATCCATTCCATCTTTCACACATAAATTCAAGATGTAACATGCACATCTTATGTGGAAAAAGGTTCCCCTAAGCGTTGGTTGGCATAACGATCAAGATCAGAAATACTTGTTATATTTGCTGCAGCATTATCGAATCCTATTGAAAAAATTTTTTGTATCAACCATACTCATCAAGAATTGTCCGTATTGTGACATATATGTTTTGAGCTGTATGGGATCCGTCCATTTTTCGTAATCCAATTAATCTCTTTTGCATTACCCAATGTCTATAAATCCAATGAGATGTAATCCCTATATACGAACTTTCACTCCATCTACCAGTCCAAATGTCGGAACAGATGAACATACATGTATCGAGATCAGAAAAAGTTGCTTGGAGCTGTCCTTACCCTTATGGTACATTTTTAGACAATGTCGTTTCATTGTCGTAGCACTCCATTTAGGTGCTTGTGGCTGCAAAGTTTCTTGGTGGCAATAGACAAGATCTGCATTTTCGCTTACATTAAAACCCAAATGCAACCCGCTTATCATTTGCATCATGGCATTATGATATTGTTCTTCATTGAAATGCCACAGCCTTGCTTCTTTCTTGGAACCCGACCGTGATATTTGTTGTTGTGATGGATCCAAACCATACTCACTAGGATGCTTTGACTTTAGATGTTTGGAAAGACTACCATATCCATCTCCCTTGGAAAAGGCATAGTTTGCGTTATAATAATTGCAATGCGCCATAGTCTTCCCATCTGGCCCTTTGACCTTCCTAAAATGTTTAGTGAACATATTAGACTTATATGGTCGAGGTGGCTTTGTGGATGGATTTGTCTCGATGGAGGGGTATATTTCTTCACCCAAACTGCCATAATCCTCGGCTTCATGTTGTGGTAGTTGTTCCATTTCCGGATCTTGGGAGTCATTTCATCATCCCCTTGTTGATGGTAAACTAGATTGACTGTTGTAGACATCTCATTTTGACATTTTTTGTCAAAATAAATACTTAGTTTAGTATTATATAATTAAAATAATTGAATTTTGCAAATTACAAATATTAAAGCTAGGAATGAAAATTAGAAAAAATAAATCAATTTAATAGAAATAAATATAATGGATGTAATATGGATAATTAATATAGTATAATGTAATTTCGAAAATTGTAAAAACAAAAAAAATTATGTTCATCGTCTCCTACCTCCGGCCGCCGATGGGGCGTTTTTCAAGTCTTTTTTGACCCATTTTCAAACCGTTTTTTACAAAATAAATACATATTTTGAAACTAGACGCGGAGTACTTCATTTTGATATATAATTTGCATGTTTTCATAAACTATAACTATTTCAAATCCGGACTTGAAGTTGGAAAAAAGTTTGTTTTTATATTTCCGAAAAAAGCTCAAATCTCCGATTTTTTTGCTCAAAAACGTGTTTGAACGTTAACATTATAACGTTAATTGACAGCTAATGCAATTTGCAGCCGTTTTAATCCGTTTTTTTCGGATAAAAATCAAAATGGAACATAAAACCCTAGATCTATAAATAGAAGAAGAAAAAACGAAAAGGGGGACAAAAAAGCAAAGAAAAGAAAAATCAAACAATCATTTGATATTCAGGAAGTCGAGAACTTCCATTCCCACAAATCAATTTTGCCAAAACCCATCGTTACCGACGTTCTCGGCTAAATTGGAGTTCACCGGAGTTCTTACTTGTCGGCCAAATCTTCACCGGAGCTCCGTCAGTTTTCGTCCGCATTTCATTCCAGCCGATCCTTCCCTTTCGTCGTTGTCGGCCAATTTCCATGCGCAAATCAGTCGTTGGAATTCCAGCCGATTGAATTTCAAGCCATCGCAGCCGCGTCTCCGTTGTTCATTCAATTCCTCGCGCGTCCAGAATCCATTGCTCCAGTGCAGGTAAGCTTCTATAATAATAATAAATAGAAAAATAGAAATAGAAAAAATAAAAAATTAGTATATAATTGTAATATCAAAATCAGTTATGAATATATTGTGTTTTTTTTTTAAATAAAAATTTAAAAATATGTAAAATTAGTATTAGTTTAAATCATGATAGTATAGTCATTATAATTAATTTTTTTTTCTTTCTTGCCAATAAATGAAATTGTCTAGTTGTAAAAAATATTGAATTGAAATTTAGGGTTTATTTTTATTTTTTTTTTCCATGATCGATCTTGCTATGATAGTGTATATTTTTGCACTTTTTCTTTGTGATGTCGTTTTGTAATATTATGATTTTGTCAAATTTCGAATAATGAGATATTGTAATATTTGACATACAAATTGTATTGATAACTTGATGAAAATCTTGATTGGCTAAAGTTTGTTTATACCATGATTTTGAAATGATTAAAGAACCGATTTCGTTATCATTATGCAATGTAATTAGAAACTTTGCTATAATTGAATGTGAGTTCATTTTGTTAACATTGATATTTTTTATTGATTTTATATATGATGATTATTGATTTAATTAATGTGCTTGACAATTGCCATGATATATAATTTTAATCCATTATTCAAAAAAAAAAAATTTATCACTTAGAAAAGTTAATTCTTATAAATTTGTTAAAACAAACTTGATATAGTAATGATTTTGTTTTCTTGTGATAAAATTGAATTTTTTTTATATATATCATGTTAGGTATGTATTCATAGAATTACATTAAGATCTTGTTATTGATAATATACCTATAATCATGCCTAATCATAAAGAATATATGAATTTTTTTTAGAGTTTTAGTTTTACAATATTTGAAATTGTGTGATCATGTATGATGATAGTCATTAATATTCCTTTTATGCCATGATATAGTGATGACCTTGATTGAAATAATATTGAATTTTATGATTTCACCATATATGAAACCACATTGAAATCTTGCCCTTCATAATGTAATTTCAATGATATATAAATCTTGATTATGCCATGATATTGCTTTGTTGAAATTAGCTTGTTAAATATTGATATTCCTTATAATATTTTTATTGATAATACGTATGATCAATTGATAGCATGATATGTGGTTATGATTTCTTGTCCAAAATTTTTGTCACCTAGAAAAATCCGATTTTCCATAAAATTGCTAAAACCTAACTTAATAGATTTAGGGTTCATGTTAAAAGGTATATATATATTTTTCATAAAATTAACAAACTTAATGAACTTAAAGCGAAAAGATTTCGAAAAATTTTAAAATTAACCAACAAACTAAATTTTTCTAAAAGAACTACGTGTAGTCTGATCCCGATTAGCGGGTACGTAGGTACCTAAATGGGCGACTTAAAATATGTAAAAAATTATTTTTGTGAATTTATTTGATTTGTTTAGAATATATGAATATTGATAGAATTTAATAAGATTTGATTAATTTGAATATTTTGAGTTTTTAGATTATATATGATTATCGATGGAATTTGATTAGTATTTTTGGGCATATTAGACATATGTTTAGTTAATTAGATTTGATAAATAGTTTAGATTTTGAAATTAGAGTTCAAAAGAAAGCAATTTAAATATGGAAAGTTAAAGTGGTAACCGTTTAGGTTTTAATAGGTTAGCCCCCGAACTCAAGTTAATTTTTGGTTCTCGTTTTCAAAAAACGATTTTTTCGCAGATCAGTAGCAAAACCAAAATCAACCTACCCATTGGTTTTGGTTTATTTTTTCTCGACTTTAGTCGAGTGGCGACTCCAAAATGTTTTAAAAATTCAAAATTTCCTTTAATTCTTAGTCGAGGATTCGTATTGAATGGGTTAGGGTTTAGTACGAATCGAATTAAAGGAAATCGAAAAAAAACCAGGCTCGACAACTGTCTTGAAACCGGAGGAAATTGTTCAGGTGTGAAATCAAAGTCGGACACCCGAGGCTCATTAAAGTCATAACAGTCATCATCCTCATCTACATTGATAGTAGGCTCTTGCTGGCACTCGGGTATCTTCGCCTTTAATTTGTCTTTCTTTGTAGATTTTTTTAATGAATCACAAAAGAAAAAGAAAGCCATCTGGCCCTTTTATAAACAACGAGTACATAGTAATGTGAGTGGTAGTATTAGAAGAATTGAAAATTTATGAGCAAACACGATAAATAAGTGTTGCTTGGTAACCCCCCTCGTGCAAGATAGTCTACAAAATAGCAAGCAATATCAAACACAGGAATGCCTGATATTTTTAAAACACGGAAATGGTTGATAATTTAGCAAAACTCAATCTGTGAAGGTGGTTACAAGCTTTTGAATGTTTCGTAGTTTTTTGAATCAAACTCTTACATTTATAGAGCTCCTTACATGCATAAAAAATCACAAAACAAGTTGTCTGATTCATCACAGTTCAACAATTTGTAAAAGCAATGCAATTAAGTTGTCTGATTCGTTTACTTTTCCAATTTGCAAAACAATGCACAAACATTCCCTAGCCGTTGATGATTTTTCAACCCTCCAACTTTCGGTGATTTTGTTGTTTTGCTTATTTTTTTGGGACAAAATACTGCATGGTGCAAGGCCTCCCTCCTCATTTCTCCATTTTCATTGCTGACAATATTGACTTGTTTTGTTTTGTTTTGTTTTTTTTCTTTTTTTCTTTCAAGTCTGCCCCTGGCCCCTACCCCCCACCCCACCCCACGCACCTAACTTCCATTCTCCTTTCTCTCCTGCATGTTAATGTTTTGCATGAGCAGGTTATTCTTTTCTTTTTTTTTTTTAAATTCAAATATATGGCGGGTTCGAACCGCTGGTTTCGGGTCTAGAATAGCGGTTCCGGACCTGGTTGAACCACCGGTTCCGCCACGCCTAACCGCTTGGACCCGCCGGTTCCGATGGTTTTTTGGATGGTTCGTAATCATCACCGACAGGGCGGTTCCCGGATAAGGAACCGCTGGTGACGGTTCGGGGTGGTTTACGGTTCGGAACCGCCCCGTGGTGATGTCTATGTCCATGAGCTTAATTGAGAAAAATTAGATGCAGTAGATCAGTACAATGATCACTATTCCGATCTACCAAGCAAAATCTCTCTAAGTTATCCCAGTATGCCAATCAAACTTACTAGATCATGTCATCTAGCTCATGAGATAGGCTCATATAAAATTATATTGTTTCTAGGACAAAATAAATACATCAACAATTTCCTTTGGTGGTGGACAATTTTCCTTGAGTGAGTTAGCTCATCTCCTGTATGATCTATCTTAGCAATCGAATTCATTTATTTTTCTGTGAATATACCATTCACATTTAACTTGGTAATTTTGGCTTCATATTGACTTAATATTTCTAAATTAGTGGGTGCATTAGACCCATTCTTGATTTTGGTACTTGCCCACGATGGAAGACGTTTACTTAACTTGCTTAATTATGCCATAAAGCCATAATTCGCCCTTTTTATCTAATATCTTCTATTGAACCCAGTTGCACGTATTAGGCCCATAAAATTTATTAGATTTGACATTAGTTTAGCCCATGCACATATTTTTTTGGGTTTATATCCTAATGTCCTTTGTGCCTCCATATGACAGACGAGCATTGGCAAACATTGTTAATGATGGGAGATATTTACTACATTAATTTGTTATCTTTTGTTAGGATTAGAGGAATATGGAATTTTTAAAATTCAGAGCCCTCTTTGTCTCTTTCTGTTTCATTTTCTCTCTCCATTATCTCCCTTCCTTTTCTTTCTTTCTTTCATTCATTGTTTCATGTATATATATTCTTTTTAATGATATCTAGATGTAGAAGAATGGAAAAACATTAATAATGGCTGGTAGTAATGGATGAGATTTTATATATAATTCCTTAAGGTGATTAGAAAATGAGGTGATAATTTTCTTTACTCAAAATATTAACTAATAATTGATTTAGTGCCAATAAGCATTTAGGCTTTCCATTATTTTGTTTTTTCATATATTGAGATTTTCTAATATTAAAGGTTTGTTCATTTTATTATGGATTAATTTATATACTTGTAATATCCCAAAATTTCGGTTTAGCTAAATTAGATTTGCTAAATTGAATAGTATAATAGATGAAAAACTTTTGATTTTGAATTTGACTTATAAATGTAACTTATCTAATTTAATTAAATAAATTAAGTAAAATAAGTAAACAATATAGTATGGTTAGATAATGACATACTCAAGTTAGTGAATAGATTTACTAAAATTTGAGATTTTAAATATTCCCTTCAATTAGCCTATTTGTTTTAGCCATCGTTTTCAACAAATGAAATTTTATGATCTTTTTACAATCTTCAAACTAAACTCCTTTTCTTTCAAATTCAAATCCCTAAACCTTTGAAAATTTAATTCAAATGTTTACTAAATTTATAAATCCTAAGTATAATCTATTTCATGACTTAAATTATTCAATTCCTTACAAGCATCAATTTGAAATCTTTTTCCATATAATTTATAAATGACCCAAATTTCTCAAGTTCAGTTACCTAAGTTTGTAAAATGTCATAAATTAGCCATTTTAACATAAATTCTATTTTTTTAATCCCTAAAAATTTTGAGCTCAATTGCTTGTTAATATATATTAGTTTCTAAGGTCGAACTCAAATTAAATATCAAGTTTTATAAATTAAATTTCTAAACTAAATTTCCAATTCAAGTTATTTGTTCTATTTCTATATATTCTAAAATTATTTCCTAATTGTTTTAATACTTAAGATAATATCTGAAAAGCTTAAATCGAAACCTTGTTTCTTTATCCTTTTCCTTTACTTTTGCTGCCTTCTTCTTTTTTTTTTTTCTCTTCAATTTTCGATTTTCTTCTCTTTCTTCTCTTCTTCATTTCTCTCTTCTTTTCTCAAAATCAACCTTAAAATCTCAATTTCAAAAGGGTTAAAATAAAAGATGAAAAATAAGATGGAAGATGGAGATTAAGCATGAAGGAGTTACATCAACTTAATAGGAGTAGTAGTAGCAAAGACTAAGAGACTTATGTTGGCCAAACTTGTAAGTTAAGTTGTTTTCTTATTTTGATAGTTGTTATTGCATGTATATGATGAATTAATGCTAGTTATACATAGGATTTAAGATAAAACTTGTAATATATGAAGTTATATGTTAAAACCTAAGTGACATCATACATGTTAGAATTAGGATTTTGATGAAATGTGAAGTAAAAACACATATATAGATATTATAAATGATGATTCTAAGTTTGTATGATGAGTATATGATGTTAAATGCTGAAAAATGATGCAAAACAAGAGGTAAAATAGGTTAATTTTTTAAGAAAGTAGATAGAACAAAGAACACGAGGCAAACATGGGATGCCATAATTAGTTGTGCCTTCTGATGCCTAAAAGCACATGATTTTAACCTACTCGAAAAGGAGCACGGCTAGAACACGACTTGCCCTATCTAATCGTACTCCTCTCTAACCTAAAAAAAGACATGTTTTCCAAACAACATGCTATGAACTCAAGGTAATGTATCCGCTTGCGCTTCTCTTTGAATCCTAAATAAAAAAGAAACATAGGGAGATACATCCCCTTATGTAGCACTCGTGTTCTTTGCTAACCCCCTCTTAACTTCGCCTTTTCTCGTCCAAATCGCATGAAACTTGACCCAATTCATTCCTTAACCTTAAGTAACCCTCCAAGGCCTTCAAAACATAAAGTTAATAAGTAATAATATCCTAATTATGATGTATATCACCCAAACACATTAAGTCCAAAATGCTTCAACCAAATTAAAGTAATTCAAACTTGATAAAACAGAATAAATGAATGATAGTTAATATGACATGTTAGTTCACTTATATGTTTAGGACTGAGTTAAATGAACTTATAGATTTAATAACTAATTAAACTAAACATAGAAGTTAAGTGTAAAATGAACTTAATTAATCAACATAAGACTAATTTGGCTTAATAAATCTAAATGAAAAAAAGTGAAATAGATTAACTAAGATCCTAATAGACTTATGGTAATGACTTAGTAAGATAATTGAATATAACTTAGTAACTAGATCAAATGATTAATTCTATGCAACTTGGCTAAGTTAAGTAGTGTTTATACTAAATATAACTTGAGATATAATAAACTTAACACCTAATTAGATTTGATATAGATGTTGAGTATAAAATGAACTTATTTGATAAACTTAAGCTCAACACGGTTCAATTAACTTTAATAATAAGCTAAAATGAATTAGATTGATTAAGTCTATTCAACTTAGTTTAGTTAAGTTAAGTTAATCTAAGCTTAATTACTTGCAAATGGCTTAAATTAATATATTAGACTAAACTATGACTAACAAGAGGAATATGTTGTTTCACATATATGTTTCAATCAAGTATAAATTAATGAACTAAAAATGAGTCTGAATACTACAGTTCAATAAAATATACTTTAAGAAAAGTGATGAATGAGCACTATTTTATTTCATAGGAGGAGCAGATCAATCTTTGGTTCTTCTTAGAGGATTATTATGGATTAACCAGGATGTTAGGTGGGTAACATTGACCTTATCACCTTGTTTGTGCTTACAGTATAGTTGCACTTATATTAAGATAAATATAATTGAATAGCTGTGGGGATTGGGTATTCGTATGTTGTTTGATGATTGCGTTGTTTCATAAATCTTTAAAATAAAAGTGATTACACACATTGGTTTTAATAATTGAGTTGCTTTTTATTGATGAGTGTTTGTTAATTGATGTGATCACTAAATAACATGGTATAAATTTTAACCGACCTTTTTAGTAAAATGACCATACATTGATGACGACATAACTTGCATTAGTATTTGAAGTATGCACGTACATATTAGCTCCTTGACCCTAAGGTAATGCTTGAAAAGTTCAGTGAATCTGGTAAGGTTACCCTAATACGTAAGAACTAACTAAGCACTAAAGGATGTCGCCTAATGAGAGTTAATAAGAGGAGGCTAATACTTAGTGGAGTTTCTGATATTCTAAGGTAAAGTAGAGGTTATGTTAATAATATGTATATATAAATAGCAAATGAGTTCAAGAAAAGAAATTCTCCTTCCTTAGTTTTGCTAAGGTGAAGTTAAGTTTATATATATTGAAATAAAAAATGTGTTAAGAAAGGAATCATCATTCCTTAGTTTTCAGTCTCTCCTGAGAGTGATATTAGTGCTGGTCCTTCAACCCCCAAGAAAGAGCATAAATCTTTATTGGTTTAGATTCTGATCATCCAAGTTGTGCATGTCATATGGTTGAGTATACATTACATATGTTTGCTAATAAAATTTGCTCGGCACTTACTTGAAATGTGGTATGGTCTTGTTATTATTGAGCTATGGTTTAGCTCATACCCCACTAGTTCTTATATTGGAATAGCTCAAGCCAGGAATGGGCTGGAATTGTGTGAAGAAAAAGTTAGAATTAGTGAAGTCATTGAAGATAAGAAGATGGACTTAGAATTTAAATTCATATGTTAAGTATTTAGGTTAGAGATTTTGTAATGTGTAAGATAAGCTTAGAATAGATTAGATTAGTTGTATAATACTTTGAAACCTTGTAATATGTAGTTTATCTATGATATTTTATTATTTGGTAGGGGATACCGATTCTTTGCAGCTTAGTGGACTATGAGAATTCGTATCTCCTTAGTTATCAAAATGTTTTTATATCATTAAAAGTTGCATAGCAAATGTTAAATAGAGTTTTGCAATTTTTTCACTTTTAAAACGATTTTAATATCATGGATGCATACATGATGTGATTACTTCGGGTTAATCCTACTAGGCCTTCCTTTAGGATCATGACAATACCCGCAATGAAACGGTTTCCCTTATCATTTCAATGATGGAATAGGATCCCACCAATTACATGGGAAAATTTTTAACTTATTTTATAAAACATATTGATGCAACAAAAGAAAATAAAATTATCATGTTTTGTTGATTTAAACGTTGTTAACCCTAAGTAATTACATGAAAAGATAATTGTCGTTGCTTAAATGTTATTCTCTTTATTTTAAGGTATGTAATCTATTTCTAAACTTTATCTATTGTAATTGAATTTTAACTTAAGTAAAGTATAGAGTTTAAATTTGGAAGATTTGGAGGGATGGTTTTAAATATCTATGCCAAATATATGGACTCATAGAGTAAAGAAAAGAAAAAAAATATTATTGATGAAAGGAAAATTGAATGGAAATTTAACTATTATTAATAATCACATGATAGAGGAAAAAAAGAATTAAGTCCAAGCAAAACAAAAAAAAAAAAACCAATATTTTAATCTACACTTTCTAACAATTTAGGTAAATACATGACACAAAATAAATGTATCTAAATTTGAATGTTAATATATAGCATGGTTAACTTGATTACTCATTAACACATTTTTAATTTGGTATGGATAACATTAGCTTAATCTCCATGAAAGCACTCCATCATATTCAAACTAAAGTTGGAATACATAGAGTGCAATTTTGTATGTGGTCCGTAGCACTCTCTCGTCTGTAAAAAACGTTCCTTCCGCTTTGGTTCAACAACATCATTTCTCTCTCTCTTTCTTCTTTCTCCTACAAACCCACCTACACAGGACAAAACAACATTTCATTCCATTTTCTTTTCTGTTCTTCTTGGGTGATTTGTAGAGTGTGTACTAATCATTGTGTTTTTAAAGTGTCGATAGCAAAATCATCATGTGATCGTAATATCAGTGATGATATCAAAACTTACATTCCTAAGACCATCATTTTATAAAACCTAATAGAGTAACATCAATCTAGAGAAACAAACCACATTGAACAATGACACCTAAACCACCAAGAAGTTTAAATAACCAATATCTCAATCATTTACTATTTTCGCCTCTTCGAAACTTCAACTTCAATTTCAGCACGAAATTTATACGGACAAGAGGGAAACTAAGTTTTACCTTTATTAACTACAACAAGTTCTATCATTGATAGCTACAACCAAACATGTAATTCAAATACTATCTTAGAAAAAGAAACGCAAATCACAACAGATCAAAAGGGCAAAAAAGCACAAGGGTACTAGAACTCAAACTCCAGCAATAAAATTCATGTTTGCACTTTGGATATATAATAAAATGCATCAAATATCATCACCAATATCTCCCCTTATCTAAAATCAGTTGTCTAGAAATATTGGCAATAAGAAATCAAACCAATTTTTTTTCTTTGAAATAATCATACATTATTTGGACCACTTTATCCTTTTGAAGTATATTAGAGTAGACACATAGATCATAGATGTATATATTTGAAATAAATGCTGCAAAAGAAATAAATTACGAATTTACATCTATGATGATTCACTTAAAGCTGCAGATAGAAAAAGAGAAAGAGAGAAGGGACAAAGGTATGAAATTGGTAGAGTAAGCGTGTCATGCAACTGATGTTTCCTAGAGGAGTGAAGATGAAAGACCAAGAGCATCGTATATTCTAATCAATTGCAATATTTGAATTATGATAAAAATTGAATACTTGAAGTAAATATCTCCTATCCATTATCTTTGTTGATAGTCATGTAAAGACAAAAAAACATAATAATCATTACTCCTATAGATATTATAGTATTGAATCCCCAATTCTGCCCAATTCTGTAACTGTAGCATGTGATAATACTTTGGAAAATGGAAATTTTGAAAATTTTTCCTTGAAAGCTTACAACATAAAGCCAAAAAACAATTAAAAAACTTTTCCAATGAACTCAAGTCATTAACTAAAATCAAGAGTCATTTCAACATAAAGACATAAAATGGACGACATAGTGCCAAAAAAGTAAAAAAAGAAAAAGCGGGAGACAAAGTCTAAGTCACCCAGCGTCCCAACTAAAATCACAAAAGGAGTCAACAATAGAAATATCGTTATTTTGATTACAAATAGATCTTGAATCTGCATTCCAGTAAAGTTACCTTAAGAGAGAGGATTCAATAAAAAAATCTTTCAATCATGCTAAACTACGGGATCGAACCTCTACCCCACTTCACCTCTTCCCCTATGCAATAATCTGACTCTTTATATCTTTCTGTCTATCTATCTTTTCTTGAAATAGAATCCCACCAAAGACACTACTATCATCCTAACCACAGAAAGAATCCTCATAATCAATCTATTCCAATCTTGTAGGACATGCTCTAATCCTACCATTTGTGTCAATAGAAATGGGACTACACTCAAATCAGTCTCCACAGGGTAGGCAGATGTTACTTGGAGTAGTGATAATATGTGCATCACAAAGAATGAAAAAGTCAAATTACCTTCATACTAATAAAACACACGCAAGTCTAGATATAACTATCATGAATTGCAGGGCTAAACCATTGACACATTCATTGTTTATTTGATAACAACATTGACACAAAGCTTGACAACAAGCTTGACAACAAGCTTGTAAAAAGTCACGGCAATGCTTACAGTGTATGAGAAGACCAAGTTATGTTGCCAAATAAACACCAAATTAAGTGAACATCGTGAAAATTAATTCACCTGGCCATTTGTTTAGTTTGTCTTCTATTCATACCCTTGCTGAGAAACTGATAATACCAATTCCTATTATGTATAAAGACATAATACCCCGCCAGCATGAGATCTCACCTCTTACCTTTTCATCTTGTGTTTTTAACTGCTATAACCACGCTGTTGGGTTATCATTCATGGTTGGAAAGTATCTGTGGAAATAACAATTTGCAAAAGAAGAAAATTTAATAATATATACAGATAATTATACATTCTAACTAATGAATTTTTGCACAAAAAAAAAAAAAAAAGAAAGAGAGAGAGAAAGAAAGGAAGAAAATTGCAACTTCTAAAACTCATGTGGATGTTAAGTTTACACATACTAATCAGAGGAGGATTAAGTAGCTAGGCTAATATAAATCTTAGGTGAAAAGAAGAGAATTAACAGAACACTAAAGGTAAGGTATCAAAACTTACTTTCTTAAGACCTTCAATTCATAAAACCTAATAGAGTAACATTAATGTAGCAAAACAAACCATAATGACCACTGACACCTAAACCACAAAGAAGTTTAAGTAACCAATATATCAATTATTTACTATTTTCGCCTCTTCGAAACTTTAACTTCAATTTCAACACGAAATTTATGTGACAAGAAGGAAACCAAGTTTTACCTTTTTTAATTACACTAAGTTCTATCATTGATAGCTACAAACAAACATGTACTTCGATACTATCTTAGAAAAAGAAACACAAGACACAAAAGATCAAAAGGGGGAAAAAGAGGAAGGGTATTGGAACTCAAACTCCAGCAATAAAATTCATACCTACACTTTAGCTATATGATAAAAAGCACCAAATATCATCACTGATATCTCCTCTTATCCAAAATTAGTTGTCCAGAAATACTGGCAATAAGAAATCAAACCATATATATATTTTTAAAGAATCATACATTATTTTGACCACTTTATCCTTTTAAAGTCTATTAGAGCAGACACATAAATCATAGATGTATATATTTGAAATAAATGCTGCAAAAGAAATAAATTACGAATTTACATCTATGATGGTTCACTTAAAGCTGCGTAAGATGGAAAAAGAGAAGCAGAGAAGGGACAAAGGCATTAAATTGGTAGAGTAAGCGTGTCATGCAACTGATGTTTCTTAGAGAAGTGAAGATGAAAGACCAAGAGTATTATATATTCTAATCATATGCAATATTTGAATTATGATCAGAATTGATTACTTGAAGTAAATATTTCCTATCCATTATCTCTATCGATATTCATGTAGACACGAAAATCATGTAATAATCATTATTCTTGCAGATACTATAGTATTGAATTCCTAATTCCGTAACTGTAGCATGCGATAATATTTTGGAAAATGGAAATTTTGAAAAATTTTCCCATAAAGCTTGCAACATAGAGCCAAAAAACAAGCAATAAACTTTTCCAATGAACTCAAGTCATTAACTAAAATAGAAAGTCATTTCAACATAAAGAAATAAAATGGACGACATAATGCCAAAAGTAAAAAAAAAAAAAAAGGGAGACAAAAAGCCTGAGTTACCCAACATCCCAGCTAAAATCACAAAAGGAGTCAACAACAGAAATATCATTGTTCTATCTTAGAGTCTGCATTGTAAACCCCGGGAATTTTCACCTTAGTACCCGATTTTATAATAGATTGTATAAACTAAATAATAGATTTAGACTCTGATTGAAGTCTAATAATAGATTAATATTTAGATTTTGGATAAATGAAAGATTTAGGAACCGAATAAAGAAATTCTTTAACCCTAGTTAATACCGAAAACGAGATCTTGTATCTTGAATAACTAATTCAAGATATGATCTAAAATCTAGACCCGAAAACCTAGTATACAAATAGATTTAGATAGAAAATATGAATATAAAGATTAAATGATTGTTTTTGAGCCTGATAATGATTCAAGACTAGAATAACGAGTAGTAATACGTTTATATTTAGACTTAAACCCTAATTTCTAAATCCCTAATTAAATTTAAAAGCTACTAATAAGAATTTATGTTCAGTATCAAAACTAGAGATGTATATATAGTTTCATCTCTGTATTAAGTCCAATACTACATAAATGATTATTTATGCTTCTAAACAGAAAACGGTAATCCAAAAATGAACTGTTAAGATTTTAAATACACAACGAAAATATAAACTGATGAATAACTCAAAATCTAAACTTCAAATAAATAATCGGATCACACTTTTGTTCTAAACCGAGTTTTCTTAAGCTATCGGAGCCTGAAACAAAAATTGACCTAATGAGCTTAAGAAATCTAAATCGCGGGAGATAAAATTATACGAATAATTAACTACGTATATATATAACTTCAATTTGTATTATTTGAAAATCTAAGCATTTTGTATAAATTTATAAGCATATTTTTGTACGAAAACTTTCAAATATTAGCTAAATAAATAAACTAATATATATACACATTTGGGCTGCTGTTTTCGGTGGGAAAATGCGGCTGTGTTGGTGCAAGTTGAAGGAGAAGAAGAGAGAGCCGGATTTGTGCTCAATAATGCCTCCCTTAGTCAACAAAGACAACTTATCCACCAATCAAACCATGCCAAGTCCTCCAAGTATTAAATGAGATGAAAACAACAGCAAGTTGAGATCCAAAAATCGGAGGAAAACGAGGGAGAACAGCTGCAGCATCACTTCTCTTTCTCTTATATATATATATATATATATATTGTGTGTGTGTGTGTGTGTGTGTGTGTATGTGTGTTTAAAGCCATTAATGAGGAACAAACAAACTCCATAATTTCTCACCTCTTCCAGAACGAAATCACTCCCCAAACAACAACCAAACGAACTAGAAACGAAAAACAAACAGATCATAAAACATAAACTCGGATCAAAGGAAAAAACAAAGCCAAAAAACCCTCAAAAACGAGCTCAAAGGTAAGTTGAGGTAACTCGAGTTATTTTGTCCAAATCTAAGCTTTGTAACTAACTTATAATTATCTAGGAACTAATTAAACACGAACACAAGCTTTGGATTGCATCAAACGAGCTCCAACAAGGTAAATTTCAAAACCCAGCTTTAAGTTTCAAGAATCGAAATCTATATATTTATGTTTTTAAACGTTTAAAAGTTGTTATATCCTTATATGATCTATAAACTCTTAGAAGTAGTTTAAGTAAGTTTTTAACGTGTAAAAATCAAAGAAAAAGAATCGAACCAAGGAAGAAGATGATGAACAGTGCAACGCTGCCTTAAGGCCGACAGTGTAAACGCTGTACGCCGGCGGCTTACATGGATAGGCCGGTGGCCTATAGGCGGCTTACACTGATAAGAGGTTACGTAAAATAATTTTCACATAAAGATTCAACGTAAGCTGGCTACCTGGGAATCTACGCCGGCGTACGTTGAAAGCTGGCAGCTTTCAACACACGGTGCACTCGATCTGAAATTTTCTTTTCAAATGATTTACACCGGCACCTGGAGATATAGGCCGGCAGCCTTGAGCAGGCTTACAGCTAAATTTCTCCAACGAAAGTTTTCTGACCTAAACCGAATTTAAATATACATATATATATATAATATATTTACTAAGTATGTATATATGTATGTTATATAAATATGTATTAGATAGTGACTATAATACAAGTATTTAAATCTATTTAGGATTAATATCTAATAACTTTTGAAACCCTAGAGTTAAGAAAATATTTAGTGTTGGTTAAAGTATTATTAGTCTAATATTTGTTTTAACAAGATAAAATATATAAGAATGGAAATTGAAATAAGTTGATTTCCAGAGTAATACGACTTCTAAAAATAACCAAACAATTATGTGAGATAAAATAGGAGAAACACGACAATACTAAGTATTAATATCGAGTCTAGGACACTAATCACAAATAGGAATTTAGTTAAATTGTATTAATGAATACTTTGTCTTAAATAGGTGACTTTGACTCATTAGAAGATCTACCAGTGGATTACTACGATTGGGGCAGTATGAGCAGGTGAGTAATTGATAAGATCATATTTTATACAAATCTTGATGATCAAAAGAGCTAGAATGGATATTTGTTTTGATTAATTTTTATGTTTCAGGACCAATTTGGATAAAGAAATCAAAACAAAAGAATTTGAATCAAAAATAGGAAAAATTGAAGTCAAGGCCGGCAATTCACCATTCAAAGCCGCCGGCCTTCAGACGGCTTACATCCAAGACCGTTGCAGCACTGCCAGCTTTGCCCAGCTTAAGTTCAAACAACATTCGAAGCCGCCTCAAAGCTGTCGGCGTAGAAGATGAAGCAGCCAGCGTACATGAAGGCCGGCAGCCCAGAAATGAAACATCACTAGCTTTAAAGGAGTTACATTATAAGCCGGCATTAAAGCCGCCGGCCTTGAGGCAGCGTACATCATAGATCTGAAGCGACATGAAGATATCCAACGCTTGAAGGAAATTGAAGAGACAAATCTGTTGGAGTGTCTACGCCGGTGTGAAAGCCGCCGGCTTTGGGACTGCGTTCATTATAAATCAGCCCAACGCTTCATTTCTGACCATATACGCCGGCTAGATTCACATCTAAGCCGCCGGCGTAGAAGCAGCTTACCTGTGTAACTGATATTGAAGGCTGCCAGTGTACTGCCTACGCAAATGACAATTTGAAGATACACTGCCTGTAAGCCGCCGGCGTAGGATCCATAACGGCCGGCGTACAATGTGAAACAGCAAAATTCATTTAATGTTTTGCACGAAATTTTTCCTATAAATAGGGGGTCTTCTCCTCACTTTCAAAATCATCCAAGCATCCAGTAATCCAATCATCCATTCCACAATCCAAGTAGAATACTTAGAACTAGGCATTTCATAGAGATTTTTGAAGAGATTTTGAAGTTATTCAAGAAGTTGCAAGTGAAGCTTTGGTATTTTGAATTGGTGATATCTAATCTTATTTCTTTTATGCAATTCATATATCTGAATAGTTTGATTATAATGAAATCATTTGCAATTTCTTATCTGATTTTTGAATCATCATCCATGGGTAGCTAAATTCTTTTTGTGGGAAGTTGATGAAACTTTAAACATGCTAAAATGATTTTTGAATCCATGTTATAAGATAATTAGAATCATGAAATATTCATATTGAATTCTGATTATTCATCATACTTTTGGTGTATAAGAATTCTAGTAACTCGGAAGGAAAATTAGGGTTCATATGAATTCATAAATTGAGATTAAATTGCAATTGCGGAAGCGGCGGAGTTTAATCTAATTTAGAAATTGTTCATGAATATTAATGCAATGTTTTATGTTGATTTCTCACTAAGGAATTGGGAGATGTTAATATAATGTATTAGTCAATTATAGAATCGGAAGATTTATAATTGTAATTTTGATTCCACTAATAATTTATTTAGCAGAAGTTATTGAATTGTTTTGTGGTTTAAAAGATTTTTAAATTGTGTTTTTAAATCTTGACAATTTCTTATGAATGTTCATGAATCTAATTATCATTATAACATGACTTCAAGTTGATTGGCAATAGTTTAAAGTGGATTCTGCTCCTTCCCACATTTTTCCACCATATTCCTCTCTTTAAAAAGCTCATTGCATTCATATAGATAATTAATTAGATAAATTAGTTTAATCTAATCATCTTAAAAAGATTAATTGCCTAGATATTAGTATTAGTTGATAATTGTCTAGTAGTTAGTAAATCTCCGTGGGATCAACACTTTATTCATGTTATTACAATAGAAGGCCTAGTATGCTTGCTAGAAAGATGCTTTAAAATTCAATACTAATCATAGCACATCAGTAATTCAGTCATATTGTACTGGTTGTGATTGTAAATAGTCGAATATGTAATGCAAGATAATAAAATGAATGTTTGTTGAAAGTATGATATGATCTGATTGTATGATTGTTAAAATATCTTTATACAAGCGATAACGCAATTGGTGGTGTTGTGCAGTAGTATAATGATGATTGTGTTAATGTATGGTCACCCCGAATTTGATTAAGAATTATGGACTTAACAAAATAATATGAACATGCATTGCACGAATTGCATTATTGCATATATGGTTGTGACAGCCTGCTACGTATTAATATTTCGGATCTCTGTTTTTGCTTGGTTGATCCAATGTGTGAGTCTTCCAAGGTTCTCTTTGGTCTGGCGGTCCTATGAGGAACTAAAAGGCACCGAAGAACGTCGCCCGTAAAATCGCTTTGAAATGATTAATACTTAGGGAGTTTCTAAGGGGATTGCAGGAGATGGTTTGTGCAAGCCACTATATTCAAAGTGATAACATTAAAACGAGAAATCGTTGATTCTCCTGTGTACTTAGTCTCTCCTGGGCAGGTGGGTCATTGAATGCTGGTTCTTCAACCTATTAAAAAGAGGGCGTAAATCTTTTTCCTATTTGGATTCTAGATCATCTAAACTTGTATCTGTACATATGGTTGAGTGCTTGCATTGCATATGATTTGTTAATGACTTGTGTGATGTATGGTATGTCTGGTTATTCACTGAGCTTTGGTTTCGCTCATACTCCTACAATCGTTTCAGGTTCACTTTACGACCCTGGTTAGTTACATCCAGGAATATGGCTCCGGTAAGAGCTTTGAAGCTAGAAGTCTACAGATCTATTTTAGTTTGATGGTTATGTACTATTAGAATAGATTATTTAGTTGTATATTTCAAAGGAGCTATATGGTTTGTAATAGTTTGTAATGGTTATTCACTAAATCATTTCTCTCATATATTTGTTATTTCTTATCAAGCAACTTAAAAGATCCTGTTGTTTTGAAAAACATGTCATTCTTTGAAGGTAATCTAGTGATAATATTCAAGTGTAACTTGTTTATTACTACTAGGGTACCCTCGGGGCGTGACATGCATTCTAGTAAAGTAACCTTAAGAGTGAGGACTCAAAAAAAAAAAAAAAATCATTCAATCATGCAAAACTACGGTATCCAACCCTTACCCCTGCTCTACCTCCGCCCCCAATGCAACAATCTGACTCTTTATATCTTTCTGTCTATCTATCTTTTCTTGCAATAGAATTCCAACCTAGGACACTACTACTATCTTAACCACAGAAAGAATCCCCATAATCAATCTATTCCAATCTTATGAAACAGACTCTAATCCTACCACTAGTGTCAATAGATTTGGGACCATACCAAAATCGGTCTCTACAGGGTAGGCAGATGTTATCAAGATTAGTGACGATATGTGTATTCTAAAGAATGAAAAAGTCCAATTACCTTCATACTTATAAACAACACCTGCAAGTCTAAATAGAACTATCATGAATTGCAGGGCTAAACCATTTATACAATTGTCGTCTATTTGACAACAACATTGACAAAAAGCCTGAAAACAGGCCTGTAAAAAGTCACTGCAATGCTTACAGTGTGAGAGAAGACCAAGTGGTGTTGCTAAATAAGCACCAAATGGAGCTAACATCATGAAAATTAATTTACTTGGCCATTTGTCTTGTTTGCCTTTTACTCCCACCCATGCCAAGAAACTGATAATACTAGTTCATCTTCTGCATAAAGACATAATACCCCTATAGCATGAGATATCGCCCCTAACCTTTTCATCTTGTGTTTTTAGCTCTTGCAACCGAGCTGTTGGGACATCATTCATGGTTGCAAAGTGTCCGTGAAAAGAGCAATTTGGAAAAGAAGGAAAATTTAATAATATATACAGTTAATTTCACATTCTGACCAATGAATTTTTGCATGAGAAAAAAAGAAACAAAGAAAGAAAATTACGATTTTTAAAACTCATGTGGATGTCAAGTTTACACACACTAATCAAAAGAGAATAAAGTAGCTAGGCTAAATATAAATCTTTGGTTAAAAGAAGAGAATTAATAAAATTGATTAAGTAAAGATTAAAGGAATGGTATCAAAACTCACTATTCCGACAACTTCAATTTATAAAACAGAATAGAATAGCATTAATCAAGCAAAACAAACCACACTGAACATTGACACCTAAACCGCCGAGAAGTACAAATAACCAATATCTCAATTATTTACTATTTCTGCCTCTTCAAAACTTCAACTTCAATTTCAATATGAAATTTATGCAAACAAGCACGAAACCAAATTTTATCTTCATTAACTACACCAAACTCCATATTTGATAACAACAACCAAACATGTGCTTACGATATTATCTATGAAAAAAGAAATGCGAAACTCAACGAATTAAAAGGGGAAAAAAAACAAGGGTACTTGAGCTCAAACTCCAATAGTAAATTCTAATCTATACTTTGCTTATATGATAAAAAAAAAAAAAAAAAACCAAATACCATCACCGATAACTCCAATTGTCAAAAATTAGATGTCCTAAAAACATATTTTCTTTGAAAGAATCATACCTTGTTTGCACCACTTTATCTTTTCAGGTCTGTTAAAGTAGGCACAGAGATCATAGATACATATATTTAAAAAGTTGCTACAAAAGAAAATAAATTACCAATTTACATCTATAATGATTCTCTTAAAGCGACACAAAATGGGGAAAGAGAAGGAGAAAAGGGATGAAGACATTCATTTTGTAGAGCAAGCATGTCATGCAGGTGATGTATCCTAGAGGTATGAATATGAAAGACCAAGAGCATCATATATTCTAATCAATTGCAATATTTGAATTATGATCAGAATTGATTACTTAAAGTAAACATCTCCTACCCATTATCTCTGTTGATAGTCATGTAAACATGAAAATCGTGTAACAATCATTACCCTTGTAGATGCGATAGTACTGAATCCCCAATTCCATAATTGAAGCATGAGATAATACTTTGGTAAGTGGAAATTTTGAAAATTTTTCCTTGAAAGCTTGCAACATAAGCAAAAAAAAAAAAAAAAAAAAAAAAGGCAATAATTTTTTCCAATGAACCCACGTGATTAACTAAAATCAAAATTCATTTCAACATAAAGACATAAAATGGACGAAATAAGGCAAAAATTACAAAAAACTAGCGGGTGACAAAGCCTAAGTCGTCCCGCATCCCAGCTAAAATCTCAAAAGGACTTAACAACAGAAATATCATTGCTCTGATTACAAACAGATCCTAGAGATTGCATTCTAGTAAAGTTACCATAAGAGTGAGGCTTCAAAAAAAATAATTTAATCATGCTAAACGACGGTATCGAACTTCTCGCGGCTCTTTCTCCTCCCCCAGTGCAATAATCTAGCTCTTTATATATTTTTGTCTATCTACCTTTTCTTGAAAAAGAATTTTGACCCAAGACACTACTACCACCTTAACTATAAAAAGAATCCCCATAATCAATATATTCCAACCTTGTAAAACAGGCTCTGATCCTACCACTAGTGTCAATAGTAATTAGACTACGCCTAAATCAGTCTCCATAGGGTAAGCAGATGTTATAATGATTAGTGATGAAATGTGCATTACAAAGAATGAAAAAGTCAAATTACCTTTATACTTATAAACAACACTTGCAAATCTAGATATAACTATTATGAACTACAGGGCTAAACCATTGACACAATTACTGCTTATTTGACAACAATATTAACACAAAACCTAATAACAAGCCTGTAAAAAGTCACGGCAATGGTCATATTGTAAGAGAAGACCAAATAATGTTGTCGAATACACCAAATGAGGGTAACATCAAGAAAATTAATTCCCCTAGCCAATTGTCTTGTTTGCATTTTAATCCCACCCATGCCAAGAAACTAATAATATTAGTTCCTCTTTTGCATGAAGACATAATACCCTATAGCATGAGATATTACCCTAAACTCTTCATCTTGTGTTTTTAGCTCTTGTAATCGAGCTGTTGGGACATCATTCATGGTTGCAAAGTGACAATGGAAAGAACAATTAGCAAAAAAAGGAATATTCCATAATAGATACAGATAATTTTGCATTCTGACTAATAAATTTTTGCATGAAAAAGAAAGAAAGAAAGAAAATTACGATTTCTAAAACTCATGTGGATGTTAAGTTTACACACACTAATAAAAAGAGAATAAACTAGCTAGGCTAAATATAAATCTTTGGTTAAAAGAAGAGAATTAATAGAATTGATTAACATTAAAGGAAAGGCATCAAAACTCACTTTCCCGAGAACTTCAATTTATAAAACCTAATAGAGTAGCATCAATCAAGTGAAACAAACCACACTGAACATTGACACCTAAACCGCCAAGAAGTGCAAATAACCAATATCTTAATTATTTACTATTTCCGCCTCTTCGAAACTTCAACTTCAATTTCAATATGAAATTTATGCGAATAAGCTAGAAACCAAGTTTTATCTTCATTAACTACACCAAGCTCAATATTTGATAACAACGGCCAAACGTATGCTTAAGATATTATCCATGAAAAAATAAATGCGAAAACATAAAGGATTAAAAGGGGAAAAAAAAAGCAAGGGTACTGGAGCTCAAACTCTAGTAGTAAAATTCTGATCTTTACTTTGCTTATATGATAAAAAAACACCAAATAACATCACCGATATCTCCAATTGTAAAAAATTAGATGTCCTGAAATGTCAACAGTAAAAAATAAAACCATATTTTCTTTGAAAGAATCATACCTTGTTTGCACCACTTTATCTTTTTCAGGTTTGTTAAAGCAGGCATAGAGATCATAGATATATATATTTTAAAAAGATGCAACAAAAGAAATAAATTACCAATTTACATCTATGATGATACTCTTAAAGCGAAACAAAATGTAGAAAGAGAAGGAGAGAAGGGATAAAGACAATCATTTTGTAGAGTAAGCATGTCATGCAGCTGATGCATCCTAGAGGTATGATGATGAAAGACTAAAAGCATCATATATTCTAATTAATTGCAATATATGAATTATGATTAGAATTGATTACTTGAAGTAAATATCTCCTATCCATTATCTTTGTTGATAGTCATGTAAACACGAAAATCATGTAACAATCATTACTCCTGTAGATGTGATAGTATTGAATCCCCAATTCCGTAACTGTAAAATGCGATAATATTGTGGTAAATGGAAATTTTGAAAATTTTTCGTTGAAAACTTGCAACATAAAGCAAAAAAAAAAAAAGCAATTAACTTTTCCAGTAAACTGATGTGATTAACTAAAATCAAAAGTCATTTCAACGTAAAGACATAAAATAGATGACATAAGGCTAAAAAATTAAAAAAAACAAGCGGGAGATAAAGCCTAAGTCCTTCTGCATCCCAGCTAAAATCTCATAAGGACTTAACAACAGAAATATTATTACTCTGATTAAAAATAGATCCTGGAGTTGGCATTCCAGTAAAGTTACCATAAGAGTGAGGCTTCAAAAAACATCTTTTAATCATGCTAAACTACGATATCTAACCCTTGCCCCTGCTCTACCTCCTCCCCCAATGCAACAATCTGACTCTTTATATCTTTCTATCAGTCCATCTTTTGTTGAAAAAGAGTTCCTACCTAAGACACTACTACCGTCATAGCCACAGAAAGAATCCCCACAATCAATCAATTCTAACCTTGTAAAACAAGCTCTGATCCTACCACTAGTGTCAATAGAAATGGGACTATGCCCAAATCAGTCTCCATAAGGTAGGCAGATGTTATAAGGATTAATGATGATATGTGCATTACATAGAATGAAAAACTCAAATTGCCTTAATACTTATGAACAACACATGCAAGTCCATATATAACTATTACGAACTGCTGGGCTAAACCATTGACACAATCATTGTTTATTTGATAACAGCATTGACACAAAGCTTGATCACAGGCTTATAAAAAGTCACGACAACACTTACAATGTAAGAGAAGACCAAGTGGTGTTGCCGAATAAATACCAAATGGGGCTAACATAACAAAAATTAATTCACCTGGCACATTTGTTCTTTTTGCCTTTTACTCCTACCCATGCCAAGAAATTGATAATACTAGTTCCTCTTCTGCATAAAGTCATAATGCCCATATAGCATGAGATATCGTCCCTAACATTTTCATCTTGCATTTTTAGCTCTTGTAACCGAGCTGTTGGGACATCATTCATGGTTGCAAAGTGCTCGTGGAAAGAGCAATTTGCAAAAGAAGGAAAATTTATTAATATATACAAATAATTTTGCATTCTGACTAATGAATTTTTGCATGAGAAAGAAAAGAAAGAAAGAAAAATACTAGTTCTAAAACCCATGTGGATGTCAAGTTTACATACACTAATCAAAAGAGAATAAAGTAGCGAGGCTAAATATAGATCTTCGATAAAAAGAAGAGAATTAATAGCATTGATTAAGTAAACATTAGAGGAAAGGTAGCAAAACTCACTTTCCTGGGAACTTTAATTTATAAAACCTAATAGAGTAGCATCAATCAAGCGAAACAAACCATACTAAACATTGACACCTAAACCGCCAAGAAGTGCAAATAACCAATATCTCAATTATTTACTATTTTCGCCTCTTCGAAACCTCAACTTCAATTTCAATATGAAATTTATGCGAACAAGTAGAAAACCAAGTTTTATCTTCATTAACTACATCAAGCTCTATATTTGATAACAACGACCAAACGTGTTCTTAAGATACTATCTATGAAAAAAAAAATGTGAAACACAAAGGATTAAAAGGGGAAAAAGAAAAAAAAAAAGCAAGGGTACTAGAGCTCAAACTCCAGCAGTAAAATTCTAACTTATACTTTGCTTATATGATAAAAAAAACACCAAATACCATCACCGATATCTCCAATTGTCAAAAATTAGATGTCCTGAAATATCAACATTAAGAAATCAAACCATATTTTCTATGAAATAATCATACCTTGTTTGGACCACTTTATCATTTTTAGGTCTGTTAAAGCAGGCATAGAGATCATAGATACATATATTTTAAAAAGTTGCTACAAAAGAAATAAATTACCAATTTACATCTATAATGATTCTCTTAAAGCGACATAAAATGTAGAAGGAGAAGGAGAAAAGGGATAAAGACATTCAATTTATAAAGTAAGCATGTCATACAGGTGATGTATCCTAGAGGTATGATATTGAAAGACCAAGAGCATAATATATTCTAATAAATTGCAACATTTGAATTATGATCAGAATTGATTACTTAAAGTAAATATCTCCTATCCATTATCTCCGTTGATAGTCATGTAAACACAAAAATCATGTAACAATCATTACCCTTGTAGATGCGATAGTACTTAATCCCCAATTCCAAAATTGTAGCATGGGATAATACTTTGGTAAGTGGAAATTTTGAAAATTTTTCCTAGAAAGCTTGCAACATAAAGCAAAAAAAAAAAAAAAAACACAATAAACTTTTTCAATGAACCCACGTGATTAACTAAAATCAAAAGTCATTTCAACATAAAGACATAAAATTGACGACATAAGGCCAAAAAAGGACAAAAAAACTAGCGGGTTACAAAGCCTAATCCATTCCGCATCCTAGCTAAAATCTCAAAAGGACTCTACAACAGAATTATCATTGCTCTTATTACAAATAGATCCGAGAGATTGCATTCTAGAAAAGTTACCTTAAGAGTGAGGCTTCAAAAAAAATTTTAATCATGCTAAACTACGGTATCTAACCCCTGCCGCCGCTCTATCTCCTCCCCCAGTGCAACAATCGGGCTCTTTATATCTTTCTGTCTATCTATCTTTTCTTGAAAAAGAATTCTAACAACCCAAGACAATACTACCGTCTTAACCATAGAAAGAATCTCCATAATCATTCTATTCCAACCTTGTAAAACAGGCTCTGATCCAATCACCAGTGTAAATAGAAATGGGACCATGCCCAAATCAGTCCCCATAGGGTAGGTGATGTAATAAGGATTAGTGACGATATGTGCATTACAAAGAATGAAAAAGTTAAATTACCTTTATACCTATAAACAACACTTGCAAGTCTAGATATAACTATTATGAACTGCAGGGCTAAACCATTGACACGATCACCGCTTATTTGACAACAACATTGACACAAAGCCTGATAACAGGCCTGTAAAAAGTGACGAAAACAGTTAAAGTGTAAGAGAAGACTTAGTGGTGCTGCCGAATACATCAAATGGGGCTAACATCATGAAAATTAATTCACCTGGTCAATTGTCTTGTTTGCCTTTTAATCCTACCAATGCCAAGAAATTAATAATGCTAGTTCCTCTTCTGCATAAAGACATAATACCCCTATACCATGAGATATCGCCCTTAATCTTTTCATTTTGTGTTTTTAGCTCTTGTAACCGAGCTGTTGGGACGTCATTCATGGTTGTAAAGTGTTCGTGGAAATAGCAATTCGTAAAAGAAGGAAAATTTATTAATATATACAAATAATTTTGCATTCTGACTAATGAATTTTTGCATGAGAAAGAAAAGAAAGAAAGAAAATTACTGGTTCTAAAACCTATGTAGATGTCAAGTTTACATACACTAATCAAAAGAGAATAAAGTAGCCAGGCTAAATATAGATCTTCGATAAAAAGAAGAGAATTAATATCATTGATTAAGTAAACATTAAAGGAAAGATATCAAAACTCTCTTTCCCGAGAACGTCAATTTATAAAACCTAATAGAGTAGCATCAATCAAGTGAAACAAATCACACTGAACATTGACACCTAAACCACCAAGAGTTTCAAATAACTAATATCTCAATTATTTACTATTTCCACATCTTCAAAACGTCAAATTCAATTTCAATAGGCAATTTATATGAACAAGCTGGAAACTAAGTTTTATATTTATTAACTACACCAATCTCTATATTTGATAACAACAGCCAGACGTGTTCTTAAAATACTATATGTGAAAAAAGAAATGCAAAACACAAAGTATTAAAAGTGGAAAAAGAAAAAAAGCAAGGGTACTAGAGCTCAAACTCCAGCAGTAAAATTTTGACCCATACTTTGCTTATATGATAAAAAAACACCAAATGCCATCACCGATATCTCTAATTGTAAAAAATTAGATGTCCTGAAATATCAACAGTAAGAAATAAAACCATATTTTCTTTGAAAGAATCATACATTGTTTGCACCACTTTATCTTTTTCAGGTCTGTTAAAGCAGGCATAGAGATCATAGATATATATATATATTTTAAAAAGATGCTACAAAGGAAATAAATCTCCATTTTACATCTATGATGACATTCTTAAAGCGACACAAAATGTAGAAAGAGAAGGAGAAAAGGGATAAAGACATTCAATTTGTAGAGTATGCATGTTATGCAGCTGATGTATGCTAGAGGTGTGATTATGAAAGACCAAGAGCATCATATATTCTAATCAATTTCAAAATTTGAATTATGATGAGAATTGATTACTTGAAGTAAATATCTCCTATCCATTATCTCTGTTGATAGTCATGTAAACACAAAAATCATGTAACAATCATTACTCCTGTAGATGCGATAGTATTTAACCCCCAATTCCGTAATTGTAGCATGCGATAATACTTTGGTAAATAGAAATTTTGAAAATTTTTCCTTAAAAGCTTGCAACATGAAGCCGAAAAACAAGCAATTAACTTTGTCAATGAACCCATGTGATTTAACTTAAATCAAAAGTCATTTCAACGTAAAGACATAAAATAGGCGACATAAAGCCAAAATAAAACTAGCGGGAAACAAAGCCTAAGTTGTCCTGCATCCGAGCTAAAATCTCAAAAGGACTCTACAACAGAAATATCATACTCTTATTACAAACAAATCCTAGAGTCTGCATTCCAGTAAAGTTATAATAAGAGTGAGGCTTCAAAAAAATCTTTCAATCAAGCTAAGCTACGGTATCTAACCTTGGCCCCTTCTCTCCCTCCTCCCCCAGTGCAACAATCTAACTCTTTATATCTTTCTGTCTATCTATCTTTTATTGAGAAAGAGTTCCTACCCAAGACACTACTACTGTCTTAACCATAGAAAGAATCCCCATAATCAATCTATTCAAACCTTGTAAAACAGGCTCTGAACCTACCACTCGTGTCAATAGAAATGGGACTACGCCCAAATCAGTCTCCATAGAGTAGGCAGATGTTATAAAAATTAGTGACGATATGTGCATTAAAAAAGATGAAAAAGACAAATTGCCTTCATACTTATAAACAACACCTGTTAGTTTATATATAACTATTATGAACTGCAGGGCTAAACCAATGACACCATCGTCGTTTATTTGACAACAACATTGACACAAAGCCTGATAACAGGCCTGTAAAAAGTCACGTCAACACTTATAGTGTAAGAGAAGACCAAGTGGTGTTGTCGAATAAACACCGAATGGGGCTAACATTGCGAAAATTAATTTGCCTAGCCATTTGTCTTGTTTGCCTTTTACTCCTACCCATACCAAGAAACTGATAATACTAGTTCTTCTTCTGAATGAAGACATAATACCCCTCTAGCATGAGATATCGCCCCTAACCTTTTCATCTTGTGTTTTTAGCTCTTATAACCGAGCTGTTGGGACATCATTCATGGTTGCAAAGTGTCAGTGGAAAGAGCAATCTACAAAAGAAGGAAAATTTAATAATATATACAGATCATTTTACATTCTGACCAATGAATTTTTGCATGAGAGAAAAAGAAAGAAAGAAAGAAAGAAAGAAAGAAAATTACAATTTCTAAAACTCATGTGGATGTAAAGTTTGCACACTAATCAAAAGAGAATAAAGTAGCCAGGCTAAATATAAATCTTCGGTTAAAAGAAGAGAATTAATAGAATTGATTAACTAAACATTAAAGGAAATGTATCAAAACTTACTTTCCCAGGAACTTCAATTTATAAAACCTAATAGGGTAGCAACAATCGAGGGAAGCAAACCACACTGAACAATGATACCTAAACTGCCAAGAAGTGCAAATAACCAATATCTCAATTATTTACTATTTCTGTCTCTTCGAAACGTCAACTTCAATTTTAATATAAAATTTATCCGAAGAAGCAGGAAACCAAGTTTTATCATCATTAACTACGCCAAGCTTTATATTTGATAACATCAGCCAAACATGTTCTTAAGTTACTATCTGTGAAAAAAGAAACGCAAGACATTAAAGATTAAAAGGGGAAAAAAAAACAAGGGTACTGGAGCCCAAACTCCAATTGTAAAATTCTGACCTATACTATGCTTATATGTTAAAAAACACAAAATACCATCACCGATATCTCCTATTGTAAAAAATTAGCTATCCTGAAATATCAACAGTAAGAAATCAAACAGTGTTTTCTTTAAAAGAATCATACCTTGTTCGAGCCACTTGATCTTTTTCAGGTCTATTAAAGCAGGCATAGAGATCATATATATATATATGTATATATATATATATTTTTTAAAAAGATGCTACAAAAGAAATAAATTACCAATTTACATAATTGATAATTCTCTTAAAGCGACACAAAATGTAGAAAGAGAAGGAGAGAAGGGATAAAGACATTCAATTTGTAGAGTAAGCACATCATGCAGCTGATATAGCCTAGAGGTATGATGATGGCAGACCAAGAGCATCATTTATTCTAATCAATTGCAATATTTGAATTATGATCAGAATTGATTACTTGAAGTAAATATCTCCTATTTATTATCTCTGTTGATAATCATGTAAACACGAAAATCGTGTAACAATCATTACTCATGTAGATGCGATAGTATTGAATCCCCAATTCCGTAACTGTAGCATGCAATAATACTTTGGTAAGTGGAAATTTTGAAAAGTTTTCCTTGAACGCTTGCAAGATAAAGCAAAAAAAAAAAAAAAAAAATAAACTTTTCAATTGAACCTACATGATTAACTAAAATCAAGATTCATTTCAACATAAAGACATAAAATGGACGACATATGGCCAAAAAAGTACAAAAAAATAGCGGGTGACAAAGCCTACGCATCCCAGCAAAAATCTCAAAAGGACTCAACAACAGAAATATCATTGCTCTTATTACAAACAAATCTTAGAGACTGCATTCTAGTAAAGTTACCTTAAAAGTAAGGTTTCAAAAAAAATATTTTAATCATGCTAAACTACAGTATCAAACCCCTACCCCTGCTCTATCTCCTCCTCTAGTGCAACAATCTGGCTCTTTAACTCTTTCTGTCTATCTACCTTTTTTTTGAAAAAGAATTCCGACCAAAGTCTTAACCATAGAAAGTATCCCCATAATCAATCTATTCCAACCTTGTAAAACTGGCTCTAATCTTACCACTAGTGTCAATAGAAATGGGCAACGCCCAAATCAGTCAACATAAGGTAGGCAGATGTTATAAGGATTAGTGACGATATGTGCATTACAAAGAATGAAAAAGTCAAATTACCTTCATACTTATAAACAACACCTATAAGTCTAGATATACATATTATGAACAACAGGGCTAAACCATTAATACAATCGCCGCTTATTTGACAACAACATTAACACAAAGCCTGATAACAGACCTGTAAAAAGTCACGGCAACGGTCATAGTGTAAAAAAAGACTAAGTGGTGTTGCCGAATACACCAAATGGGGCTAACATCACAAAAATTAATTCCCCTTGCCATTTCTCTTGTTTCCCTTTTAATCCCACCCATGCTAAGAAACTAATAATACTAGTTCCTCTTCTGAATAAAGACATAATACCCTATAGCATGACATATCACCACTAACCTTTTCATCTTGTGTTTTTAGCTCTTGTAACTGAGCTGTTGGGACATCATTCATGGTTGCAAAGTGTCAGTGGAAAAAGCAATTTGCAAAAGAAGAAAAATTTAATAATATATACAGATAATTTTATATTTTGACTAATGAATTTTTGCATGAAAAAAAAAAGAAAGAGAGAAAATTACAGTTTCTTAAACTCATGTGGATGTTAAGTTTGCACACACTAATAGAAAGAGATTAAAGTAGCTAGGATAAATATAATTCTTCGGTTAAAAGAAGAGAATTAATAAAATTGATTAAGTAAACATTAAAGGAAAGGTATCAAAACTCAATTTCCCGAGAACTTGAATTTATAAAACTTAAAAGAGTAACATCAATCAAGCGAAATGAACCACATTGAATATTGAAACCTAAACTGCCAAGAAGTGCATATAACTAATATCTCAATTATTTACTGTTTCTATCTCTTCGAAACTTCAACTCCAATTTCAATATGAAATTTATGCAAACAAGTAGGAAACCAAGTTTTTATCTTCATTAACTACACCAAGCTTTATATTTGATAAGATCAACTAAACGTGTGCTTAAGATACAATCTATGAAAAAAGAAATGCGAAACATCAAGGATTAAAAAAGGAAAAAGAACAAGGGTACTGGAACTCAAACTCTAACAGTAAAATTATGACTTATACTTCGCTTATATGATAAAAAACACAAAATACCATCACGATGTCTCCTATTGTAAAAAATTATCCGTCTGATCAATAGTAAGAAATCAAACAGTGTTTTCTTTAAAAGAATCATACCTTATTCGGCCACTTTATCTTTTTCAGGTCTATTAAAGCAGGCACATGGATCGTAGATATATATATATATATATTTTAAAAAAATGCCACAAAAGAATTAAATTACCTATTTACATCAATGATGATTCTCTTAAAGCGACACAAAATGTAGAAAGAGAAGGAGAGAAGGAATAAAGACATTCAATTTGTGGAGTAAGCATGTCATGCAGCTGATGTATCCTAGAGATATGATGATGAAAGACCCAGAGAATCAGATATTCTAATCAATTGCAATATTTGAATTATGATCATAATTGATTACTTGAAGTAAATATCTCTTATCCATTATCTCTGTTGATAGTCATGTAAACTAGAAAATCGTGTAACAATTATTACTTCTGTAGATGTGATAGTACTGAATCCCCAATTCTATAACTGTAGCAGCGATAATACTTCGGCAAGTGGAAATTTGGAAAATTTTTCCTTTAAAGCTTGCAACATAAAGCCAAAAAACAAGCAATAAACTTTTCAAATGAATCTACATGATTAACTAAAATCAAAAGTCACTTCAACATAAAGACAAAAAATGGATGACATATGGCAAAAAAAGAATAAAAAAGTAGCGGGTGACAAAGCTTAAGTCTGCATTCTAGTAAAGTTACCTTAAGAGTGAGGCTTCAAAAAAAAAAATATTTTAATCATGCTAAACTATGGTATCTGACCCCTACCTCTACTCTATCTCCTCCCCTAGTGCAACAATCTGGCCTTTTGTATCTTTCTATCTATCAATCTTTTCTTGAAAAAGAATTTCAACCCAAGACACTACTACCGTCTTAACTATAGAAGAAATCCCCTATTCTAACTATGTAAAACAGGCTTTGAACCTACCACTAAGGTCAATAGAAATGGGACCACGCCCAAATCAGTCTTCATAGGGTAGGCAGATGTTATAAGGATTAGTGATAATACGTGCATTACAAAGAATGAAAAAGTCATACTTATAAACAACACCTGCAAGTTTAGATATAACTATTATGAGATGCAGCGCTAAACCATTGACACAATCACCGCTTATTTGACAACAACATTGACACAAAGCCTGATAACAGGCCTATAAAAAGTCATGGCAATGCTTACAGTGTAAGAGAAGACCAAGTAGTATTGCCAAATACACCAAATGGGGCTAACATCGCGAAAATTAATTCGCTTAGCCATTTGTCTTTTTGCCTTTTAATCCCACCCATGCTAAGAAACTGATAATAATAGTTCCTCTTCTGCATAAAGACATAATACCCCTATAGCATGAGATATTGCCCCTAACCTTTTCATCTTGTGTTTCTGGCTTTGTAACCGAGTTGTTGGGATGTCATTCATGGTTGCAAAGTGTTCGTGGAAATAGCAATTTGCAAAAGAAGGAAAATTTAATAATATATACAGATAATTTTACATTCTGACAAATCAATATTTGCATGAGAAAGAAAGAAGGAAAGAAAATTACGATTTCTAAAACTCATGTGGATGTCAAGTTTACACACACTAATAAAAAGAGAATAAAGTAGCTAGGCTAAATATAAATCTTTGGTAAAAGAAGAGAATTAATAGCATTGATTAAGTAAACATAAAAGGAAATGTATCAAAACTCACTTTCCCGAGAACTTCAAATTATAAAACCTAATAGAGTAGCATCAATCAAGCGAAACAAACCACACTGAACATTGACACCTAAACCGCCAAGAAGTGCAAATAACCAATATCTCAATTATTTACTATTTCCGCCTCTTCAAAATTTCAACTTCAATTTCAATATGAAATTTATACGAACGAGGAAACTAAGTTTTATCTTCATTAACTACACCAAGCTCTATATTTGATAACAACAGTCAAAAGTGTAATTAAGATACTATCTATGAAAAAAGAAATGCAAAACACAAAGGATTAAAAGGGGGGAAAAAAAAGCGAGGGTATTGGAGCTCAAACTCCAGCAGTAAAATTTTGACCTATGCTTTGCTTATATGATAAAAAAACACAGAATGCCATCACTGATATCTCCAATTGTATAAAATTTGCAGTCCTAAAATCAATAGTAAGAAATCAAACCTCATTTTCTTTGAAAGAATCATACCTTGTTTGACTGCTTTATCTTTTTCAGGTTTGTTAAAGCAGGCACAAAGATCATATATATATATATATATATTTTAGAAAGATGCTGTAAAAGAAATAAATTGCTAATTTATATCTATGATGATTCTCTTAAAGCGACACAAAATGTAGAAAGAGAATGAGAGAAGGGACGAAGACATTCAATTTGTAGAGTAAGCATGTCATGCAGCTGATGTATCATAGAGGTATGATGATGAAAGACCAAGAGCATCATATATTCTTATCAATTTCAATATTTGAATTATGATCAGAATTGATTACTTGAAGTAAATATCTCTTATCCATTATCTCTGTTGATAGTCATGTAAACATGAAAATTGTGCCATAATCATTACTCCTGTAGATGTGATTTTATTAAATCCCCAATTCCATAACTGTAGCATGCCATAATAATTTGACAAATGAAAATTTTGAAAAATTTTCCTAGAAAGCTTGCAACATAAAGCCAAAAAACAAGCAGTTAACTTTTCCAATGAGCCTATGTGATTAACTAAAATCAAAAGTCATTTCAACGTAAAGACATAAAATAGACGACATAAGGCCAAAATTGTACAAAAAACAAGCGGGAGACAAAACTTAGGTCATCGCGCATCCTAGCTAAAATCTTGAAAGGACTCAACAATAGAAATATCATTGCTTTGATTTCAAACAGATCCTGGAGTCTGCATTCCAATAAATATACCTTAAGAGTGAGGCTCCAAAAAAAATCTTTCAATCATGCTAAACTACGGTATCTAACCCCTGCCCTTGCTCTACCTCCTCCTCCAGTGCAACAATCAGACTCTTTATATATTTCTGCTTATCTATCTTTTGTTGAAAAAGAATTCTTACCCAAGATACTACTATTTTCTTAACCACAGAAAGAATCCCCATAATCAATCTATTTCGACCTTGTAGAACAGGCTCTGATCCTACCACTAGAATGAATAAAAATGGGACTACGTCCAAATCAGTCTCCATAGGGTAGGCATATGTTATAAGAATTAGTGACGATATGTGCATTACAAAAAGTGAAAAAGTCAAATTGCCTTTATACTTATAAACAACACCTAAAAGTATATATAAAACTATTACGAACTTCAGAGCAAAACCATTGACACCATTGTCGTTTATATGACAATAACATTGACACAAAGCTTGATAACAGGCTTGTAAAATGTCACGGCAACCTTTATAGTGTATGAGAAGACCAAGTGGTGTTGCTGAATAAACGCCAAATGGGGCTAACATTGCGAAAATTAATTTACTTGGCCATTTGTCTTGTTTTCCTTTTACTCCTACCCATGCCAAGAAACTGCTAATACTAGTTCCTCTTCAGCATAAAGACATAATATCCCTCTAGCATGAGATATCGCCCTTATCCTTTTCATCTTGTGTTTTTAGCTTTTGTAACCGAGCTGGTGGGACATCATTCATGGTTGCAAAGTGTCAGTGGAAAGAGCAATCTGCAAAAGAAGGAAAATTTAATAATATATACAAATAATTTTACATTCTAACCAATGAATTTTCGCATGAGAGAAAAAGAAAGAAAGAAAGAAAATTACAATTTCTAAAACTCATGTGGATGTCAAGTTTACACACACTAATCAAAAGAGAATAAAGTAACCATAATCAAACTATTCCAACCTTGTAAAACAGGCTCTGATCCTACCACTAGAATGAATAAAAATGGGACTACGCCCAAATCAGTCTTCATAGGGTAGGCAGATGCCATAAAGATTAGTGACGATATGTGCATTACAAAGAGTGAAAAAGTCAAATTGCCTTTATACTTATAAACAACACCTAAAAGTTTATATAAAACTATTACGAACTTCAGAGCACAACCATTGACACCATTATCGTTTATTTGACAATAACATTGACACAAAGCTTGATAACAGGCCTGTAAAATGTCACGGCAACCCTTATAGTGTAAGAGAAGACCAAGTGGTGTTGCCGAATAAACACCAAATGCGGCTAACATTGCAAAAATTAATTCGCCTAGCCATTTGTCTTGTTTTCCTTTTACTTCTACCCATGCCAAGAAACTGATAATACTAGTTCCTCTTCAGCATAAAGACATAATATCCCTCTAGCATGAGATATCGCCCCTATCCTTTTCATTTTGTGTTTTTAGCTTTTGTAACCGAGCTGGTGGGACATCATTCATGGTTGCAAAGTGTCAGTGGAAAGAGCAATCTGCAAAAGAAGGAAAATTTAATAATATATACAAATAATTTTACATTCTAACCAATGAATTTTCGCATGAGAGAAAAAGAAAGAAAGAAAAAGAAAGAAAATTACAATTTCTAAAACTCATGTGGATGTCAAGTTTACACACACTAATCAAAAGAGAATAAAGTAGCCATAATCAACCTATTCCAACCTTGTAAAACAGGCTCTGATCCTACCACTAGAATGAATAAAAATGGGACTACGCCCAAATCAGTCTTCATAGGGTAGGCAGATGCCATAAAGATTAGTGACGATATGCGCATTACAAAGAGTGAAAAAGTCAAATTGCCTTTATACTTATAAACAACACCTAAAAGTTTATATAAAACTATTACGAACTTCAGAGCACAACCATTGACACCATTATCGTTTATTTGACAATAACATTGACACAAAGCTTGATAACAGGCCTGTAAAATGTCACGGCAACCCTTATAGTGTATGAGAAGACCAAGTGGTGTTGCCGAATAAACACCAAATGCGGCTAACATTGCAAAAATTAATTCGCCTGGCCATTTGTCTTGTTTTCCTTTTACTTCTACCCATGCCAAGAAACTGATAATACTAGTTCCTCTTCAGCATAAAGACATAATATCCCTCTAGCATGAGATATCGCCCCTATCCTTTTCATCTTGTGTTTTTAGCTTTTGTAACCGAGCTGGTGGGACATCATTCATGGTTGCAAAGTGTCAGTGGAAAGAGCAATCTGCAAAAGAAGGAAAATTTAATAATATATACAAATAATTTTACATTCTAACCAATGAATTTTCGCATGAGAGAAAAAGAAAGAAAGAAAGAAAGAAAGAAAATTACAATTTCTAAAACTCATGTGGATGTCAAGTTTACACACACTAATCAAAAGAGAATAAAGTAGCCATAATCAACCTATTCCAACCTTGTAAAACAGGCTCTGATCCTACCACTAGAATGAGTAAAAATGGGACTACGCCCAAATCAGTCTTCATAGGGTAGGCAGATGTTATAAAGATTAGTGACGATATGTGCATTACAAAGAGTGAAAAAGTCAAATTGCCTTTATACTTATAAACAACACCTAAAAATCTATATAAAACTATTACGAACTTCAGAGCTAAACTATTGACACCATTGTCGTTTATTTGACAAAAACATTAACACAAAGCTTGATAACAGGCCTATAAAATTTAACGGCAACACTTATAGTGTAAGAGAAGATCAAGTGGTGTTGCCGAATAAACGCCAAAATGGGGCTAACATTGCGAAAATTAATTCACCTGGCCATTTGTCTTGTTTGCCTTTTACTCTTACCCATACCAACAAACTGATAACACTATTTCCTCTTCAGCATAAAGACATAATATCCTTCTAGCATGAGATATCCCCCTAACCTTTTCATCTAGTGTTTTTAGCTTTAGTAACCGAGCAGTTGGGACATCATTCATGGTTGCAAAGTGTCAGTGGAAAGAGCAATTTGCAAAAAAAGGAAAATTTAATAATATATACAGATAATTTTACATTCTAACTAATGAATTTTCGCATGAGAGAAAAAGAAAGAAAGAAAGAAAGATGATTACAATTTCTAAAACTCATGTGGATGTCAAGTTTACACACACTAATCAAAAGAGAATAAAGTAGCCATAATCAATCTATTCCAACCTTATAAAACAGGCTCTGACCCTACCATTAGAATGAATAAAAATGGGACTACGCCTAAATCAGTCTCCATAGGGTAGGCAGATGCTATAAAGATTAGTGACGATATATACATTACAAAGAGTGAAAAAGTCAAATTGCGTTTATACTTATAAACAATACCTAAAAGTCTATATAAAACTATTACTAACTTCAAAGCTAAACCATTGACACCATTGTCGTTTATTTGACAATAACATTGACACAAATCTTGATAACAGGCCTGTAAAATGTAACGGTAACCCTTATAGTGTAAGAGAAGACCAAGTGGTGTTGCCAAATAAACACCAAATGGGGCTAACATTGCGAAAATTAATTCGCCTGGCCATTTGTCTTGTTTTCCTTTTACTCCTACCCATGCCAAGAAACTGATAATACTAGTTCCTCTTCTGCATAAAGACATAATATCCCTCTAGCATGAGATATCGCCCTTAACCTTTTCATCTTGTGTTTTTAGCTTTTATAACCGAGCTGTTGGGACATCATTTATGGGTGCAAAGTGTCAGTGGAAAGAGCAATCTGCAAAAGAAGGAAAATTTAATAATATATAAAGATAATTTTACATTCTAACCAATGAATTTTCGCATGAGACAAAAAGAAAGAAAGAAAGAAAGGAAGAAAGAAAGAAAGAAAATTACAATTTCTAAAACTCATGTGGATGTCAAGTTTACACACACTAATCAAAAGAGAATAAAGTAACCATAATCAAACTATTCCAACCTTGTAAAACAGGCTCTGATCCTACCACTAGAATGAATAAAAATGGGAGTATGCCCAAATCAGCTTCCATAGGGTAGGCAGATGTTATAAAGATTAGTGACGATATGTGCATTACAAAGAGTGAAAAAGTCAAATTGCCTTTATACTTATAAACAACACCTAAAAGTCTATATAAAACTATTACGAACTTCAGAGCTAAACCATTGACACCATTGTTGTTTATTTGGCACTAACATTGACACAAAGCTTGATAACAGGAGTGTAAAATGTCACGACAACACTTATAGTGTAAGAGAAGACCAAGTGGTGTTGCCGAATAAACGCCAAATGGGGCTAACATTGCAAAAAGTAATTCACCTGGACATTTATCTTATTTGCCATTTACTCTTACCCATTATAAGAAACTGATAATACTATTTTCTCTTCTGCATAAAGACATAATATCCCTCTAGCATGAGATATCGTCCCTGACCTTTTCATCTAGTGTATTTAGCTTTTGTAACCGAGCTGTTGGGACATCATTCATGGTTGCAAAGCGTCAGTGGAAATAGCAATCTTCATAAGAAGGAAAATTTAATAATATATACAGATAATTTTACATTCTAACCAATGAATTTCCATGAGAGAAAAAGAAAGAAGAAAGAAAAAAATTACAATTTCTAAAACTCATGTGGATGTCAAGTTTACACACACTAATCAAAAGAGAATAAAGTAGCCATAATCAATGTATTCCAACGTTGTAAAACAGGCTATGATCCTACCACTAGAATGAATAAAAATTGGACTACGCCCAAATCAGTTTCCATAGGGTAGGCAGATGTTATAAAGATTAGTGACGATATGTGCATTACAAAGAATGAAAAAGTCAAATTGCCTTTATACATATAAATAACACCTAAAAGTCTGTATAAAACTATTACGAACTTCAGAGCTAAACCATTGACACAAAGCTTGATAATAGGCCTGTAAAATGTCACGGCAACACTAATAGTGTAAGAGAAGACCAAGTGGTGTTGTTGAATAAACACCAAATGGGGCTAACATTGTGAAAATTAATTCACCTGGCCATTTGTCTTGTTTGCCTTTTACTCTTACCCATGCCAAGAAACTGATAATAGTATTTCCTCTTCTGCATAAAGACATAATATCCCTCTAGCATGAGATATTGCCCCTAACCTTTTCATCTTGTGTTTTTAACTTTTGTAACCGAGCTGTTGGGACATCATTCATGGTCGCAAAGTGTCAGTGGAAAGAGCAATCTGTAAAAGAAGGAAAATTTAATAATATTTACAAATAATTTTACATTCTAACCAATGAATTTTCGCATGAGAGAAAAAGAAAGAAAGAAAGAAAGAAAATTACAATTTCTAAAACTCATATAGATGTCAAGTTTACACACACTAATCAAAAGAGAATAAAGTAGCCATAATCAACCTATTCCAACCTTGTAAAACAGGCTCTGATTCTACCACTCCAATGAATAAAAATGGGACTACGCCCAAATCAGTCTCCATAAGGTAGACAGATTTTGTAAAGATTAGTGACGATATGTGTATTACAAAGAGTGAAAAAGTCAAATTGCCTTTATACTTATAAACAACACCTAAAAGTCTATATAAAACTATTACGAACTTCAGAGCTAAACTATTGACACCATTGTCGTTTATTTGACAATAACATTGACACAAAGCTTAATAACAGGCCTGTAAAATGTCACGGCAACACTTATAGTGTAAGAGAAGACCAAGTGGTGTTGCCGAATAAATGCCAAATGGGGTTAACATTGCGAAAATTAATTCACCTGGCCATTTGTCTTGTTTACCTTTTACTCTTACCCATGCCAAAAACTGATAACACTATTTCCTCTTCTGCATAAAGACATATCCCTCTAGCATGAGATATCCCCTAACCTTTTCATTATGTTTTTAGCTTTGTAACCGAGCTGATGGGACATCATTCATGGTTGTAAAGTGTTAGTGGAAAGAGCAATTGCAAAAGAAGGAAAATTTAATAATATATACAGATAATTTTACATTCTAACCAATGAATTTTCGCATGAGAAAAAAAGAAAGAAAGAAAATTACAATTTCTAAAACTCATGTGGATGTCAAGTTTACACACACTAATCAAAAGAGAATAAAGTTGCCATAATCAATCTATTCAACCTTGTAAAACAGGCTCTGATCCTACCACTCCAATGAATAAAAATGGGACTACGCCCAAATCAGTCTCCATAGGTAGACAGTTTGTAAAGATTAGTGACGATATGTGCATTACAAAGAGTGAAAAAGTCAAATTGCCTTTATACTATACAACACCTAAAAGTCTATATAAAACTATTACGAACTTCAGAGGGACCATTGCACCATTGTCGTTTATTTGACATAACATTGCACAAATTTGATAACAGGCCTGTAAAATGTCACGCAACACTTATAGTGTAAGAAGACCAAGGTGTTGCCGGAATAAACACCAAATGGGGCTAATATCACGAAATTAATTCCTGGCCATTTTCTTGTTTGCTTTTACTCTTACCCATGCAAGAAACTGATAATACTATTTCCTCTTCTGCATAAAGACATAATATCCCTCTAGCATGAGATATCGCCCCTAACCTTTTCATCCTGTGTTTTTAGCTTTTGTAACTGAGCTGTTAGGGCATCATTCATGGTTGCAAAGTGTCTGTGGAAGAGCAATTGCAAAAGAAGGAAAATTTAATAATATATACAGATAATTTTACATTAACCAATGAATTTTTGAGAAAAAAAGAAAGAAAGAATTAAAGTTGCTAAAACTATGTGGATGTCAAGTTTACACACTAATCAAAAGAGAATAAAGTAGCTAGGCTAAATATAAATTTCGGTTAAAAGAAGATAATTAATAGAATTGACTAAGTAAACATTAAAGGTAAGGTATCAAAACTTACTTTCGTAAGAACTTCAATTTATAAACCTAATAGAGTAGAATCAATAAAGCGAGACAAACCATATGAACATTGACACCTAAAACCAAGAAGTTCAAATAACCAATATCTCAATTATTTACTATTTATGCCTCTTCAAAACTTCAACTTCAATTTCAATATGAAATTTATGCGAACAAGCAGGAAACCAAGTTTTATCTTCATTAACTACACCAAGCTCTATATTTGATAACAATAGCTAAACATGTGCTTAAGATACTATCTATGAAAAAAGAAATGAGAGACACAAAAGACTAAAAGGGGGGGGGGAAAAAAGGCAAGGGTACTGGAGCTCAAACTCCAGCAGTAAAATTTGACCTATACTTTGCTTACATGATAAAAAAATACCAAATACCATCACCGATATCTCTATTATCCAAAATTAGCTGTCCTAAAATATCAATAGTAAGAGATCAAACCATATTTTCTATGAAATAATCATACCGTGTTTGGACACTTTATCTTTTTCAAGTGTGTTAAGCAGCAGGCACAGAGATCATAGATATATATATATATATATATATTTTAAAAAGATGCTACATATAAAATAAATTACCAATTTATATCTTTGAAAATTCTCTTAAAGCTACAGAAAATGTAGACAGAGAAAGAGAGAAGGCATAAGGGCATTCAATTTGTAGAGTAAGTGGGTCATGCAGCTAATATATCCTAGAGGAGTGAAGATGATAGACCAAGTGCATCATATATTCTAATTAATTGCAATATTTGAATTATGATCAGAATTGATTACTTGAACCAAATATCTTCTATCCATTATCTCTATTGATAGTCATGTAAATACGAAAATCATGTAAATATCATTACTCCTGTAGATGTGATAGTATTGAATCCCCAATTCCGTAACTGTAATATGTGATAATACTTTGGTAAATGGAAGTTTTAAAAAATTTTCCTTGAAAGCTTGCAACATAAAGCTAAAAAACAAGCAATAAACTTTTCCAATGAACCATAGTGATTAACCAAAATCAAAAGTCATTTCAACATGAAGACATAAAATGGATGACATAAAGCTAAAAAAGTACAAAAAACAAGCGGGAGACAAAGCCTAAGTCATCCGACATCCTAGCTAAAATCACAAAAGGACTCAACAACAGAAATATCACTGTTCTGATTACAAAGAGATCGTGGAGTCCCAATTCCAGTAAAGATACCTTAAGAGTGAGACTTCAAAATAAAAACAAAAAATTTTCAATCATGCTAAACTACGGTATCTAACCCTTACCCCACTCTACCTCTCCCTCAGTGCAACAATCTGACTCTTCGTATCTTCCTATCTATCTATCTTTTCTTGCAATAGAATTCCTACCTAAGACACTACTACCATTTTAACCATAGGAAGAATCCCCATAATTAATCTATTCCAATCTTATAAAACAGGCTCTAATCCTACCCTTAGTGTCAATAGAAATGGGACCACACCCAAATTAGTCTCCACAGGGTAGGTAGATGTTATAAGGATTGGTGACGATATGTGTATTACAAAGAATGAAAAATTCAAATTGCCTTCATACTTATAAACAATAACTACAAGTCTAGATATAATTATCATGAACTGCAGGGCTAAATAATTGATTCAATCGTCGTTTATTTGATAACAACATTGACAAAAAGCTTGATAACAAGCCTATAAAAAGTCACGGCAACGCTTACAGTGTTAGAGAAGACTAAGTGGTGTTTCCAAATAAGCACCAAAGGGAGCTAAAATCACGAAAATTAATTCACCTGGCCATTTGTCTTGTTTGCCTCTTACTCCCACCCATGCTAAGAAACTGTTCCTTCATGCATAAAGACAAATACCCCTATAGCATGAGATATCGCCCCTAACCTTTTCATCTTGTGTTTTTAGCTCTCGTAATCGAGCTATTGGGACGTCATTCATGGTTGCAAAGTGTGTGGAAAGAGCAATTTGCAAAAGAAGGAAAATTTAATAATATATACAGATAATTTTACATTCTGACCAATGAATTTTCACATGAGAGGAAAAAAAGAAAGAAAGAAAAAATTATAATTTCTAAAACTTATGTGGATGTCGAGTTTACACACACTAATTAAAAGAGAATAAAGTAGCTAGGCTAAATATAAATCTTCGGTTAAAAGAAGAGAATTAATAGAATTGACTAAGTAAACATTGAAGGTAAGGTATCAAAACTTACTTTTGTGAGAACTTCAATTTATAAAACCTAATAGAGTAGAATCAATCAAGCGAGACAAAGCACATTGAACATTGCCACCTAAACTGCTAAGAAGTTCAGTAACCAATATTTCAATTATTTACTATTTCCGCCTCTTCAAAACTTCAACTTCAACTTCAACTTCAATATGAAATTTATGCAAACAAGGAGGAAACCAAGTTTTATCTTCATTAACTACACCAAGCTCTATATTTGATAACAACAGCCAAGCGTGTGCTTAAGATACTATCTATGATCAAAAGGGGGAAAAAAGCAAGGGTACTGGAGCTCAATCTCTAGTAATAAAATTCTGATCTATACTTTGCTTATGACAAAAAAACACTAAATACCATAACTGATATCTCCTATTATCCAAAATTAGTTGTCCTGAAATATTTACAATAAGAAATCAAGCCATATTTTCTTTGAAAGAATCATACTTTATTTGGACCACTTTATCATTTTCAAGTCTTTTAAAGCAAGCATAGAGATAATAGATGTATATATTTTAAAAAGATGGTACAAATGAAATAAATTACCAATTTACATCTATGATGATTCGCTTAAAGCTGCACAAAATGTAGAAAGAAAAGAGAGAAGGGATAAAGACATTCAATTTGTAGAGTAAACATATCATGCAGCTGATATATCTAAGATGGGAAATGGTGAAAGACCAAGAGTGCCATATATTCTAATCAATTGTTATATATGATATGATCAGATGCATAATTACTTGAAAAATATATAAAAATCATTGTTTTATTTCTATAAATTATTATGAATGCAATTACATCCCCTATCCATAAATGAAAAAAAAAAAAAAGAATCTTTGGCAACTATTCATGGTGTTTTAACTGTGTTTCGATAGTTAAATGCACTTATTATTTAATATTCAAGGTTTAGTGCCATGTTATTAAAAAATTATGACAGTTTGTACTAAACTAAATTTACTGAACAACAAAGTTTCGTGAAATCATTATAGAATCTACGAATTTGAAAATTCCTTGAAGATCATGACACAAAGTAATCAACTTATGAACTCAAAAAGGAAAAACAAAAATAGGAAATTATATATATGAATTTGTAACTGTTTTAGATGTGCAATGACTACAAGACTCTACAAACTGTGGATTTTATTTTATTTCAAAAATAAATAAAATGAAATGAAAAATGAAAAATGTAGATTGAATCTATTCAATTTAGAGAAGCCAAGCAATAAGTAAAGAGCATAGCACTAACTACACATGGAGAAAATGAAAAAGCAATACCCAGAACAGATGCAAAGGAAAACGAAAAGGCAATATGGTTAAATTACGAATTTTATGGCAAATTAAGAATTCTGTGCACAAATACACAATTTTGATTAATTTCAAAATTAATTAATATCATGTATTTGAATTTTTCTGGAGGAGATCAAAAACTTTTTGCTGTCTTATATTGGTCCCCATCACCATTAGGAGCAAATGTTTGGTGGTGATCATCTAATTCTAACAATTTCTTTTACAATAAAAAACTTGCTAACAACATAAAATTTAACTTTAAACTTAATTCCACTAACATTCTCTCTTATAGCCACCACAGAGCTTAACATTTTGTTATGGGTCGAGATATTGGATCAGCTAAATTTTCAATATATAATAATAAAAAAAATTGTATCTAACTCCTATAAGCAACGAAATGCAAGAATCTTCCCATTATGAGTATTGTACTATAGCCAAAATCCCCGTATTACTCTCCTATATATCTAGATACTCCATCTAAACCTATCTACATAATACACATTGATATATGAGGCACTTCTAATTCACAACATTTTGGAATAAAATGGTTTATATCATTTTTAGATCACCATAACCTAGTACATTGGGTATACATTTAAATTAAAAAAATAATAATTTGGAAACATACAAAAAATTAACTGTTCGTTCACTTTGCTGTAATTGCAATTCCATTACAGTTTTATCCCTTACAAATAGCATTATGATGAGTGCATGAATAGTGATTCCATAATGAATCCTATTATACAAAACATTGAATAATCATTCTTTATTTAAACTATGAATACCAATTCAATGCTGGAGTTTCTTTTTTTTCAAAATACCACCATTTAAATAAAAAATTAATGACGAAAAATTATATTACAACTCTATTACATTCCTTCGTAATAGAATTTTATTACACCTCATTCATTTAGTGGGGTGAATGATTCGAAACTTTTCACCATCTAATAAAGAGTGTTTCAAAACTCTATGAAAATATTGAAAACCAAATATGGGATGTAATGTTTTTGAAATGATTTTAATACTTATTTTACTAAATAGGGAATATTTCACTAAAGAAGAAAAATACAAAAAAGGCTTACAAAGCAAATGATTGTGGGTTCTTACTAAGAAGACAAATACAATGAATATTGAAATCAACTATAGGATGCAATGTAATGTTTTCAAGCTCTTTCTTTTTTTTTTTTTTCTGTTAAGATCTTTTTCAACACGTCTAAAATATCACACAAACAAAAATAAATAACAATGTATATACTGGTACTAGCACAAGAATATACAAAATATTGTTTTGAATCCAACAACAAACTTAAAACTTACATGAACAACCAAAACAATGAGAGGAGAAGGTTATGGTTGACATTAACAGAGTGATGCAAATGGTATAACGACACATTTTGAATAAAAGGGAGTCGTCAAAGAAGGAGAGGAGAAAGCACTAGGCGGCCAAACATGCTGGCCTTAAAGATACATGCCGGCATTGAAGGCTGCACCACCGCAATGAAGCCGGCCTATATTGCCCCAATTTTTCTTTTGAGTTTTAAACCACCAGAGTTAATTCTAGGTTGCCAGTTTTTATTTTACACTGCCAGCCTACACGATGCATAATTTATGTCTTATTATCTTTTTAGGTTTTTCATGTAATAGTATAAGTAGTCCTTTAAACTTGTCATTCTTTTCAAAACTTATCATATACTTTTGAAACTCTAAATTAAGAGAAAGCATCCTTTGTAATTGTTGTGTGATTTAGATCACTTAGTGAGCGTTCTAGTTTGTGTTTATGCTAACTTCCTCTATCAGAGTTATGTCAGAGCAGCAAAAGTTCCTATGGAGATGTTAGGAGATGGCAATTTAGGAGGCGGTCATGTTCCGGACATTTCTCAAGATGTGGAAGCCTTGTGAACCAACGTGTAGGCTCAAAGGGCGGCATTGGATAACATGGATAAGAGATTCCAGCATTTCAAATTGCATTTTGATGACATGATTGAGGTTTTGATGTGCTGAGATCCGATGCCAATGAGAATAGGAATGGTTGTGGGATGTGGCTAAGAGCAAAGTATGCACGTAGTGATCTTATTGCTAGACCTGTTATTGTGAATCATGGGTTACATGCTTACAAAGATGGTTCTGAGGAGGAAGATGAGTTGTTGGAGTAAGAATAACCACAAAGACAAGGCATTAGTGGCAGATATGGAAGAAGTAAGACATATGGCAGAGGTAGATGTTAATATAGAGGTAGAAGTGGTTATTTTGTTGATTATTATGGAGGTAAGAATGAATTTGGAAGGAATGATTTCAAGTTAAGTGCATATATTCCAAATTTTAGAGGAGATTTAGGTATTAAAGATTTTATCGATTGGATTGCTGAGGTTGAGTGGCTCTTTGATTATATTGAGGTGCTAGAGGAGAAGAGAGTAAGGTTGGTAGCATGTACGCTTAAAGGTCTGCATCTACATGGTAGAAGATTGTAGAAAAGGAAGTCATGAAGGGAAAGCACATGTTATGTGGTATAGGATGAAGCAATTATCAAGGGGAAATTTTTTCCTCTTGATTATGAGGAGATCATGTTTCAATAGCATCAAAGATGTCATCAAGGAAGGAAATTGATATGTGGATGTACCACAATTATGATGTTAGCACAAAGTAATGATTTAAGGAAGGTAGATGATAAAATGAAAAATCAATAGAACATCATGAAACTTCTAAAGTAGAGGGACATTCCTTTCTTATAATTACGCAATAAGAGAAAGAGATGGAGGATGCTATGAGGGAATCCTAAACTATACATGCATTGATTGTAAAATAAGTGTTAATAGGTGATAAGGAGGAGAGGACTAAACAGGTGCTAAAAAGTATCAAGAGGCTATTGGATGAGTTCAACGAAGTGTTGCCTAATGACTTACCAGATGGTTTACCTCCTATGAGGAACATACAACATCATATTGACTTAATTCCTTATGAGAGTTTACTAAATCTTCCACATTATAGTATGAGCCCTAATGAGACGAAAGTGTTACCAAAGAAAGTCCAAGAGTTGCTCTAGAAGGTTTCATTAAGGAGGACATGAGTCTATGTGCTGTACCAACATTGTTGACTCCAAAGAAAGATGGGAGTTAGTGGATATGCAAGGATAGTAGGGCTATTAACAAAATCACTATCGGTTATAAGTTCTAATTTCCAAACTAGAGGATATGCTAGACTGATTGAGTGGAGCGATGATGTTCTCAAAGATTGATTTGAGAGGTGGCTATCGCCATATCAGGATTATACCAGGAGATGAGTGGAAGATAGCCTTCAAAACCAAAGAAGGGCTTATGAGTGGCTGGTCATGTCTTTCAGCTTGAGCAACGCATCAAGAACCTTCATGTGTGCCATAAGCCAAGTACTGAAACCTTTTATTGGTCATTTTGTTGTGGTTTACTTTGATGATATCCTAATATACAGTGAATCAGAGGAGGAACATGTTGAACATTTGAGAGAGGTACTAATAGTTCTGAAGAAGAGTAAGCTTTATGTGAATATGAAGAAATGCGTCTTCATGTCTAGCAAGTTGATGTTTTTAGGCTTTGTAGTTAGCAAAGACGGGATTTGGATAGATGAAAAGAAGGTGCAGATAATTAGAGATCGGTCTATGCCAAGAATAGTTACTGAATTACAGTGTTTTCTTAGGTTGGCTAGCTTTTACAAATTCATCAGCAACTTTAGCACTATTGCAACTCTTTTGACTGAGTGCTTAAAGGAGGGGAAGTTTAGTGGAGTGAGGAAGCTCAGAGCAGCTTTGTTGTTATGATAGAAAAGCTATGTAGTTACTCATCCTGGCATTATCTGACTTTGCCAGGTTGTTTGAAGTGGACTATGATGTGAGTGGAGTTGGTATAGGGTTGTTTTGTCTCAAGAAAGAAGCCAAAGTAGTAGGATATTGCACTAGCTTAGGCAGAGTTTGCTTACAATAGTGCGGTTCACAGAAATAATAGGGAAATCTCCATTCTTTGGTTTATATCAAGATTCCCCAACATGCTTTAGATTTGATCAAGCTTCCCTGGAATTTTGAGTTTAGTGCTGCAACAAAGAATTTAGTGAACAATTGGCAAAATGTAACAACAAAAGTGTGAGAGAAGATAAAACAATCCAATGCCAAGTACAAATCAGCAGTAGATAAACATCTAAGGAAGCAATTGTTCTTAGAAGGTGATTAGGTGATGATGTTCCTACGGAGAGAGGTTTCCAGTTAGGAAGAATAGTAACCTACAATCCAAGAAGTATGACCCATACTAGATTTTGCAAAAGATCAATGACAACGCTTATGTGATTGAACTGCCAATAGTATGGGCATTTCAAAGGCGTTTAATGTACCTGATATATTTCCTTTTCACTCAGACGATACACCTTTATGTCTAGAAAGGAACTCAGGGCTGAGTTCTTTTCAAGTGGGAGAGAATGATGCAGATAACTAGCACACACATATTTCAACAAGAGGGAGTCATCCAGAAGACAAGGGGAAAGTAGCAAAAGGACACCCAAATGTCGCCAGGCTTGGAAGATACGTCGTCGGTGTTGAAGGCTACACCACTGGTGTTGAAGCTGGCTTATATTACCTTAGTTTTGTCTTTCGTACTACAATAAAATTGGCCATTAGAGATAGAAATTTTACTATAGAAATGGGTAAAACAAGTTATGTTCATACAAATAGAATCAACGATGATAATTTTTGTAGTGGAAATTTACGTTTAGAGACAAAATTTTTATCTCTAAAACTTAGTTTTCTTATAGTATCGAGTTTTAAACCATCAGCTTTAATTCTAGGCTGCTAGCTTTTACTTTACACTGCTAGCCTACATGATGCATGATATATTTCTTGTTATCTTTTTAGGTTTTTCATATAATAGTATAAATAGTAATTTAGACATGTCTTTCTTTTCAGAACTTATTATGTACTTTTGAACTCTAAATTGAGAAAAATTTCTCTTTAAGATTATATCATTTGCCATTATCGTGTGATTGAGATCACTCAATGAGTGTTTTAGTGTGTGTTTATACTAATTCATTGTGTCATGGAGGTCGAGAGGAATGGGTGTGCTGTTCGAAGGCAGAGATGAGGGTTAGGCTGTTGGAGAGAAGATGAGGAGTGGAAAGAGAAATCTGCCTGCTTAGTGTTGGGACTGTGGTTCACGCTCCCTGCTTCAGGGGTCTAGGGCAGCTATTTTTCGGTTCATGTAAAAACTTTGTTTTCAAAAGGTGAACGGGACCAGCAAGGATATTGGTATAAGGTGAAAACGAACTTAGAGTAATAGAAAACGACAACAATTGGGAGATTAGGACACGTATATCCGAAGAAATGGGTACAGAAAATCTCCGTAATGCTATACATGTGTAATTGGTTTTGCATGTAACTTATGTCACTTCGAGCAAGTGGAAAATTTAATATACATCAATGGTTAAATATTGTTAAAAATTCTGAATAGAGCAAGTGTGATTCCATAACATACAAATAATAGGGAAAACGATTTGATTTGGAGAAGTTATTGGTCTATTTTTTTTTTTTATCTATATTTTATATATTATATATATATATATATGATTTGAATTTGCATTTCATCTGTATTTGATCTATATTTGACTTATATAATCCGTTTTTCAGTAATATGTCTCTTTTTCTTTTGCATTGTATTTTCAATGCTAGATTTACGGAAAGTTAGGAGATGGTAAGAAATATGACATTGTTGATTAGATTAAAATACCAAGATCCTCCCATCTCTTCGGCTTTTATTTACTAATACCGTATCTATTTGTTTATTTCTCAATTTCCAGATAATAAAATGGTTTTCTTTCACTAATCGCTCTAGATATTCCTGACGGACAATTAAAATTATGAAAAGGCATTCCAAGTTTTATTATAATATCACACTTCTTAAAAGTGTTAATGATACAAATCATCAGCTCTGCTACAATAGTAAGTCAAATATTTTTCGACTACTACACAAGTCTTGGTTTTCAAAGTTAATTTATCACGTTATTTTACTAATATTTCGCCAGAATATTAAATAAATTAAGAATATTCTCAAATTTAATAAAAGAACCACCATAAAAGAATAATAAATTATATTTTAAGTAAAATAAAGTCTCGGATATGCATTATAGAAAACCATTTTCAACATCAATTTTTCTATAAGGACCGTAAATGGATCTTTTTTTTTTTTTTTTTAATTTAGAGTCTAATTTTATTTTTTAACCTTTTAGATATCAAAGGTTAGTGTATTTTATTATATTAAGGCAAATGTTGTGAATTGCTTCCTAAACTTCCTAAGTTACGTGCTAAAAAACAAAAATAGTATAGAATTTATAGTGAAATTATAATCTTTTTTTTGTAAACAAAAAGTTAAAGAAATGGATTAGAAGGGGAGAAAAAAAATCTTAAGCTAATACCCAAACAATACTTGGTGGCATTGCACGAGCCTTGTTGAGAAATTCCTAGTTGAATTAGATAAACCATGTGATAACAATTCTCAGTTGAATTCTCTGCGTTTCAATGTTTAATTACCATTTTGTAATTTTAATATAGGTATAAATATATTTTCTAAATTTTCAAATTTTGTAAGTAATCTTCTCAAACTTTTGCAAGTTGAACACAGAGTAAATTTAATTTATATTTTAATAAAAACATACTTATCATCAAAGTTTAAGTGCTTACGTTTGACCTAGAGCTTGTGACACCTGTGTCCCAGGAAACTGGTTTTGTGTGTGGTCTATGATCAAGTGTAATGATAAAATAAAATAGTTGGAGTTAAAAAAAAAAAAGATGAAATTGGCTTAATGCTTAAGGGAAGAGAGAAAATCTATCAATATACGCTTCGCATTGTATAACTTATGCTTGAACAACAGTAAATACAAATTCATGTTGAAACTAAAAGAATTTTATCTTATTTATATTTGTTTACAAGTAAATGAAATGAGAGAATATCTATACCCCTCAATTGATTTTATAGAATCTACTAAACAGGGTTTTAATGAGATGTTAACGTGGATTTAAAAGGACAGAGTAAATGTAATTCCATAAGCCTATTTCTTTCATATTATTATGGATTTGATTTAAAGATCAAACATCCATCTCTTCAATTTTATTATTATACATTTGAAACGGTTCAGCTCAAACCCCTCATGAACCAAAGCGCTCTTAACGATTTGAGATTTTAAATCGAACCGCCTTAAATGCGGTTCGGTTCGATTTGAACTAGCTTTAAAAATTATTTAGTTGTAATTAATAATGTTAATTGTCATTTGAGTTCTCAAAATATGATAATATTAATAATCCATTACAAACTCAAAGTTCAATGACTTTAGTTACTATTGAAAAAAAAGAAGTTATAAGTTCATTAATATAAAGTAAAACTTCAAACAATTGATGCAACTCATATGTCATTTAGCTATTGAGCTTCTTACTCAACTTCAAATATTTTTCTTTAATGATGCTCTCTACTTCATTTTAAATAGCTAACACTTAATTGTAATTACTAATTAGCATATTTTAATGTTCTAAATTCCATTATATCATCCATGTACATAGTCCAATTAAATGATTGTGTGTATTCTAAACTCTATCATACTATTTCATTTTAATTTGATGCATGTCTTCTAGTTTTAAGAAGAATTTAAAATTAATAAAATAGAACAATATATTGTCAAAATTTTGAAAATAATAATAATAATAAGTAACAATAACATTAACGTGGTTAAAATGTAATTTGTATTCTGTCCGCATATCATTTAATCATAAATTGTGGTGTGTAGAATTAAAAAAGAAAAAAAAAGTGAAAGATAGTATCTTATTAGATATTCCTTATACATTAAAACTAGTAATTGTCTGGAACAATTGTTCGACGGTTTCTTTGTAACTAATTGAAATGTACTTTGTGGCTAGATGGAAAATGCGTAATTTCATATATTTAGTATGGGCTTGTTTATTAAACCAAATCGAATCGAATCGTAAAATGTGATATATATATATATATATATTTTTTATATTTCAGTTTGGTTTGTGGTTTGGTTAAGGAAGAGTTTAAACAGTTACAGATCGGTTCATGGAGTTGAACCAAACCAAATTGCTTCACATTAAAAGAAAAAAAATTAGTCATTTTAAAAATTTATAACTCTTAAACATTAGATATTAGGATCATATAAGACATTTCACTCTAATATCATAAATTAAAATAAAATAACAATTTATCCAAATAAATCTACAAATTGAAATTTTTCTTATTCCTCTTCATACCGGTTTGCTACTTTTTTTTTTTTTGCTTCTGTAATCTCGAAAGAAGCAAAAGAGAAGAGTGGGTCAAGGCCCAAATTTTGGGCCAAAGGCAAACATAATGGCTGCTTTTAAGCAATTTGCATTTGCCCACAAAGTGCACTCTCCCTAGTTACCTAGGAATTGTGGTTATAATGGATTGTACTATTAAGTTTGATTAGATGAATTAGAAATAAAAAGAGTTTCCTTATCTACAATTGTTGTATAATGTATGATGAATATTCAATGAGATACCATCTTTTACTTTCTTTTTTTTTTAATCTACACATTACATTTTATGAATAAATGATATGCTTACTAAATACACAATTAATATAGTAAAATTTGTCAGAAATGTAAGAAAGAGGACGCCAATGGTTTATAAAAGGAACAAGAACATAGGTGGAACAGTAATAAATACAAGTTTGGTTCAACGCAATGAAATAAGGCCAGAAAACAATAACAATTTATTTATTTTATGATCAAAAGTATTTTTTTAAAAAATACTTTTTATAAAAATTAGTAATATATTTAGTGAAGGAAAGAAATGAAAACTTTTTTTTATTTATTTCGCATTACATAAAATAAAAGTTTCTTATTATAAAATTTATTATAAATTAAAAAAAATAATTATTTCACAATAATAAAATCAAAATACTAACTTTATCTTTGTCAACCAACACAACGTAATAATCATGTAAAAAAAAAAACAAAAGATTGTAATCAATCAATCAAAGCTATTCTATGATTTTGCTCATGGTCAAGCTCTTGTATTGGAATCTCATTGATTAACTTTTATAGCTTTTAGTCTTTTCAAGGTAAAACCATTCAAGTAGGACAGATACAATAAGATAGAATCGTGGGAAGATAAATGAACCATATATAATTTAATTTACTTCATAGGCCTGAAATATGGCCGGCCCGATTGGTTCAACAGACTGGTCCAAAATATTGAGTGCATTCCGACAAAATCAGCCTTTAATCAGCCGTGGGCTCGTTTATGTAACGGTATTTTCGTGCTTTTGGCATATTTGAGCTCCTTCTTCCATTATTATCTTTTCTTTATTTATATTTTATTTGTATTTATTATATACCCAATTTATATCCGATTAACATCTGATGTGTGATGGAAAAAAAGATAAATAAATAAATAAAAATTAAGTTCTGATTTGTGAAAATCTGTTGGGTTTTATATTTGATGTTTGGGTAGATTATGACAATGATGCTAAAAGATGATACTCAAAGAGTAAAGATTCATGTATTTCCAAAATAAAAAAATTCGAAAAGGTCCTTTTATCTAACTATTAATATATATAATAATTAATATATTAAGGTTATGATTATTTTAATAAAAATATTTTTCATAGTTTTTTTTTTCCTTTTTCTGTGTTTGTTTAAAGAAAAGTAAGACAATTATTGCAAAAAGATAATACTCAAAGAGTAAAGATTCATGTATTTAGAATAATATTTATTATTGTTTTTAATAATTTTTTATTTACATAGATTTATTTCTCATAATAGAATATGTTTTATTATTAATTATCTTGTTATTTTCATTATTCAAGTATCTAGGAAAAACAAATAAATGAGAAGTATTTCATAAATTAGATCAAACAACTTAAAACAAACTAGTTTTGAGAAAAATATTAGGAAAACCTTTTCAATGAAAAACGTATGCTTTTCTTTACCAAATAGTTTTTCTTTTAAACAAATAGAAATTAAATATTTTAGAGGTACGATTACAATCTCAACTGTTAAATAGCATATGAAACTAGTCTCGTTTAAATTATGATGGGACCATAAGTAGTCTTGCTTTTGACAAAGAAATAAATAAATAAATAACTTGCCTTACTTTTCTAACGAGTAAAAGGTTTACCTTTCGTAGGATTCGTGACTCAAAATTGTAAAAGATGAATATATATAGTTACACTTCCGTCTTTATATCTATATATTATATATATATATATCTTATAGTGTTAACAATATAAATTAAATCAGGGTACCAAAACGATCAAAAAGAGAAAAAAAAATGAATTTAGGGGAAAAAAAAAAAAAAGAAAAAGAACAGTATACATAAACACAAACAGAAAGCCTAAAGATAAGAAAAATCTGCTGTAAGTCCTAAACTTGATATATCATACATGTAATTCAATTTCGTGGCCAAAAAAATTAACCCACTATTGATGTTGTTAAATGAAAGAAAACAAGAGAAAAGGTTAAATTTGAAAAAAAAAAATTCTGATCAATGATCGAGACGCGTATCCAAATTTAAACCGTTGAATATCTTTTTCTTTAATTTTTACTTTCTATCATGTGGGTGGTCCATGCTGTCCATCGCTTATTCAATCTTAAGATTAAATCATCCACATATCAAAATGTTTGTTTAAAAAATTAATTATATTTTTTAAACATTTGTTTAATTCTTTTATTTATTTTCTCATCGTAATAGAAACAAATGATTCAAACCAGTACATTTCACATGAAAAATTGATACCATACCATTATATTATAATATGATTGGCAAAATAATTATTAAGCCTTGAAAGAAGAAATTTTCATATATTTCCTTCATTTTCTTTTTTTGAAAAGTACATAAGCATCTTGAAAATATGAAAAATGGTTTACTTTCTAACTTCTTAATCGTTATTACAAAACACAGGTTAATGACACCTCCTGCCTAAAATAAAATGAAGATAATGAAACCAAGTCTTATCAGCAATTGCATCACACTTTCCAAATCATCCTCTCTCATGCTTGATGTAATTAAGCATGCATGATGGCATATGGAAGAATCGACCGCTAAGGGAATGTGGCGTGAGCATCGATGGCACAATTCTTAATGGACCACCTTTTTTTCTTCTAGTTGTGTGGTTTCTATTGCTTTACACATTTAGATGGCTCGTTTTTTCATATTTATTTTACATATCTAAAATATAATATATAACTATTGTTATAAATATATATACATAATTATTAAATAAAATTATTTTTATTATTTTAATTATGTAATTATATATAATATATCATGCACAAAAAAATTAATAGATCTGCTAGTTAGCTTATTAAGAAGCCTAATCAAGAGCTTGTTCATGAGTTGTCTCGTGAACCTAAATCAAAATTTAGGTGTTACTCATTTAGATAAGCAAGCTTTACTTTAGACTTGAGTTCGGCTTGTTTACTAAACGAGCTCGAATCAAGCCAAGCCGAGATTGAAGCGAGTCGAGCTCAAGTAACTTGGCAGCCCTGATAGTGTGAAAGCAACAAGTGGAAGTGGCTGTATAGAAATTAGCAGCACAATTAAATCTGGTCAAATATTGAAAGAACCCAATTAGCCCTCCAAGTATCACCACTACTACTGGTAAGAAAAACTCTAAGAATCGCACGAAATTTTGAGCTAAGCGTGTGCTAAAAGTTTTCAAAGTAAACCGTGTTAAAATTGTACGTTGATGTTATAGTTTTGGATCTAGGATTCAAACTTGGATTATACACTAACTAGATACTCATAAGAAATATATAAAATTTCAATATTCACTCGATAAAAGCCCATTGGTGGTATAGCACTACCAAATATTAATACATGCCAATAAATATATGTTTGGATGGTTTGTTTTTTATCTGTATTTGTATCTTTTTCAAAATGATATGCGTAAATATGTTCAATTTACATTTATATTTTATCTATAATTGATTTATTTGATCCTTTAATGAGAATTGACAACTTTTTTTTATTTGTAATCAATTCTTTATAAATAATTCATTAAAAAAGAGTTTGAAAAAAGTGTCTATATTTATAATCTGCCAATAAATCAATAGCTTCATAATAGTAGTAGAGATGTAACAAAAGTGAGTCATGATGATACAATATTATGCATGTACATTAAAATCCATTTGGAAGTTCTAAATTTCAGCTAAATAGAAAACTTTATAAATTGACTGAAAATGGTCGGTGATGAATTTGAATGCTTGATCTAGACTAGCATAAAAGCTGAAATATGAGTGTACCCTTGAATCCATTTAGAAATTTAAAATTTCAACTCGATCAAAAAGCTTTGCACATCGACTAAAAATGGTAAGTGATAAGTTCGGATGTAAGACAAGTTCAACTGGATAAACTTATTAATTAGCTTGGTTTCAAAGTGACTGTCCAAGAATAAAAATTATTTATTACCAAGTCGTCATTAAATAGCATACAAACAAGTTGGTTGATTGATAATATATCCGGTGGAAATTGAACTATGGGGAATCTATAATCCATCCGCTTAGGAAATTATATAGACAGAATCCTTGAAAAGCAGCTTCTTGGATCACGCACCCAAAAGCTAGGGATAAAATCTTCAAGGATCATTAAGACAAAGCACAGTCTTGGTCTTGGATTACCCACTATTTCTCCAGTCACTAGTCATTCACTATGAATCCGATTAACCCTATTTTCTTGTTTTTCTTTTTATTTTTTTATTTTTTTATTTATTTTTATTTTTTTTATGATCTCTTCCTAGACAAATTAAAGTAAATTGCATTCTTATCTTAATTGTTCTTAAGTCTTTGAAAATTTTACCATCAATATTCTTCTTTTTTTCATTCAGTGATAAGTGGACAAATTGGCGATAATATTTGAATGATATCATACTGCATAATCTATTTGTTTCAGGTCATAGGCCAATAAAGTGTTTGTAATAATACAAACTGAAGATACAAACTGAGGAAATTAACCTGAAGATTATGCAGAATCATAGGAATGTAAAAATACTTACAATCTGATTATTGCATATAATAATCTTAAGCCAACTTTTTCATATATATACATATCTATATATATTATAAAAATTGCTCGAACACTTGAACATACTTAATAATTACCAATTCCAACAAATTGATTGTATGTTTTATTAGATGGGCACAAGTAATTATAAATTTCTCTGTAAAGTACCCTAAATAAGTGGCATGAAGCACGTGTTAGCAAATAATAATAATAATAATAATATACATTTTTGAGAAATTCAAAGAGAGGATTTTTTGTTACATAAATTATACAGCATTTTCTCCTCCCGGATCTGATTCTTTAGCGTTAGACTACTTCATTTTGGCATTTTATTAAGATCTTGTCAAAATTCTTAACATATTTTAAAGGTGATGTTACAAATATATTGCAAAAGTATTAATTGCATGTAGATATGCTCTTAAACTCCTAAAACGTGTTTTCATATCTTATAATATTCTAAATATATATAGGTGTTTTCATATCTCATAATATTTCAAATATGTGTACACACTATGAAATCGTCACTAAGACCCAAGACCGTCTCTTTTTACAATTCGTTATGATTAAGATTACGTGTATATTTTCTAAAAATTATAGAAAATAAATTCATATTTTAGAAATTCAAAGATCTATCCATATCTAACAATAACGTATTTCTAATCATCCTTGATTGACTCTATTTTTCTTTCAAATAGCTCTATATTATTCTGCTTTATTACTCAGCTCAGGCTACCAGCCGAACTGTCCCAGGACAAAAAGGAGAGGCAGAGAGCCTGCGATGAACAAAGAATGAACCTAAATGCTCCCCTCAAGTTTCTTATCACACATTGAAAACATGGGATGGTTGAAATGTTGCATTTGAAGACCAATTGACCCCTCATTTTGTGCTATAGCCAATCATGAAAAAACCAATAAATAGAATGCAAGTGAATTTTCCATTCATCTTTTAACATATAAAATATATAAAGTTCCCATTTTCCTATATATCAAACAATTCAATGGAAGATGCACCTAACTTTATTTTATAGCCTTTCTTATTCTTTTAGTCCTTTCCAAGACGCTTAACACATTCTTGAATCAAACTGGAGTAAATATTGAGTTGAGCTCAAGCAATCTATAAATCGGCTTGGTTTATTTGCACTCCTATTGAATTGTGATAAATCATACCATTTGAATGTATCTAATTTCTAGGGTCAAGAGAAAAAAATGTATTTAATTTCTTGGACATTTCAATTCCAACTCTTAAATGCATGTTCTCAAACTTTTACATGGATAAAAATAGCAAATAAACAAATAAATAAAATTGAGAATTGTTGATAAAAAATTTGAGCATTAATCTTACTAAAATATTCAGGTTGAAAATATTAAGTTCGAATTTCCTCTTTCATTGTAAATGTTCAAAATAAAAAAGTAAATAAATGTTGGATTTCCGCTTCTTCTTCTCCTTCTTCTTAGGTTCATTTGTATGTTTCCCATATATTTTTTTAGTTTATCAATTTCTTTATACTTTTATTTATTATGAACAGATATGGTAGTCTAAAAATATTTTCCAAATAAAGGACTATACTTAACTTAAGTTGGAAAAAAGAAAATGTAATAGCAATTTCACCATGATTTGAGAAGAAGAGGTCTAAAAAGCCAAAAGAGAAGAAGAGTTAATGCAATTTTTGATAGGTTGGTCATAACTCGAGTGTTCGTTGGTTGCATTATACATATTTATTGAGGTCAAAATGCATTTTGGACAAATTGGGTTTCGATGGCCTATGCAGAATCCTACACATTTTGGAATGAATTGACTTGACCTTCAATTCCATGATTGCTAAAGAAGGATCGGATCATCCATTTAGCTAATAACTTAAAATAAACGGTTGGGTCTTCGAAGAAGAAGATGTGAATAGATCCATTGGTGGTGTGAGATGCAACTTTAAATGGTCACTGTGATCAACTGGTTATCAAGAGGCTATAACGTAAAAATTCTATATATTCTTTATATTAACATTAAGAAAGTAAACGAACGAAGTGTTGTGGTGGATTGTGGGATCAATCGGCCACCACATGTATGTTTCTTGTTGCTGCAAATTGCAACCGTGGGGATAGACATCATCACGGTTTCCAGAGCCGAACTGAACTGGAACAAAAACTACCGGTTCTGAGTCTTGAAATTGAGGAACTAGACTTGAATCATCTCCCATGGTTTCGGTCTGGTTCCATGGAACCGTCGGTTCCCGGTTCTAGTTTTGGAACCATCGAACCGTCTTTAAAAATAAATAAATAAATTTTAAAACCAAAATAATTATTGGATCTAAAAGTATCAAATTATTTAACCAAAATTTTTAAAAATTTATTTAGAATGCACATTTATATGTGTACAAACACATTCAATATCAATTATAGTTAGTATTATGATATTGTAAAATACTCTATAAGATAAAAAGAAAATTACAATGCAAAAAATAGTCTCACATTATTAAGAAAATGAATTTTGCTTTTAGGAGAAGTTTATTTAAACAAATTATATATGATTTTAAGTTACGTTTATTTGTGTTGTTGATAATAACATATTAAATATTGTGAATAAGTAATAAATTTTACTATTTATATGAAATAATCTAAATATTAATAATTATATATTTAATATTATTTTTTCTTTTTTTTTTCAATGGAACCGACGGTTCCACTGGTTCTAAGCTAAAGAACCGCCTAGGAACCGTGAAACCGGTGGTTCCATAGCCGGTTTTGGAACTGGTCAACCGATCCGGTTTCGGTTCTAGAACTGCTGGTGAATGTTTCGGTACGGTTCTCGGTTCAAAAATCGAGCCATACCTATGTATACGTGAGGTGGCCCGGGTGGGTTTATTTGTACATTTTAACACTTTTGCTTTCACATATAATATAGATGAGTTAAACTTTAATCGGAAAGCTTCTTTAGGGAAAAAAATTCATAGACCAAAAAAATATATATATATATATATATATATGATATGTAAAGTAATAGTGATTAAATGTAAATACGAGGTCATAGTTTTGAAATCAATTCCCGGAGCATATTTCTCATTTACGTCCATCCATTCAATATAATTAAACTATTACTGAAAATGATAAGATGGTCAAACTTTCACTAAAAATTAGGCAATAACAGTTAAGGGGGGAAAAATAATTGGCCAAAAGTACTAAAAAGAGTATAGAATTTTTTAATAAAGGAGATGTAAACGAGATATTCCTGTGTCATTGCAAGTTCACTCGAGTGTACCTATTCGATTGCCTCTTTTCCCTTTTTTCCATATAAAACTGTTATTCTGGTTTTTTTCTTTTTTTTCTTTTTTTTTTTGTAGTTATTCTGGTGTTTAACAGTTCGTTTATTTAACTAAAATAAGGCGAATTTAAAGAAAAAATAAGGAGAATTTGAATTGTAATTCAATATGATTGTAATAAAGGTATAATATGTATTACATTACTATAATAGAAATAAGAAACTATATTGGAATAATTGTAAAACATCTATTGTCTCTATTATAAAAAGGAAATATTTATTACATTTATAACATATAGACATGGGTGTAGATTGTAAGCTAGGGATATTTATAAAAAATTAATAAAATAAACTATTAAATAATAATTTATGAGATGAAAATATGATGTTTTATTTTTTTATCATTATTTTGTGTAAGAGCAATTCATGCCTAATTGGTACTCGGTGTTTAAATTGCAACTAAAGATCGAAATAACAAATACAACCGAAACGAAAAGGGAAACCCAAGTGAACATCTAGTAATTGTATTCTAAGTATAGAGAATTTCAATTTCAAAAAATACTGTATCAATCCTTATCCCAATATTATGTGTATTATTCAATGGTATAATCTTTATTTCTTAACAATATAGATAAGTTTCATTTACAGTACTTGAGCTACTTTTATTGTAACAGAAATGTATATAGAAAAAATACATGAACTTTTTTTAAAATTTTTCTTCAAATATATTTGGATGGAAACTATCCAATTTTTCGTCTGGTTGTTGACATATCATATGGAACATATTAAAATAATGTTTTACATGCCAACTGGATGTGAACATATTAAAATAATGTTTTGACATTTTAATTTTTTCTCTCTCACACATGGATCTAGACCTATTTAATTTTTTAAAATTTTTAAAATTCTCCATCTCTCTCTCCTTTGTCTCCTCCTACTCTTCTTCTTCTTCTTAAAAAAGGATAAAAAAAATCAAGCAACAAACTTTCAAATACTAGAAAATAAAATCGAAAAAAAACCTAAGTTTTAAATACCTAGAAGAATAAATAAACTAACATCAACACAGATGAAATAAATGAACACACACAACAAATCAAACAATAAAACTTAATAGAGCATCAACTTAAATTTGAAAAAGCAACATATTTAGAAAATAAAATCGCAAGTTTTAAATACCCATAAGAAGAATTTAACAAAAACCCAAGAAAAAGCCCGATTTTACCATCAACAAAATCTAAAAAGAAAAATTTAGAGAGAGAAAATTTTACAACTATGAAGTTTTCTAGATAGAGTGTAGGGAAAGCTTAAAAGAAGGACTTTTTCTTTTTTTTAAATATGTTCTACAATTTTGTTTTGTTTTTTTTTTTTATTTGAAGAAGAAGAAAAAGAAGAAGAGAGAAGGGAAAGTTGAAAAAAAAAAGAATTTTTTAAAATATGTTATGCGATTTTGTTATTTATTTATTTATTTGAAGAAGTAGAAGAAGAAGAAGAGGGAGGAGGAGGAGGGAGGAGGAGGAGAAAAAAGAGAGAGAAGGGAAAGTTTAAAAAAAAAGAATTTTTTTTTAATATGTTCTGTAGTTTTTTTTATTGGAAAAAAGAAGAAGGAAAAGTTAAAAAAAAAAAAGAACTTCTTTTAAATATGTTATGCATTTTTTTTTATTTGAAGAAGGAGGAGGAAGGAAGAGGAGAAGAAGAAGAAAAAGAGAGAGGAGAGAGAAAGAGAGAAAAGTAAAAAAAAAATTAAAAATCAGAAAAAAGCCAAAGTAGATAAGAAAAAATAATATTCTAATCCGACTTACTTGCTATGTTAGCAAGGAAAAAAAATGGATGGTTTTCGTTCAGATGTACTTCAACTGAAACTTTGAAAAGGTTTAGATAGTTTTGTTGGCGTGAAGGACTCCTAGAAATTAGGAGTTTATGGCTGGTCAATGAATATCATTAATTAGGAGTTTATGGCTGTATCATAGGGTTAATGGATATTATTGGAAACAAAATCAATTGTCATTATAGCAAATTTGTATACCAAAAATAGGAGAGCTTGATTATGTATAAATACCCATGTATGTAGAAAAGAAAAGATATATAAAAAAACCTAAAATATTTCTTTCTTATTGAAAATATGGTATCAGAGCAAGTTTTCAATTCCCATCCTCCTCTCTATAGACAACAATGAAGCAAATAACATCCTACAATACCGATATGGTTGGTGAAGATTTGCAGTCACCAGAAACCTCTGAAATCTCTTCTTCATCTATCTTGTCAGAACTCATTATTAGAATGACGGAAATCCTATCTAAGAATTTCGGTATAACCTCAATAATGGACATTATCGCTATTTCAATAGGAATCAAATTGGATGGGACCAACTATGGACTGTGGTCTCAAGTGGTGGAGATGTACATCTCTGGCAAAGAAAAATTGGGTGATATCAATGGTGATCTGCCCTAACCTGCAACGATAGATCTAACCTTCTGAAAATGGCGTACTGATGATGCCATAGTGAAAGGATGGCTCATTAACTCCATGGACCCATCATTGATTGGGAATTTCATCAGATTTCCTATGCCAAAAATGGTATGGGATGCCATAGCAACGACTTATTTTGATAGGAGTGATGTCTCCCAAGTGTATAACCTTTAACGCAAAGTATCACGGCTAAAGCAAGCAGGTGGTTCAATGGAAAAATATTACAATAGTCTACAAGGATTATGGAGAGAGATTGACTTTCGAAGGCCAAATCCCATGCAGTGCCAGGTTGATATTCAGCGTTATAACAACATGTTGCAAGAAGATTAAGTTTACATATTCTTGGATAGCTTGGATGGCCGACTAAACAACATTCATCGAGATATTCTACAGAAGCAACCATTCCCCAATGGAGCAGACTTATGCCCATGTTCGATGAGAAGCGGTGCGACAAGCAGTCATGATAGAAACTTCGACTGAAGAATCATCAGGTTCCGTATTTACGTCAAAGAGTTTGAGGACTATAACTCCTTCGATAGCTTCCTCTCATAATGGAAAATCAAATTCCTCTTCTAAAAAGAATGCATCTGATGGACTGAAATGCTCTCATTGCAAAAGGACTAAACATACCAAGAGACTTGTTTTAAAATTCATGGGTATCCTGAATGGTGGCATGAATTACAATAAAAGAAAAAGCATAATGTTGAAGGAAGCAATGACACAGGCAAGAATGAACAGATGACTAGAGGTCAAGGTTCAGTTGCCATCAGTGATATGACTCTTTCCTTAATTCCAACTCAAGCTCACAATGTCAGCACCACTGAAATTCATAAACCAGTCATAGGTATGAATTTGCAGGAATTTAAAATAGATAATGCTCATAGCTAATGGATTCTTGACTCAGAAACCTTTGGCCATATGACCTATGATGAAAATGATATCTTCCAAAGATCCAAGCCTAGAAGAACCAACATTACAAATGCCAATGGAAAATTTTCCCCAGTAACAGGGCTGGTACAGTAATAGTGGAACCTAATATGCCATTATCTAATACTCTTCTTGTTCCATCTTTTTCTCACAAATTAGTGTATGTGAGTCAACTTACCAAAGATTTGAATTGTGTTGCAATTATTTATCTTAATCTTTTCCTTCTTCAGGATATTCTAACAAAGGAGATTATTGGACGTGGTATTGAGAAGGGGGGGACTATACTATTTGATAGATGTAAAGATCGGTAAAGCATGTCACACCGCTCATCAGAATATGTCTAAGGAGGAGCAAGTTTGGCTTTGGCATCATCAGTTAGGTCATTTGTCATTTGGATAATTGAAAAATGTTCTTTCAGATTTATTTTTAGATATAGCAATTTCTCAATTTAAAGGTGAAACCTGTATTTTTGTGAAAAGCCATCGGACCACTTATCCTTTGAGTTTTAATAAAAGTACAATTCCTTTTTCCTTAATCCATACTGATGTGTAGGGACCATCCTCGAAACCTAATATGCATGGCTATCGATGGTTTGTGATTTTTGTTGATGATTGCACACGGATGACGTGGTTGTATTTGTTGAAACATAAGGATAAGGTTTACAATACCTTTCAATCCTTTTATAACATGGTTTGTACACAATACTCCACCAAATTATAGGTTCTTCGTTCTGATAATGGTGGAGAATATGTCAACACGCAATTTAATGACTTTTTTCGTCAACATGGAATGATTCATGAGAAATCATGTTCACATACTCCCCAACAGAATGGAGTGGCCGAACGAAAAAATCGGCATATTCTTGAGACTGCTAAAGCTCTTCTTATTAGGGCTAATATGATTGGGCATTATTGGGCAGAGGCAATTATGCATGTAGTTTATGTTATCAACAGGATGCCAATGAAAGTTCTTGAAATGAAAACTTCTCTTCAAGGATTATCTCATTTTATAACATTGCCCTCAATCTTGATGATTCAACCACGTGTGTTTGGGTGTGTTGTATTTGTTCATGTCTAAAAGGATCAACGCACAAAAATTGATCCTCGTGCTGTGAGGTGCATTTTCTTAGGCTATGGCCTACACCAAAAAGGATATCACTGCTTCGATCCCACTCATAGGCGAACATATGTCACTATGGTGCCACAGTTTTTGAAACTGAAATGTTCTTTACTACTAAGCTCTCCACTCCACCTCGTCAGAGGGAGAATTCTAGTGAAGAGGTGAATTGGCTTTAAAAATTATTTAGTTGTAATTAATAATGTTAATAGTCATTTGAGTTCTCAAAATATGATAATATTAATAATCCATTACAAACTCAAAGTTCAATGACTTTAGTTACTATTGAAAAAAAGAAGTTATAAGTTCATTAATATAAAGTAAAACTTCAAACAATTGATGCAACTCATATGTCATTTAGCTATTGAGCTTCTTACTCAACTTCAAATATTTTTCTTTAATGATGCTCTCTACTTCATTTTAAATAGCTAACACTTAATTGTAATTACTAATTAGCATATTTTAATGTTCTAAATTCCATTATATCCATGTACATAGTCCAATTAAATGATTGTGTGTATTCTAAACTCTATCATACTATTTCATTTTAATTTGATGCATGTCTTCTAGTTTTAAGAAGAATTTAAAATTAATAAAATAGAACAATATATTGTCAAAATTTTGAAAATAATAATAATAATAAGTAACAATAACATTAACGTGGTTAAAATGTAATTTGTATTCTGTCCGCATATCATTTAATCATAAATTGTGGTGTGTAGAATTAAAAAGAAAAAAAAAGTGAAAGATAGTATCTTATTAGATATTCCTTATACATTAAAACTAGTAATTGTCTGGAACAATTGTTCGACGGTTTCTTTGTAACTAATTGAAATGTACTTTGTGGCTAGATGGAAAATGCGTAATTTCATATATTTAGTATGGGCTTGTTTATTAAACCAAATCGAATCGAATTGTAAAATGTGATATATATATATATTTTTATATTTCAGTTTGGTTTGTGGTTTGGTTAAGGAAGAGTTTAAACAGTTACAGATCGGTTCATGGAGTTAAACCAAACCAAATTGCTTCACATTAAAAGAAAAAAAATTAGTCATTTTAAAAATTTATAACTCTTAAACATTAGATATTAGGATCATATAAGACATTTCACTCTAATATCATAAATTAAAATAAAATAACAATTTATCCAAATAAATCTACAAATTGAAATTTTTCTTATTCCTCTTCATACCGGTTTGCTACTTTTTTTTTTTGCTTCTGTAATCTCGAAAGAAGCAAAAGAGAAGAGTGGGTCAAGGCCCAAATTTTGGGCCAAAGGCAAACATAATGGCTGCTTTTAAGCAATTTGCATTTGCCCACAAAGTGCACTCTCCCTAGTTACCTAGGAATTGTGGTTATAATGGATTGTACTATTAAGTTTGATTAGATGAATTAGAAATAAAAAGAGTTTCCTTATCTACAATTGTTGTATAATGTATGATGAATATTCAATGAGATACCATCTTTTACTTTCTTTTTTTTTTAATCTACACATTACATTTTATGAATAAATGATATGCTTACTAAATACACAATTAATATAGTAAAATTTGTCAGAAATGTAAGAAAGAGGACGCCAATGGTTTATAAAAGGAACAAGAACATAGGTGGAACAGTAATAAATACAAGTTTGGTTCAACGCAATGAAATAAGGCCAGAAAACAATAACAATTTATTTATTTTATGATCAAAAGTATTTTTTAAAAAAACTTTTTATAAAAATTAGTAATATATTTAGTGAAGGAAAGAAATGAAAACTTTTTTTTATTTATTTCGCATTACATAAAATAAAAGTTTCTTATTATAAAATTTATTATAAATTAAAAAAAAATAATTATTTCACAATAATAAAATCAAAATACTAACTTTATCTTTGTCAACCAACACAACGTAATAATCATGTAAAAAAAAAAACATAATTGTAATCAATCAATCAAAGCTATTCTATGATTTTGCTCATGGTCAAGCTCTTGTATTGGAATCTCATTGATTAACTTTTATAGCTTTTACTCTTTTCAAGGTAAAACCATTCAAGTAGGACAGATACAATAAGATAGAATCGTGGAGAAGATAAATGAACCATATATAATTTAATTTACTTCATAGGCCTGAAATATGGCCGGCCCGATTGCTTCAACAGACTGGTCCAAAATATTGAGTGCATTCCGACAAAATCAGCCTTTAATCAGCCGTGGGCTCGTTTATGTAACGGTATTTTCGTGCTTTTGGCATATTTGAGCTCCTTCTTCCATTATTATCTTTTCTTTATTTATATTTTATTTGTATTTATTATATACCCAATTTATATCCGATTAACATCTGATGTGTGATGGAAAAAAGATAAATAAATAAATAAAAATTAAGTTCTGATTTGTGAAAATCTGTTGGGTTTTATATTTGATGTTTGGGTAGATTATGACAATGATGCTAAAAGATGATACTCAAAGAGTAAAGATTCATGTATTTCCAAAATAAAAAAATTCGAAAAGGTCCTTTTATCTAACTATTAATATATATAATAATTAATATATTAAGGTTATGATTATTTTAATAAAAATATTTTTCATAGTTTTTTTTTTCCTTTTTCTGTGTTTGTTTAAAGAAAAGTAAGACAATTATTGCAAAAAGATAATACTCAAAGAGTAAAGATTCATGTATTTAGAATAATATTTATTATTGTTTTTAATAATTTTTTATTTACATAGATTTATTTCTCATAATAGAATATGTTTTATTATTAATTATCTTGTTATTTTCATTATTCAAGTATCTAGGAAAAACAAATAAATGAGAAGTATTTCATAAATTAGATCAAACAACTTAAAACAAACTAGTTTTGAGAAAAATATTAGGAAAACCTTTTCAATGAAAAACGTATGCTTTTCTTTACCAAATAGTTTTTCTTTTAAACAAATAGAAATTAAATATTTTAGAGGTACGATTACAATCTCAACTGTTAAATAGCATATGAAACTAGTCTCGTTTAAATTATGATGGGACCATAAGTAGTCTTGCTTTTGACAAAGAAATAAATAAATAAATAACTTGCCTTACTTTTCTAACGAGTAAAAGGTTTACCTTTCGTAGGATTCGTGACTCAAAATTGTAAAAGATGAATATATATAGTTACACTTCCGTCTTTATATCTATATATATATATATATATCTTATAGTGTTAACAATATAAATTAAATCAGGGTACCAAAACGATCAAAAAGAGAAAAAAAAATGAATTTAGGGGAAAAAAAAAAGAAAAAGAACAGTATACATAAACACAAACAGAAAGCCTAAAGATAAGAAAAATCTGCTGTAAGTCCTAAACTTGATATATCATACATGTAATTCAATTTCGTGGCCAAAAAAATTAACCCACTATTGATGTTGTTAAATGAAAGAAAACAAGAGAAAAGGTTAAATTTGAAAAAAAAAAATTCTGATCAATGATCGAGACGCGTATCCAAATTTAAACCGTTGAATATCTTTTTCTTTAATTTTTACTTTCTATCATGTGGGTGGTCCATGCTGTCCATCGCTTATTCAATCTTAAGATTAAACATCCACATATCAAAATGTTTGTTTAAAAAATTAATTATATTTTTTAAACATTTGTTTAATTCTTTTATTTATTTTCTCATGGTAATAGAAACAAATGATTCAAACCAGTACATTTCACATGAAAAATTGATACCATACCATTATATTATAATATGATTGGCAAAATAATTATTAAGCCTTGAAAGAAGAAATTTTCATATATTTCCTTCATTTTCTTTTTTTGAAAAGTACATAAGCATCTTGAAAATATGAAAAATGGTTTACTTTCTAACTTCTTAATCGTTATTACAAAACACAGGTTAATGACACCTCCTGCCTAAAATAAAATGAAGATAATGAAACCAAGTCTTATCAGCAATTGCATCACACTTTCCAAATCATCCTCTCTCATGCTTGATGTAATTAAGCATGCATGATGGCATATGGAAGAATCGACCGCTAGGGAATGTGGCGTGAGCATCGATGGCACAATTCTTAATGGACCACCTTTTTTTTCTTCTAGTTGTGTGGTTTCTATTGCTTTACACATTTAGATAGCTCGTTTTTTCATTTTTATTTTACATATCTAAAATATAATATATAACTATTGATTATAAATATATATACATAATTATTAAATAAAATTATTTTTATTATTTTAATTATGTAATTATATATAATATATCATGCACAAAAAAATTAATAGATCTACTAGTTAGCTTATTAAGAAGCCTAATCAAGAGCTTGTTCATGAGTTGTCTCGTGAACCTAAATCAAAATTTAGGTGTTACTCATTTAGATAAGCAAGCTTTACTTTAGACTTGAGTTCGCTTGTTTACTAAACGAGCTCGAATCAAGCCGAGCCGAGATTGAAGCGAGTCGAGCTCAAGTAACTTGGCAGCCCTGATAGTGTGAAAGCAACAAGTGGAAGTGGCTGTATAGAAATTAGCAGCACAATTAAATCTGGTCAAATATTGAAAGAACCCAATTAGCCCTCCAAGTATCACCACTACTACTGGTAAGAAAAACTCTAAGAATCGCACGAAATTTTGGCGCTAAGCGTGTGCTAAAAGTTTTCAAAGTAAACCGTGTTAAAATTGTACGTTGATGTTATAGTTTTGGATCTAGGATTCAAACTTGGATTATACACTAACTAGATACTCATAAGAAATATATAAAATTTCAATATTCACTCGATAAAAGCCCATTGGTGGTATAGCACTACCAAATATTAATACATGCCAATAAATATATGTTTGGATGGTTTGTTTTTTATCTGTATTTGTATCTTTTTCAAAATGATATGCGTAAATATGTTCAATTTACATTTATATTTTATCCATAATTGATTTATTTGATCCTTTAATGAGAATTGACAACTTTTTTTTATTTGTATCAATTCTTTATAAATAATTCATTAAAAAAGAGTTTGAAAAAAGTGTCTATATTTATAATCTGCCAATAAATCAATAGCTTCATAATAGTAGTAGAGATGTAACAAAAGTGAGTCATGATGATACAATATTATGCATGTACATTAAAATCCATTTGGAAGTTCTAAATTTCAGCTAAATAGAAAACTTTATAAATTGACTGAAAATGGTCGGTGATGAATTTGAATGCTTGATCTAGACTAGCATAAAAGCTGAAATATGAGTGTACCCTTGAATCCATTTAGAAATTTAAAATTTCAACTCGATCAAAAAGCTTTGCACATCGACTAAAAATGGTAAGTGATAAGTTCGGATGTAAGACAAGTTCAACTGGATAAACTTATTAATTAGCTTGGTTTCAAAGTGACTGTCCAAGAATAAAAATTATTTATTACCAAGTCGTCATTAAATAGCATACAAACAAGTTGGTTGATTGATAATATATCCGGTGGAAATTGCACTATGGGGAATCTATAATCCATCCGCTTAGGAAATTATATAGACAGAATCCTTGAAAAGCAGCTTCTTGGATCACGCACCCAAAAGCTAGGGATAAAATCTTCAAGGATCATTAAGACAAAGCACAGTCTTGGTCTTGGATTACCCACTATTTCTCCAGTCACTAGTCATTCACTATGAATCCGATTAACCCCTATTTTCTTGTTTTTCTTTTTATTTTTTTATCTTTTTATTTTTTTATTTTTTTATTTTTTTATTTATTTTTATTTTTTTATGATCTCTTCCTAGACAAATTAAAGTAAATTGCATTCTTATCTTAATTGTTCTTAAGTCTTTGAAAATTTTACCATCAATATTCTTCTTTTTTTCATTCAGTGATAAGTGGACAAATTGGCGATAATATTTGAATGATATCATACTGCATAATCTATTTGTTTCAGGTCATAGGCCAATAAAGTGTTTGTAAAAATACAAACTGAAGATACAAACTGAGGAAATTAACCTGAAGATTATGCAGAATCATAGGAATGTAAAAATACTTACAATCTGATTATTGCATATAATAATCTTAAGCCAACTTTTTCATATATATACATATCTATATATATATTATAAAAATTGCTCGAACACTTGAACATACTTAATAATTACCAATTCCAACAAATTGATTGTATGTTTTATTAGATGGGCACAAGTAATTATAAATTTCTCTGTAAAGTACCCTAAATAAGTGGCATGAAGCACGTGTTAGCAAATAATAATAATAATATACATTTTTGAGAAATTCAAAGAGAGGATTTTTTGTTACATAAATTATACAGCATTTTCTCCTCCCGGATCTGATTCTTTAGCGTTAGACGACTTCATTTTGGCATTTTATTAAGATCTTGTCAAAATTCTTAACATATTTTAAAGGTGATGTTACAAATATATTGCAAAAGTATTAATTGCATGTAGATATGCTCTTAAACTCCTAAAACGTGTTTTCATATCTTATAATATTCTAAATATATAGGTGTTTTCATATCTCATAATATTTCAAATATGTGTACACACTATGAAATCGTCACTAAGACCCAAGACCGTCTCTTTTTACAATTCGTTATGATTAAGATTACGTGTATATTTTCTAAAATTATAGAAAATAAATTCATATTTTAGAAATTCAAAGATCTATCCATATCTAACAATAACGTATTTCTAATCATCCTTGATTGACTCTATTTTTCTTTCAAATAGCTCTATATTATTCTGCTTTATTACTCAGCTCAGGCTACCAGCCGAACTGTCCCAGGACAAAAAGGAGAGGCAGAGAGCCTGCGATGAACAAAGAATGAACCTAAATGCTCCCCTCAAGTTTCTTATCACACATTGAAAACATGGGATGGTTGAAATGTTGCATTTGAAGACCAATTGACCCCTCATTTTGTGCTATAGCCAATCATGAAAAAACCAATAAATAGAATGCAAGTGAATTTTCCATTCATCTTTTAACATATAAAATATATAAAGTTCCCATTTTCCTATATATCAAACAATTCAATGGAAGATGCACCTAACTTTATTTTATAGCCTTTCTTATTCTTTTAGTCCTTTCCAAGACGCTTAACACATTCTTGAATCAAACTGGAGTAAATATTGAGTTGAGCTTGAGCAATCTATAAATCGGCTTGGTTTATTTGCACTCCTATTGAATTGTGATAAATCATACCATTTGAACTGTATCTAATTTCTAGGGTCAAGAGAAAAAAATGTATTTAATTTCTTGGACATTTCAATTCCAACTCTTAAATGCATGTTCTCAAACTTTTACATGGATAAAAATAGCAAATAAACAAATAAATAAAATTGAGAATTGTTGATAAAAAAATTTGAGCATTAATCTTACTAAAATATTCAGGTTGAAAATATTAAGTTCGAATTTCCTCTTTCATTGTAAATGTTCAAAATAAAAAAGTAAATAAATGTTGGATTTCCGCTTCTTCTTCTCCTTCTTCTTAGGTTCATTTGTATGTTTCCCATATATTTTTTTAGTTTATGAATTTCTTTATACTTTTATTAATATTATGAACAATATGGTAGTCTAAAAATATAATTTTCCAAATAAAGGACTATACTTAACTTAAGTTGGAAAAAAGAAAATGTAATAGCAATTTCACCATGATTTGAGAAGAAGAGGTCTAAAAAGCCAAAAGAGAAGAAGAGTTAATGCAATTTTTGATAGGTTGGTCATAACTCGAGTGTTCGTTGGTTGCATTATACATATTTATTGAGGTCAAAATGCATTTTGGACAAATTGGGCTTCGATGGCCTATGCAGAATCCTACACATTTTGGAATGAATTGACTTGACCTTCAATTCCATGATTGCTAAAGAAGGATCGGATCATCCATATAGCTAATAACTTAAAATAAACGGTTGGGTCTTCGAAGAAGAAGATGTGAATAGATCCCATTGGTGGTGTGAGATGCAACTTTAAATGGTCACTGTGATCAACTGGTTATCAAGAGGCTATAACGTAAAAATTCTATATATTCTTTATATTAACATTAAGAAAGTAAACGAACGAAGTGTTGTGGTGGATTGTGGGATCAATCGGCCACCACATGTATGTTTCTTGTTGCTGCAAATTGCAACCGTGGGGATAGACATCATCACGGTTTCCAGAGCCGAACTGAACTGGAACAAAAACTACCGGTTCTGAGTCTTGAAATTGAGGAACTAGACTTGAATCATCTCCCATGGTTTCGGTCTGGTTCCATGGAACCGTCGGTTCCCGGTTCTAGTTTTGGAACCATCGAACCGTCTTTAAAAATAAATAAATAAATTTTAAAACCAAAATAATTATTGGATCTAAAAGTATCAAATTATTTAACCAAAATTTTTAAAAATTTATTTAGAATGCACATTTATATGTGTACAAACACATTAATATCAATTATAGTTAGTATTATGATATTGTAAAATACTCTATAAGATAAAAAGAAAATTACAATGCAAAAAATAGTCTCACATTATTAAGAAAATGAATTTTGCTTTTAGGAGAAGTTTATTTAAACAAATTATATATTTTTAAGTTACGTTTATTTGTGTTGTTGATAATAACATATTAAATATTGTGAATAAGTAATAAATTTTACTATTTATATGAAATAATCTAAATATTAATAATTATATATTTAATATTATTTTTTCTTTTTTTTTTCAATGGAACCGACGGTTCCACTGGTTCTAAGCTAAAGAACCGCCTAGGAACCGTGAAACCGGTGGTTCCATAGCCGGTTTTGGAACTGGTCAACCGATCCGGTTTCGGTTCTAGAACTGCTGGTGAATGTTTCGGTACGGTTCTCGGTTCAAAAATCGAGCCATACCTATGTATACGTGAGGTGGCCCGGGTGGGTTTATTTGTACATTTTAACACTTTTGCTTTCACATAAATATAGATGAGTTAAACTTTAATCGGAAAGCTTCTTTAGGGAAAAAAATTCATAGACCAAAAATATAAATATATATATATATATGATATGTAAAGTAATAGTGATTAAATGTAAATACGAGGTCATAGTTTTGAAATCAATTCCCGGAGCATATTTCTCATTTACGTCCATCCATTCAATATAATTAAACTATTACTGAAAATGATAAGATGGTCAAACTTTCACTAAAAATTAGGCAATAACAGTTAAGGGGGGAAAATAATTGGCCAAAAGTACTAAAAAGAGTATAGAATTTTTTAATAAAGGAGATGTAAACGAGATATTCCTGTGTCATTGCAAGTTCACTCGAGTGTACCTATTCGATTGCCTCTTTTCCCTTTTTTCCATATAAAACTGTTATTCTGGTTTTTTTCTTTTTTTCTTTTTTTTGTAGTTATTCTGGTGTTTAACAGTTCGTTTATTTAACTAAAATAAGGCGAATTTAAAGAAAAAATAAGGAGAATTTGAATTGTAATTCAATATGATTGTAATAAAGGTATAATATGTATTACATTACTATAATAGAAATAAGAAACTATATTGGAATAATTGTAAAACATCTATTGTCTCTATTATAAAAAGGAAATATTTATTACATTTATAACATATAGACATGGGTGTAGATTGTAAGCTAGGGATATTTATAAAAAATTAATAAAATAAACTATTAAATAATAATTTATGAGATGAAAATATGATGTTTTATTGTTTATCATTATTTTGTGTAAGAGCAATTCATGCCTAATTGGTACTCGGTGTTTAAATTGCAACTAAAGATCGAAATAACAAATACAACCGAAACGAAAAGGGAAACCCAAGTGAACATCTAGTAATTGTATTCTAAGTATAGAGAATTTCAATTTCAAAAAATACTGTATCAATCCTTATCCCAATATTATGTGTTATTATTCAATGGTATAATCTTTATTTCTTAACAATATAGATAAGTTTCATTTACAGTACTTGAGCTACTTTTATTGTAACAGAAATGTATATAGAAAAAATACATGAACTTTTTTTAAAATTTTTCTTCAAATATATTTGGATGGAAACTATCCAATTTTTCGTCTGGTTGTTGACATATCATATGGAACATATTAAAATAATGTTTTACATGCCAACTGGATGTGAACATATTAAAATAATGTTTTGACATTTTAATTTTTTCTCTCTCACACATGGATCTAGACCTATTTAATTTTTTAAAATTTTTAAAATTCTCCATCTCTCTCTCCTTTGTCTCCTCCTACTCTTCTTCTTCTTCTTAAAAAAGGATAAAAAAATCAAGCAACAAACTTTCAAATACCTAGAAAATAAAATCGAAAAAAAAAACTAAGTTTTAAATACCTAGAAGAATAAATAAACTAACATCAACACAGATGAAATAAATGAACACACACAACAAATCAAACAATAAAACTTAATAGAGCATCAACTTAAATTTGAAAAAGCAACATATTTAGAAAATAAAATCGCAAGTTTTAAATACCCATAAGAAGAATTTAACAAAAACCCAAGAAAAAGCCCGATTTTACCATCAACAAAATCTAAAAAAGAAAAATTTAGAGAGAGAAAATTTTACAACTATGAAGTTTTCTAGATAGAGTGTAGGGAAAGCTTAAAAGAAGGACTTTTTTTTTTTTAAATATGTTCTACAATTTTGTTTTGTTTTTTTTTTTTATTTGAAGAAGAAGAAAAAGAAGAAGAGAGAAGGGAAAGTTGAAAAAAAAAAAGAATTTTTTAAAATATGTTATGCGATTTTGTTATTTATTTATTTATTTGAAGAAGTAGAAGAAGAAGAAGAGGGAGGAGGAGGAGGGAGGAGGAGGAGAAAAAAGAGAGAGAAGGGAAAGTTTAAAAAAAAGAATTTTTTTTAATATGTTCTGTAGTTTTTTTTTTTTTTAGGAAAAAGAAGAAGAAGGAAAAGTTAAAAAAAAAAAAAGAACTTCTTTTAAATATGTTATGCATTTTTTTTTATTTGAAGAAGGAGGAGGAAGGAAGAGGAGAAGAAGAAGAAAAGAGAGAGAGGAGAGAGAAAGAGAGAAAAGTAAAAAAAAATTAAAAATCAGAAAAAAGCCAAAGTAGATAAGAAAAAATAATATTCTGATCCGACTTACTTGCTATGTCAGCAAGGAAACAAAAAAATGGATGGTTTTCGTTCAGATGTACTTCAACTGAAACTTTGAAAAGGTTTAGATAGTTTTGTTGGCGTGAAGGACTCCTAGAAATTAGGAGTTTATGGCTAGTCAATGAATATCATTAATTAGGAGTTTATGGCTGTATCATAGGGTTAATGGATATTATTGGAAACAAAATCAATTGTCATTATAGCAAATTTGTATACCAAAAATAGGAGAGCTTGATTATGTATAAATACCATGTATGTAGAAAAGAAAAGATATATAAAAAAACCTAAAATATTTTTTCTTATTGAAAATATGGTATCAGAGCAAGTTTTCAATTCCCATCCTCCTCTCTATAGACAACAATGAAGCAAATAACATCCTACAATACCGATATGGTTGGTGAAGATTTGCAGTCACCAAAACCTCTGAAATCTCTTCTTCATCTATCTTGTCAGAACTCATTATTAGAATGACGGAAATCCTATCTAAGAATTTCGGTATAACCTCAATAATGGACATTGGCTACTTCAATAGGAATCAAATTGGATGGACCAACTATGGACTGTGGTCTCAAGTGGTGGAGATGTACATCTCTGGCAAAGAAAAATTGGGTGATATCAATGGTGATCTGCCCAACCTGCAACGATAGATCTAACCTTCTGAAAATGGCGTACTGATGATGCCATAGTGAAAGGATGGCTCATTAACTCCATGGACCCATCATTGATTGGGAATTTCATCAGATTTCCTATGCCAAAAATGGTATGGGATGCCATAGCAACAACTTATTTTGATAGGAGTGATGTCTCCCAAGTGTATAACCTTTAACGCAAAGTATCACGGCTAAAGCAAGCAGGTGGTTCAATGGAAAAATATTACAATAGTCTACAAGGATTATGGAGAGAGATTGACTTTCGAAGGCCAAATCCCATGCAGTGCCAGTTGATATTCAGCGTTATAACAACATGTTGCAAGAAGATTAAGTTTACATATTCTTGGATAGCTTGGATGGCCGCCTAAACAACATTCATCGAGATATTCTACAGAAGCAACCATTCCCCACAATGGAGCAGACTTATGCCCATGTTCGATGAGAAGCGGTGCGACAAGCAGTCATGATAGAAACTTCGACTGAAGAATCATCAGGTTCCGTATTTACGTCAAAGAGTTTGAGGACTATAACTCCTTCGATAGCTTCCTCTCATAATGGAAAATCAAATTCCTCTTCTAAAAAGAATGCATCTGATGGACTGAAATGCTCTCATTGCAAAAGGACTAAACATACCCAAGAGACTTGTTTTAAAATTCATGGGTATCCTGAATGGTGGCATGAATTACAATAAAAGAAAAAGCATAATGTTGAAGGAACCAATGACACAGGCAAGAATGAACGGATGACTAGAGGTCAAGGTTCAGTTGCCATCAGTGATATGACTCTTTCCTTAATTCCAACTCAAGCTCACAATGTCAGCACCACTGAAATTCATAAACCAGTCATAGGTATGAATCTGCAGGAATTTAAAATAGATAATGCTCATAGCTAATGGATTCTTGACTCAGAAACCTTTGGCCATATGACCTATGATGAAAATGATATCTTCCAAAGATCCAAGCCTAGAAGAACCAACATTACAAATGCCAATGGAAAATTTTCCCCAGTAACAGGGCTGGTACAGTAATAGTGGAACCTAATATGCCATTATCTAATACTCTTCTTGTTCCATCTTTTTCTCACAAATTAGTGTATGTGAGTCAACTTACCAAAGATTTGAATTGTGTTGCAATTATTTATCTTAATCTTTTCCTTCTTCAGGATATTCTAACAAAGGAGATTATTGGACGTGGTATTGAGAAGGGGGGGACTATACTATTTGATAGATGTAAAGATCGGTAAAGCATGTCACACCGCTCATCAGAATATGTCTAAGGAGGAGCAAGTTTGGCTTTGGCATCATCAGTTAGGTCATTTGTCATTTGGATAATTGAAAAATGTTCTTTCAGATTTATTTTCAGATATAGCAATTTCTCAATTTAAAGGTGAAACCTGTATTTTGTGAAAAGCCATCGGGCCACTTATCCTTTGAGTTTTAAAAAGTACAATTCCTTTTTCCTTAATCCATACTGATGTGTAGGGACCATCCTCGAAACCTAATATGCATGGCTATCGATGGTTTGTGATTTTTGTTGATGATTGCACACGATGACGTGGTTGTATTTGTTGAAACATAAGGATAAGGTTTACAATACCTTTCAATCCTTTTATAACATGGTTTGTACACAATACTCCACCAAATTATAGGTTCTTTTCTGATAATGGTGGAGAATATGTCAACACGCAATTTAATGACTTTTTTCGTCAACATGGAATGATTCATGAGAAATCATGTTCACATACTCCCCAACAGAATGGAGTGGCCGAACGAAAAAATCGGCATATTCTTGAGACTGCTAAAGCTCTTCTTATTAGGGCTAATATGATGGGCATTATTGGGCAGAGGCAATTATGCATGTAGTTTATGTTATCAACAGGATGCCAATGAAAGTTCTTGAAATGAAAACTTCTCTTCAAGGATTATCTCATTTTATAACATTGCCCTCAATCTTGATGATTCAACCACGTGTGTTTGGGTGTGTTGTATTTGTTCATGTCTAAAAGGATCAACGCACAAAAATTGATCCTCGTGCTGTGAGGTGCATTTTCTTAGGCTATGGCCTACACCAAAAAGGATATCACTGCTTCGATCCCACTCATAGGCGAACATATGTCACTATGGTGCCACAGTTTTTGAAACTGAAATGTTCTTTACTACTAAGCTCTCCACTCCACCTCGTCAGAGGGAGAATTCTTGTGAAGAGGTGAATTGGATGAGATATGAATGGCGAGGCTTTAATGAATATGACATTCAGAATGAGTCAGAGACGACTTCCTCAAATGATGACGTGCCCCCTTCTTCTCCAATAACCACTAGTCTATCTCTTGAGAATATCACTGAAGTAAGTTCTCCATTAACGCCTATTGATCATCAACCCTCTAATGACATAGATATTGTTGCTTCTATCCCTGGCTATAGATTACCTTATAGGCATAGTCGTGGTGTGCCCCTAAGACCAAACTCTCCTGAGATGGAAGAACGACAATCCAAATATCCTATTGCCAATTACATGTCTACTGGATTACTATCTAAATCTTTGAAAAGCTTTGCAAATGATCTCTCATCTCATCACATTCCCACTGATGCAGAAGAGGCATTACAGGACCCTAGATGGACTCAAGCCATGAAGGAAGAGATGGAGACCTTGTTGAAAAATAAAACATGGATTCTTACTACATTACCAGAGGGAAGAAGACAGTAGGGTGCAAATGGGTGTTTTCAGTTAAATACAAAGCAGATGAATCTGTTGAAAGGTACAAAGCTAGAGTGGTTGCCAAGGGTTACACACAAACATATGGAGTCGATTATCAAGAAACCTTCTATTTAGTGGAAAAATTGAATACAATCAGAGTTTTATTGTCCATTGCAACAAATCTTGATGGCCTTTACATCAATTTGATGAAAAAATGCCTTTCTCCATAGTGACCTTGAAGAAGAAATTTATATGGATATCCCTCCTAGATATGTGGCAGACTTTGATAATAAGGTCGTTTGCAAGTTACAGAGAGCTTTATATGGGTTAAAATAGTCACCTCGAGCTTGGTTTGGAAGATTGAGTGTTGCAATGAAGAAATATGGCTATCGACAAAATAAGTCTGACCACACTTTATTCTTGAAACACCAACAAGGCAAGACTACAGCTCTAATTCTATGTTGATGATATGATCATTACATGAGACGATATAGATGAGATAGCAAAACTTCAATCTCAGTTGGCATCAAAATTTGAGATGAAAATTTGGGAGGACTCAAATACTTCTTGGGGATTGAAGTTGCTGATCCAATTAAGGGATATTTTCTTTCAGTGAAATATGTGCTGGATTTATTAACTGAAGCGGGTTATGGACTGCAAACCAGTTGATGTACCTATAATTCAAAATCACCGACTTGGAGAATACTCAAATCAAGTGCCAACAGACAAAAGAAGATACCAGAGGTTAGTTGGTAAGTTGATCTATTTATCTCATACCCGACTTGATATTGGTTATGCAGTCAGTGTAGTTAGCCAATTCATGCATTGCCCTAGTGAAGATCATATGAATGGGGTCATTCAGATTCTTCGATATTTAAAATCATCGCTTGGTAAAGGCATTTTGTTCTCTAAGAATGGTCATCTGAATATTGAAGGGTATACAAATGCGGATTGAGTAGGAAATATTTTAGATAGAAAGTCAACTTCAAGCTATTTCACATTTGTCGGTGGGAATCATGTTACATGGAGAAGTAAGAAGCAGAAGGTAGTGGCATTATCAAGTGCGAAAGCAGAATTTAGAGGAATGGCAAAAGGGTTATGTGAACTTCTTTGGCTTAGAAATTTGTTGTCTGAGATTGGGTTTCCTCCTAAATGCGAGATGGATTTATTTTGTGATAACAAAGCAGCTATTAATATTTCTCATAATCCGGTACAACATGATTGAACTAAGCATGTGGAGGTTGATTGACATTTCATCAAACAAAATCCTGAAGAAAAGACAATTCGGTTTCCCTTTGTGAAATCAGAAGACCAGTTAGCAAATATCCTAACTAAAGCAGTATGTAGCAAGAATTTTCATAACTCACTTAGCAAGTTGGGCATGATAGATATCTATGCACCAACTTGAGGGGGAGTGTTGGCGTGAAGGACTCTTAGAAATTAAGAGTTTATAGCTGGTCAATGAATATCATTAATTAGGAGTTTATGGCTGTATTATAGAGTCGATGAATATTATTGGAAACAAAATCAATCGTCATTATAGCAAATTTATATACCAAAAATAGGAGAGTTTGATTATGTATAAATACCCATATATATAGAAAAGAAAAGATATATAAAAAAACCTAGAATATTTCTTTCTTATTGAAAACAAGTTTAAGTGAAATTTTAAAAAAGTTTAGGTATTTTTTTAGTACAAAATTTCTTTAGGTATATTTTTGTTACAATCGAAAAAATTTAGGTACTGTAAATGAAACTCACCCAACAATATCTCTACCATTACACCCATCCTCTATCCATGGTAATGAATGTATAAGACCACATTTATTCGTAAGTTGCTTAAAGAGTTACTTAATATGCAATGTCAGCTTTTCAAGTAATTCTCCTTTCTAAGCAACTCTCCACTTATCTACAAGTTATTATCATTTTTAGATAATACTTTTAATATTTTTCTTGCAATGTTAAATAAATATGAAAATAAATTAAAAATATTAAAATAATAATAATAATTTTTTATTTGCATATAGTAACAATGATTTTTAATTTATTTATTATATAAATATAAGTAACAAAATATAAATTATTTTAATTTAATGACTTACAATAATTGATTTAAGAATAATATTTGAGATAAATTAGAAAAAAGATAATTTAATTTAAAATCAATGAGAGAAAGTACAAAACCAACATTTGGGGGAAGAAAAAAAGGAATGGAAAACCAATATACAAATTAAAATAGTCAACTATGAGATTTAAATGTCAACTAGTGGGTCCAATTGCTACCATGCATGTTCAATCAAGTCAGTTTGTAACTGACATATTTTGCCTTATCATGGAGTCAAATATTGTTTTGGATGTACGTTGCATGTTCCACAATATGACTATGAGAAATATGAGGTGTTGGTTTATTATTGTCTCCTAATTCATAATTTGGAACTTGAAAATTAAAATTGCAGTCATCTTGTTCATCTTCGACAAAATATTATGTAAAATTATGCATGCTCTCATAAATCTCTTGATCCCAAAAACGCGATAGTCCACAAACTATAGCAAAATGAGATTATAGCACTCTAAAAACCTGTTCAATGTCTTTCTTATATCCTTCTTGGTGCTTAGCAAATAATTGCTCCTTTAGACCACTTGAGTATGAAATAGACTGGACAGATGTTGATCACTCTAGATATATGCCATCAATGAGATTATATGCATTTTCATTGTTTTTACCATTTATAATGTAGTTTGTTAATGGAGCAGATCGTCCTACAACATCATCAAACAGGGGCGACGGCTCTAGTACATTAATATCATTGTTCAACTTCAAGACGCCAAAAAAATGAATGCCATATCTATGTGTCATATGAAGCGATAGCTTTAAGCATGATTGCGAAGACCCATGATATCTTCTAGTATACATGCCTTGCCATGCAACTGAATAATTTTTCCATACCTAATACATATAATTAATACTTCCTAACATACCAGGAAATCCACATTGCTCAGCCACATTAAGTAAGCGCTCAATATCAACATGATTTGGCTTACGTAAATACTCATCACGAAAACAAATGATGACCCCTCTGATGATTTTTTTGACACATTGTATAATTATGCCTTCAGCCATCCACAAGTAGTTATCTGAAGCATCACCCGCTACTTCATATGCTAACATTCGAATAGCTATAATATACTTATGTAGTGGTGAAGCACTAAGTCTACCAATAGCATCCCTTCTTTGTCTAAAATAGGATGGTAATCTTGTAGTGCTTATACAATGTGGAGGAATACACTTCTTCTCATTCAGAATCTACATAAAAAATGCTCATTGGTGTACACCGATTGTCTAAGAAGTAGTCATTATAAAGACGATTGTGCCTTCTAGACAACCTCTATTTGTAAACTTTTGATGATGTCTTCTAATAGAGGTGGATCTATCACATATCTCCAAGATCACTTGATATAAACAAGCAACAAGCTCAAATTGCGCTTGAGCTACTAGTAGACATTATGTTTTGATAGGATGATGAAAAATATACATTTGGAAGTAAGAAAATTGAAGAGTACATTATGAAGATATACTTGTTTCCCATTATATAGAACTTCAAGCTAGTTTACAACGGCTAGTGATACGCTCCACATAATGGCAATCTTGTAAGTACCTTGACATAAGAAAATAAATTGAATTAAAACAAAAGAAGAAAGTTCATATGAGGTTGTGATCATGGTCGCGAGTCATACGTGGTCTCAAGCGTACCTGTGCCTCTGGTGTGGTTCCTTCCATGGTTGATATCCACTTCTCTTCATCCTTAGTTGGGTGATCTTGGTTTGTCTTGTCGCTGATAAGGCTAATTTACCATACTCATCTTGGCTTATTTATGATCAATTATGCTTTAAATTCTTGTTTTATTTAAGATAATTGGTGCTTAATTAGAACATATATTCATTTCAGGTGAAAAAGGAGAAATATCAATGTTTGGATCAAATTGAATGAGAATTTGGGGTCGAAGATATCATACAAGTCAGATCACGCCTGTATTCAAGCTAATGATCGTCTCGAATTGTTATTAAAGAGGTGATTACAAGCGTGATCCACAAAAGAAGAAGAGGAAATCATCACAGTAAAGATCACGGCCTCCAATACGGCAGTAATCTAGGGCGTGATCTTCTTGGACTTATTAATTTAAAGTGTAACGATCGTAATTACTTGAGGATTTACGAACCAAGGTGGAGATCACGTCCTCTAATACAGCCATGACCAACAGGAAAATGAATTGGAGAGCATTTGAAAGAAGCAATTACAGCCGTAACGACATGTGAAATTCAATCCAAGGAGATAACAACCTCTCATATGACCGTAATATGCCTTACAAAATAATTTCCGAAAGGATAACGACTGTGATGGCAGTTACAAATTGTACATTTTTGCAACATTTCGGAATTTAAGTGCCTATTTGAAGAAGAATGGAGTCCAAGTGATGCATATCTTCATCCATCAGATGTACCCAATGGATGATACATATAAATACTCTTTTGAAACATTGTAAAAAAAAAAAGAAAAAAGGGAAACCAGTCAAACACTCACCGCATTTGTCTATTGTACCCATCTATTGTTACCTTCTCATCTATCATCATTGTACTCGTGTAAGAGATAAGTTTGTATCAAGATCCTGAAATAATTATCATTTAAGGGTTGTTTTCATAGTCCATTTGTTTATTTTCTTACTTTCATTGTATTGTATTGTGTTGTTTTTTCTACATTATGCATGAGTAGTTGTAAAACTTGTGTAACCGTGTATTAGCATATATATATATGGAATGAATGCTAATTGTTGTAGAATTCACTAATCTCTATAGTGTTTTGTAGTATGCTAATTCTAAGTAGTGCACGACTTAAGATTAGACCATATTTCCTTAGGATGCATTGAGAAATCTACCCTTGGAATAGATCTAGCTATAGAGAAAGGTTGCTTATGACGCCTAGAGATAAGATTATGAAATCTTCTGCATGTAATATGAAATTATCTTGGGATCATGATTTTAATGCAATTTTAGGTTGCTGTTAACTAGGAAGAGATTCCAGTAGACAATGCTAAAATTAAGGTTCAATAAACTCGAGAAAGATATTGAACTAAATGGTGGAATTCCACAGTTAGGAAGGACATAACAAATAACGATTATGTATTGTATGTTAATTCATTGGCGAAGTAAGTCTATTGTGTTGTTAATTGCTAAGTTAACTTAATTTCATTAATTATTATGATAAACATAGCTATAGTTAAGATTAGCTAGTAGTTAACTTTGATTTTTAAGTTGAATTAATTTGCTGGGTAATAATCAATAGGGTGAGTAATAGTACTTGTCGACGACCCTAAGGAATACGATCCTATATTTCATTCCTATACTACATGCAATAGGTACACTTGCCTAGCGTTGATCAAATCATAAGAAAGGGATATTAGGAATTAATCATTTAAAACTAGGTCGAATATAGCGCACTAGTCGCCTTCAAGTGTCCAAATCACACTCATGCTTAAACCCTGATAATTTTCAATGAATATGAAACTATTATACCAAATACTTCAATATAAAACTAATGATTCCTTCTTGTTTTAATAACCTCTCTATGCATCTCTTCTATCCATTCCTTCTGTACATACCATCGTTATTAATTTTTTCAATTCGATTTGCTTTCGACGTTCTTTGTCTTGTTTGCAACATTCATTCTCTTTTATTGTTTCAATTTCTTTATCTTTTAATTCATTGATTTTACAAGCAACTCCACTTTATCATGATCTATCGTGCTTAAGTTTTATATCTCGTGAATGAATTCATCTCCTTTCTGATTATTTTAAGCCTTTTTTTTTCCTTTTCTCTTTATTGTCGCTCAACCAGGTAGACAGATGGCTGCCTCACTTACCTCATTATTAGATACATCTTTATTTAATGATAGGCTAGTATATGCTGTAAAGCTATTGACCTTGAAATGTTTACTTGTATTTTTTCAGCATTTTCGAATTTAGATCTCCCTTTAGGTTCATTACACAATATAACCCAACAATGCTCAATGATGCATAATTTATTCTCATTTTGTCTAAATAAATCATGAGTATCTTTTATATAATCATGTTCATTTTTTGATTTTATCCATGTCGTTTTATTTAATTGTAATAAGCTCCAAATGTCATGATATATTCTGGGATTTTTTACCACTGAGCTTTACATTATTGCCATGTTCATCTCAATGGATTTTCTCATTCTCATACGATTGTCCTTTCTCAAACTCTTTATGGATTCATTGCCAAAATATCTGTAATGGTTGATTATTTCCAACAATAAGATCTTTGCTAACCCTCAACCATGTGTAAATTAAAAGCTTATCATCATTTTGGTAGGTAGACACCCCATTTTTGCTAATTTAAGGCTTCAATTTATAGTAAAAAATTAATATTATATTAAGCCCGCAAATTACAAAAAAAAAAATAAAAAAAGAAAGAAATAAAAAGAAGTAAAAGAAGTCATTACAAATGTATAAAAAAAGAAAGAAAGAAAAAAATAATAATAAATTTTCAAAAATATTTTTAGGCTTGATATAATACTAATTTTTATTATAAATTTATTTTTGGACCGAATTAAATAACTTATTTAATAGGGCTCATTTTTAAGCTTTAAATATAATTTTTGTGCAAACTCAAACAAGGCACAGACTAATAGCCTATATGGATAAGTCACTGATATGCGTAAGGGACACCCGGGTTCGATTCTGCAAGGAGGCAAATTGTCCTTTTTTCTCCTCATTCCCACATACTCTCATTGACCAGATAAGGTAAGCGTAAGCGCAAGCGCATATGTCAGTGAGTGGTAGGCAAGTAGGTAGGTGAGCGTATTGAGCCTATAAATACTTGAGATATATCAATAACAAAACAACAACACACAAGAAAAACACAAAACAGAGAGAAAAAAAACACAAGAAAGAGTCCGAATCTAAGTTAGAGGCGACTCGAAGACGTCGGCAACCACTCAGGCAACTCACTCCGGTGGTCACGACCCGACCCGACTCCTGTAGCTCCGACCCAATCCAGGTAAGATTAATGTCATCATCATCATCATCATCATCATCATATACAAGTTTCTTTCTCAAAAATAAAAAAAGGGAAAAAATGATAAAAAAATAAAAAAATAGGAAATATGCATAGAAAAGGTTTTATTACTTAGAAGTTTTTTTTAATACAAATAAATGTGATAGCTTATAGGCTCATATTGAAAAATTCTCGATTTTCTAAAAATCTAAAAAATTAAGAAAGTTAAAATGAAAAGAATTCCAAAATCTAAAATAAACTAACAAATTAAATTTTTATAAAAAGAACTACATTTCGTCTGATCTCGATTAGTGGGTTCGTAGGCACCTCTGGACGACTTAAAAAATATAAAAAAATTATTTTTTTTACGCTATATTTTTGTAAATTTCACATTATTAATTTATTTGTAAATATAGATGATTTCTTCATTAATTTGTAATAAAATTGTAAATATGGAAATTCATAAAATTTAATTTATTTGTTGTTTTATTTTCGGGCATTAAAAGGATAAATTTTAAATTATGAATTTTTAAGTGGTAACCATATGGTTTTAATATGATAGCCCCCGAACTCAAAATTTATGGTTTATAAAGTTTGGTTTTAAATCAATTTTTTTTGCATATTAGTAACTAAGTTAGGATCAACCAACCCATTGGTTCTAACTTATATTTTTTTTCCCGACTTCAATCGGGTGGCGACTCCAAAATGTTTTTCAAAAATCAAATTTCGTTTATTTCCTAGTCGAGGGTTCGTATCAAATAGGTTCGGTTTTGATATGAATCGGATTAAAAGAAATTAAACTGGAAATTTAAAAATCCAGGCTCGACATGCTCCTATTTCCTACGAGCTTGATTTCCCCCACTTTCAATATCATCCTCATTTTCTAATTTTTTTTCATAGAATATTACGAGTATTATGAGCTTGTACTAATTGGAGTTTGTGGCAATTGTTCTAAATTCGATTGTGGTAGAGAATTTCCGATTTGTATGTACGCTTGAAAGTTTTCAAGTGAAAACTGAGGAATATATTGAAAAGATGGCGTTGTCATGCTTGTTGAATTATGACTAAAGTTTTGTGAGTTTTGGCTCATAATTGGAAAATTTGGAGGATATTGCAAATTAGGGAGACCTTGGAAAAATGCACCAACTAAAAGGTATGATCTAGTTTATGAAATAGGTGACATTTGAAAATTTTGTCTTTTGTGAATCATCAATATGTGGCAAATTTTGAGAATTATTTGGATCCATATATAGGCACAATTTGTGAAGGAGAGATTTTTGGAATAGTAAGAAATTATAATGAATTTTAAGAGTAAAAAAATTGTAAATTCTTATATATGTATAGATGAAAAAAAAATTTTGCCATTGCAATAGTCAAAATGGAAAATTTTCATTTTGATTAGAACAACCATATATTATTTTAGGAAAAACGTCCATATTTTTCATTATGGCCAGAATGGCCATTTTTTCATTAGTTGGCTTATTGAATGTATTTTTAGAGTCCCATAATTTGAAAAAAGTCAGCCAAAAAAAAAAAAAAGATTAGGTAAAAATGAGTTGCAACAATGGTGCTTCATCAAGCAGCCCAATTTATTGGTTAAGCAAAGTTGTTTTTCTTGAACCATGAGCTAAGGAACGTTGATAAAGGTGGTCTAATGGATATTACAATGAGGTATAATGGACGTTTTAATTTTATTCAAGTAATAATTATTTTTTTTATTTCATTGTTAACTTCATAATGTCATAATATGCAATAATTTCAGTAAAAAAAAAATAATATGCAATAATTATTACAACCTTACTAAATATTTATTAATTACCATTCTAAAATATAAAAAAGTGAACTATGATTAAGCTTTTCAATTAGGTTGGGAAGTATAAACAATTTCTCTATTATGTTTTTAAGAAGTGCTTAGGGGATACTTGATACATTAGCATGACCCATAATAAAATTGCATACCTGATAATGAGATATACATAAGACTGTATATGAATGTATGTATCACTAAAATTTTTATTTATTTACCATATTTTTTTTAGAAAAAACTACATATATATGATTTACATAAAAAATATTAAGAACACACCATCGCAATATTACATATAGGATATACGATAGAGCTTTTTTTTTTTTTTTTTAATGTATCGCACATCCAATGTGTAATACACAATACAAAGTATCGGTACTTTACTATATCACGCATCCTACATGCTTTATGTAACTCAAGTGTAATGTGTGATATAATCCAAGTACTGGTAATTTTCTTTATGTATCACATGTAGGGTGTGCTTTATGAAAGTGTTTTGAAACCACCACACAATTTTGTGGTGAGAGCCTTTCATATATATATATATATATATGTTTATAGATAGTATAAGAGAATAAATACACATAAATATTGATTATAAAATAAATGAAAGAATCAACCATTCAAACTCCTATAAATGATTGGTCAAAGGGTGCATTTAATTGAGGGTCAAAGAATGCATTTATGGTACACAGAGATTCCTCAACACAAACCCCCCACCCCTGCGCGCGCGCAAGCTAAGTGAAGTTTGGAGCGGAAAAATTGAAAAAGAGGTGAAGGTATACTTTTGGTGAAGATATCGTCAACCTGTAAGTGAGAGGGCACATACTGAGTGCGAAGTTTACCATCAATAACAAGTTCACGAAGAAAATGGTAGTCTAACTCAACATGCTTGGCTCGCTTGTGAGAGATGGGGTTAGAACTCATAAAAAATGCACTTTTGTTGTCACAGAGAAGAACAGGCTGTTGTGGAAGAGAAATTCTAACGTCACGAAGAAGATATGTGAGCCAAAGAAGTTCAGCGGCAGTGAGAGCGAGGGCACGATACTAAGACTCACAGCTTAAACAAGAAACAGTAGGTTGCTTCTTGGCACTCCAAGAAACCAAGTTGTTGCCAATGAAAATAGAATAACCAGAAATAGAGCGACGAGTATCAGGACATCCTGCTCAGTCGGCATCAGAGTAAGCAACTAAAGCACTAGGAGCAGCAGATGGACTAAAAGTGAGGCCATGCAGTGTGCCCTTAACATAGCGAAGAATGAATTTCACAGCAAGAAAATGGTCTTCAGTTGGAGAGTACAGAAATTGACTGACAGAGTTTACGACGTAAGCAATATCGGGACACGTGATAGTTAAATACTGGAGAGCACTAACTAGAGAGCAGTAAAAAGTGGGATCCAAAAACAGAGGACCATCAGAAGACAGGTGCTGAGAGACAACCATGGGGGTGTGAACAGGCTTGCTGTCAAGTAACTTAGCTCGTGTGAGAATATCCCGTGCATATTTGAGCTGACTGATAAATAGACCATTAGTGGTGGATGTAGCTTCTAGACCAAAAAAGTAACTAAGGGAACCCAAATCCTTAGTAGCAAACTCAAAATGAAGCTTACGAATAAATCTATCAAGAAGAGAAGAGTTATTGCCTGTAATAATGATGTCATCAACATAAAGGAGCAAATAAATAATATCAGACTGCTTGTGAAAGGCAAAAAGTGATGTGTTGGCACGATTGGAATAAAAACCAAGTTGAATAAGAAAAGAGCTAAGTCATTAAAACCAGACACAAGGAGCTTGTTTGAGACCATAAAGAGCTTTCTTCAACTGACAAACATGATTAGGAAAGCAAGGGTCAATATACCCGGGAGGTTGTTCCATAAATATAGGTTTAGTAAGATGACCATTAAGAAACACATTCTTCACATCAAGTTGGCGGAGAGGCCATTTGTTGGTCACAGCAAGAGAGAGTACAACACGAACAGTAGTAGCCTTGATAACCGAGCTAAAAGTATCAGTATAGTCGAGACCAGGTACCTGTGTATAGCCTTTGGCAACAAGGAGGGCTTTAAGGCGCTCAATGGATCCATCAGGCAAGTATTTGGTTCGAAACACCCATTTAGAGCCCATAATGTTGGTGTTGGCAGGTCGAGGGGCCAAAATCCAAGTACGATTATTTTGCAGGGCTTGAACTTTTTCATCCATAGCAATGAGCCAAGCAGGATTCTTAGCAGTAGATTTGAATCCTTTGGGCTCAGTGGATGCAAGGAGGGCAGAGAGAAGATTAGAGGAGCTCAAGAGAGCAAGATTTACCGGGTGGCGAGGTTTGAAAATACCAGCTTTGGCTCGTGTAATCATGGGATGAGAAGCCATCGAAGTAGCCATAGTAAGAGCAAGAATACGCAGCTCGGTGGGGAGCTCAAGAGAAGCGGAGCTAGGATCTGAAGGTGGCAAAGATGGACCTGCAAGAGAATTATTGGCGTGCAAAGACTCATCCACTGGATCAGTACAAAGACCACACGAGTTAGATCCAGATTGTGTAATGTGTTGGGGATAGGGCGCAGATAAAGATGGAAGTGTGTTTGTAGGGAGAAGACTTGGTTCCAGAAAATTTGAAAAAGTGAAGGGATGATATGGATTGAGCCTGGGAGGTATTGAGGAAGGGAAAGTGAGTCTCATCAAATTGAGCATGTCGGGTGAAATAGATCCTAGATGTGGTGGGGTCAAGACAACAGAACCCTTTATAAGAGGGGCTGTAACCTATAAAAATGCAAGGAATACTGCCGGGGGGGGGGGGGGGGGGGGGGTGGGAATTTGTTAGACATATAATCACATAAACAAGGATAAACACGACAACCAAATGGATGAAAATTTTCATAATTCGGAGAAGAACCATATAAAAGCTCAAAGGGAGAGTTTCCTCTAAGAAGTGGTATTGGCAAACGGTTGATGATGTAGGCTGCAGTGCTAAAGGCGTCAACCCAAAAGCTAGGGGGAGTGTGTGAGTGGAAAAGTAGGGCTAAACCAGTTTCAGTCACATGACGATGTTTTCTTTCTGCGCGACCATTTTGGGCTGGAGTATATGGACAGGAAAGTTGATGATGAATGCCAAAAGTGTGAAGATAAGTTTTAAAGCAATTGCTAGTAAATTCTGCACCACCGTCACTTTGAAATATTTTTATACGAGCAGAATGTTGATTTTCCACAAATTTTTGAAATTGGATAAAAGTATCATAAAAGTCAGATTTGAATTTTAATGGATAAAGCCAAGTGAAACGAGAATAATCATCAATAAATAAAACATAGTAGGCAAAACCCAAATTTCATTTTACGGGTGAAGGAGAAATTTGACCAGTGTGGGTAATGGGTAGAGACGCACCATTTCCGATAATCACACAATCCTTACCCGTGTAGTTAGTAGATTGGTCCAAAGTGGAGAAAGCTAGATTCATATGGGCCGAAGCTCCTGTGTCCAAGAACCAGTCGGAAGCGTCACTTCCAGACACAGAGCATGAAGCGATGAAGGCTTCGGCAAGTTGTGCTGATTCGTCATGTTGATGCCGATCGTAGCGTTGCCTGCCCCAATCAACATAGTGGCCTTCCAAGCGGCAGATCTGGCACCGTGGCGGACGACGACCTTGAGTGGGTTGGGCATGACCATTTCCACGGCTACATCTGAAGTGAGAGCGGCCACCCCCGCATTGAGAAGATCCGGGAAGTAAGGAAGAGGCATTTGTGCCATCTGGACAGTAGAGAAACTGGAGAAATAGGGTCCGAGACCACGAAGAAACCAGTGAACTTTGTCAGTTTCATCAATAGGGCGACCAATGGCATTAAGTTGATCACAAATGGCCTTGAAGGCACGGGCATAGGCAGTGACTAAATGAGTGACGTGCTTTGTCAATTAGAGGTCATCTTTTAGGAGTATTTCACGGGCTTTGGAGCGGTAGCTAAAGGTATTTTCGAGAGCTGTCCAGACCTCGCGGGATATAGAGAGGCCGACGGCTTCAGCCATGGCTTCCTCTATGAGAGAGGAGAGGAGAAGGCTTAGGAGACATTGATCGGTGGCTTTCCATGCCAAGTGTTTGGCATTTGGTGTTGAAGAAGTAGGAGGATCAAATGGAGGTGGCGGCTCAAGGGTACCATCCACATGACCCAGTAAACCTCGGCTCTCAAGAAGAGGAAGAAGTTGGCTCTTCCATAAGAGGTAGTTAAAGGAGGAGAGTTTGATTGTGACCATGTGAATCATGGTGTTGAAGGGAAGGAGGGTGGGAGAAGAATTAGAGGCCATTTGGGGATCGTGGGATGTTAATCCTAATTATGCTCTGATACCACGAAAGTGTTCGAAACCATCACACAATTTTGTGGTGAGAGCCTTTCATATATATATATATATATTTATAGATGGTATAAGAGAATAAAAACACATAAATATTGATTACAAAATAAATGAAAGAATCAGCCATTCAAACTCCTATAAATGATTGGTCAAAGGGTGCATTTAATTAAGGGTCAAAGGTTGCATTTGTGGTATGCCTTAAATTAAGGCAGAGAATCCTCAACACTTTATACAATAATTTTTACAGCTTTTACATAGTGGCTCGTTTCCAACATGCAATACATGTTGAAAATTTTGTATCTCTTCTCCAATATGCAATATATGTAGAAAAATTTGTATCTCTTCTCCAACATGCGATATAGAGATAGTAATTTGTTTTTTTTTTTTAAAGAATAGTAGACATGTCTTTCACCTTGTATTAGCACACACACACACTCTCTCTCTCTTTTACACACACACCCTCTCTGCTATACTATGGAGGATAATCTCTAAAACAATCCCCAAACACAAGTTATTCTAAATAATAAAGTAGAAAGAATTAGAGATGCAATTCTTTTACTTTCTTTTCCCCTTTTTTTTTTTTCAAGGGTTCCTTGATCTTTAAGTATTATGTTCAAATTATGCCTAATCTTAAACTACCAAAAAATCAGTTTACCTTTTTTACTGCCCCCATCGTTAACGTAGGTGTAATATCCCTTAGTGCATATGGATTTCAAAATCTAAATTCCTTTGGAATATTTAGGACACAATATGGTAAATTAGTTGTCCAAGCTACAATACTAGTGATATACTACTGCGTTGGCTACTTCTACAAGATCAAGGACTTGAGGCATCTTGCATTGACTGGAGCCACATTCTGTCCCTAGTGTATACTGTTGCAGTATTCCCAAATGAAGTTGACATAGGGTTTGTTGGTAACGTCTTCTATATAATCGTTACTGTATCGAAATTTGTCATAGAGGCTAGGTTGATGGAGAAACTTAAACTATTAGCTATTGTTGTAGCTATAACTTCTAGTGAACGGGCTCTATTTTTAGAGGATGTGTTATTGGAGACAGCTGCAACAAGCTTGAATGGTGTGTTTCCTTTCCATTTTCACTTTTTTTTTTTGTTTTGCTTTTTTTTTTTCATTTTTGTGTGTTATTAATTTTTACTTTTTTCTTTTGGGTTGGTTTGGTGGGTATTTATGCTTTGTTCTTGTTCTTGATGATAAGTTTCACAGTAATATTTTTTAATTATAAGCATAGGTAAAAAATTTTTGTATCGTTTTTACATCATATCATAATGCTTAGCATCACCATTTAATACCTAAATGGATGTGGGCAAAGCAATGGTACATTGTTTCATCTTGTTTACCTGAAAATTTTTTAACTTTTGGCATGTAAATGGATGTAGACAAGAGCAATTGTACATTGTTTCATCTTGCTTTAGTTGCAATTGAATCAAGTTTCTTATGAAAGCCTAGTTATGACTTTCGCTAATCCATGCTCCGACACTAATTGGACCTGGAAAATTGTTACCGAAACATCTTAAACAACTTATGCCTAATTAATTTGCATATGTGTATATATTGATTGATTGATGTAAGAAATTCATTATGTATATTAAAGTCAACAAAATTGTATATGTTGGTGTGATTAGGCTTTAGAGTATAAACAACTTTTCATCTCAAATTGTTTCCAAGTGAAAGAAGCCCATTTTTCTGTAATTTTAGAAGTCCAAGCCTAAATTGTAAAACAAGCCCATGAAAAGCCTTTTGACTTTACTTAAAATGCCACAAAAGTCAAAGTTACTTTACTAATTATTGGAGGATAATTATCTTGTTTAAGTTTTGCACAAAATAACTCTTCAAAATAGACCCTTGCAAACGCCTCTTTCTTTCCAAAATACTCCATCATCTTGATCCACTTTTCTTATAAAAACCACCAAGTTTTGCTCCAAAATTTCATCTACAAATCAAGGTTATCTAAGGTAAAGTTTTATATACTTTTCTAATCATTTAATCACTTGTTTCTTCCGTGTAAGACAACTCCTATATAAATGAGTTTCTAATGATTTGAAGATAAAGTTAGTAAACTAATTTGATCCTTAGGCATGGGTGAATCTTTAGAACTTTTAGGATTGGATTAAGGAAGTTTGTTTTAGTTGTTTTGATTGATAAATGAATTTGGATGGTTTACTATTGCATTAGTATTGAAAATGAAGTTGTGAATGATAGAGTAGTTGGGCTGCTTGTATGTGAATATGAAATGAGTATATATGAATCTTTTAGGACTTAATAATAAGCTTATAACTTGAATTTTGAAGTGTTTTCTTAAGGGACATTATAATATCGAAGTTATAAGGAGCAAAGCTTTCAAATAATTTGAGTACGAGGATTTCTCTATGCATCACGGGCATGATGAAGGGTGTTATCCCACTAAAAGTATGTTTTTGGATAGTCACGGGTATGACCATACCCATGATTGTCATTGATCACATGTTTTTGGATGATAATGGGCATGATATGACTTGTGATAGCCAATCATAGGTGTGATTGAGCTTGTGCTAGAGACTAAGCAAAAATTTTAAAAGTGATTGAGGGCTCGATTTTTTACCGCAATCTTATCATAGCCTAGATCACAGTCATGATTAAGGGTGCGATCTTTTCTGATCATGTTATTTCCCTCAATCACGGGCGTGATGGTGCTCGTGATAGCGATAATGGCCTCCATAACGGCCGCGATTGATCCCCTACTCGTATACCCAAAAAAAAAAAAGAGTGAAAGAGAGAAGAAAAGAAATTAAGAATAAGCAAATGTGTTACATAAATACATTTAAAAATACTAAGTTATGTATTGACTTGAGTTTATTTAAGTTTGATGAATGATTGAGGATTTAATGTTTAATTGTGGATTAATGATTTTTATATAAAATAACTTTCATTTAATAGATTCCTCTACTCCTTTTTGTTTGTCTACTAATTCATTCCAAGATATATCAATTATCTAGGTGCACAGTGACTTGATTGTTGGTTGTTAGGGCAAGCATGTCTCAAACAACTATAAATAAGGATGGCTTAAAAAGTGATTGAATTGCTTATGCTTGTGTCCTTTAATTTAGTTCTAACAGTGACAACCTTACTCGGAGTCAAGCATGGTAGTTAAGCACTTAGGCCATGCCCTTGTCAAGGTGCAATAATAATCTATAAGTGGCTCAACAGATAGTTGACAGGGATAATGATATTGGTATAACATTTACTTACAGTTAAAGAGAAGTAATATGGTCTGGTTCATGTTTATGGGACCGGTTAAACTAGATGATATTATGAATTATGATAAGTAGAGATGAGAAACGACTATAAATCCTAAATGAAACTATTATCTTTGTAGATGATCTTACAGGTGATATAAGTATTCGAGCTGCTTATATCAACTCCTTGAACGGCTGCTGTAACTCAGAACCCTCAGTTTCCCAACGGTTTATTATCGGAGTTTAAGCACTCTAATGTTGATTTGTTATACCAAATTATTGAAAAATAACTTAATGGTTGATGCATTATATTAGACTAAGAACACATGCCACTTTGTATTTGCTTGTATCATTGTGTATTGAGCTCTAGCTCACTTTTATCTGTAACAGGTGTTATTAAAGATAAGTTTTATGATCAAATGGAGTATGGCACAGACTTTGAAGAGTTTCTTGATGAATGGGACGTTTAGGAACCATGTCTTTGAGATGATAGGTGTTTGTAATAGACTTAATGAAACCTTTTCTTCATGATGTAATTTTTTTGTTAAAGGCTTAATCATAAGCCTATGAGTTTTGATATAAAGTATTAAGTTTCTTTTATGTTTTGAAAAACAAGGACCTTATAATCTTTTGAAGTACCAACCAGATTGGTACTAATGATGTAACTATATCATATGTAATGTTTATCTACTCTTAATGAGTAGTTTTTGTAAAATTTTTGGCATATTTAAACAAACAATCGATATAATCATTATTTTTAATGGATAACCTTCCGTGCAATGCTTAAGTATTGCACATGGCGGGGCTAGATATGCCTTGACTTAGGTTCGGGCTTGACAATTACTTATCTTGAAGCCGGAATGTGAGCTATTTATCACAACCTAAAGATGGCTCATGAAATAAACCATGATCAATTTATTACAGTTTGACTCCATGGATGCTATAAACTGGACTACAAAAGATAATTTAAATAAATACTATGCTCCTAACATACTGATTGCTTGCATGGATTTGATGCCGAAGCAGTAGTTGTTGCCTAGCAATACTCTGAATCTAAAATAGATGCTTTTGGAAACTTGGCCGAGACAGAGGTTTCACTGATCCACCATCTTTAGCTCTCTTATCTATCTTTCCTTCCTTAGATCCTATTGAACAATTATTTTTTTTTTTGCTGGTTTAAATAGGTTAATGATTAGACCCCTTGATTGTGATGGCTAATATAGCCTTTTATATATATTTTAATATATTTGCTTCATTTTACGAAAAAAAACTTCAAGAGCAGTAAAAGCTTTCTTTTTTTAACATAAAATGCAAGTATAAAATACTAAAACTTTTTATATTCAATAATTTGAATTGAAAAAACCTGATATGTTAGCAAGGCCCACAATAATATTGCATACCTGATAATATATATAAGAATATACATACATGTATGTATTATCATGATTATTACTTATTTACCATCTTATTAAAAAAAATTGCATTTATATAATTTATATAAAAAATATTATGGATATACCATTGCAAAGTATCGATACTTCACTGTATCACACACCCTACATGCTTTATGCAACTTAAGTGTAATGTGAGATACAAGCAAAGTATTGATAATTTGCTTTATGTATCGCATATAGGGTGTCTGATATAAGCAAAGTACTAATACTTTGTATGTATTGAAACCCTACATGTGATATGACGATTTTTACAACTTTTGCACAATACCTGCCTCGTCTCTAATATGTGATACTTATAGAAAATTTTGTATTTCTTCTTTAACATGCAATATAGAAATAGTACTTTGGTAATAATTTGGATTTATGTAATTTTATTTATTTTTTTGTAAGAATGATAGACATATCTTTTACGCTTTATTACCATACTACTTTCTTGCTCCCCTCTCTCTCTTCTCTTTGTCTCTGCTATAGCTATGGAAGATAATCCCCAAAACAGTTCCCAACCACAAGTTATTGTAAATAACAAAGCAAAGAATTAGGGCTGTAATTCTGTTACTTTCCTTTCTTTTTTTTTAGGGGTTCCTTGATCCTCACGTATTATGTTCAAGTTATGCCTTATCCTGAACTACCAAAAAATCAGTTTGCCTTTCTTACTCCCCCTATCATGAACGTTGGTGTAACATTCCTTAGTGCAAATAGATTTCAAAATCCAAACGCCTTTGGAATTTTTAGGACATAATATGATAAATTAGTTGTCCAGGCTACAATATTGGTGATATGCTACTGCATCGGCTCTTCTATTGGATCAAGGACCTTAGGCATCTTGCATTGATTGGAGCCCACATTTTGTCCATGGTGCTTACTGCTGTAGCATTCCCAAATGAAGTTAACGTAGGGTTTGTTAGTAACGTCTTTTGCATTGCCGTCGTTGCATGTACTGGGATTTGTCATGGAGGCTAGGTTGTTGATGGAGAAACTTAAACTATGAGCTAATGTTACAGCTATTACTTCATTGGTGAACGTGCTCTATTTTTGGGGGAGGCGTTATTGGAGACGATTGCAACAACCTTGAATGTTGTGTTTCCTTTCCATTTTGTTTTTGTTTTCCTTTTCATTTTATTTATTTATATGTTTTTGTTTTTGTTTTTGTGCGTTATTAATTTTCACTTTTTTCTTTTGCGATGGTTAAATAGGTCTTTCTTTTTTGTTCTTGTTCTTGACAATAAGTTTCACAGTAATGGTTTTTTATTATAAGCGTACGTGAAACTTTTTTGCATTGTTTTTACATAATGTCATAGTGCGTAATGTTTGCAAGAACATTTCCTAATATTAAATTTCATTGAAAACATATTTGTATGCCATTTTTATTCCAATGGGGCAAAATTTTTGTATAAAACTATTTTAGAGGATTCTCTGACTCTCTACTTTATCCTCATCTTTTCTTTACTGCTACTGCTCTACTTTGGTCTTAATGATATGTTGTTCCTAATCTAATTATCATTTTTCATTCACTTGTTATCATGGATGTTGATTGAAAAATATATAGATAGAGATACATATATATATTTTTAATATTAAAAGCAGTTTAATAAACTATCCACAAGAGAGAAATACACTTAAATTTGCGAAGGTTGTAATCAATGTTAAATAATTAAATTCTCATTAAACATTGTACTATATATAAATATATATATATATATATATATATAGACTTCTATTTTTATTATGTCTAACATAATGTCCACATAATATCTTTTGTGAAACTATTTGAAAGATCAAAATCATTTAACAAAAGAGGTAATAAAATAAATTATACTTCTAACTTTTTTCATAAATAAGTAACTACCCCAACCCATTTACTCCATGAATAGGAAAAAATCTCTCTCTTCCTCTCCTTTCCTGAATTGGTGTGCTACATCATTTCCTCTCTTTATGACCATGCATGAAGTTTAGCAAATTTCCATGGTAAGAAATCTTACTTTTAAACTGAAAATAATTAAATTTATCTTTTATTTTTAATATAAATTGAAATCTAATTTTATATGTGGTAATTGTTCATTGAGCTGAAAAAAAAAAATGGAATTCTAGAAGATTCCATTAAATCATTGTTAGATACCACAAGGACCATTAGAAAAAGGAATAAAAGACGGTTTATAAATATAAACTTGAGTAATGATAAAGCTTAGAAATTTTGATTGGTAAATAATATATATAGTTTAGGGTAGGAATATGGAAGATTAATTACATTAACCTATTGATGAGTAGATTAAACAGGTGTAGAAAGTATCGATAACTAGTAATAAGTACTTGGCAAGAATTTTTCTTCCTTAATGAATAATTGACAAGTACTATATGGGTTTGTTTAGATGATCTATTTTTCATCAGTATCTGTATCTGTATCGAAATGATATGTGTAAATGTATTTGATTTATATCTATGTTTTATCTATATTTGATCTATTTGATCTTTTCATGAGAACTGTCTATTTTCTTTTATTCGTATTTATTTCTTAATAAACAATTTGTTAGAAAAAGTTTAAAAAAAGTGTATGCTATCTGCTCCGAAATGATAGCCAAACAGACCCAATAGTTTTTGTAAAACGTTCAAGTAAGATGCTTCCTAAACTTGTTCTTTTTTAGTTTGGTATGCTCATAAAAATTGGTGATTAAGTTTTACAAGTTTTGTAAATTAAATGCAGAGCTATTAAGTGGAAAAATTGATACCACTTGTATATAGTAATAATATTTTATTTATTAATCGAGTTTGATAATATTTTAATTAGAACATTCATTTTTAAAACTAAGTAAGCTAAACTTACATATTACTGGTAATATTTCTAATTTATTTTAAGAAGTATATATAATATTATATAGATACTATTCATACTACTACTAAATTACCCAATTATCTTTCCTCCGATATCCACTCCACTTACTCTAGGAAAAGTAAATATAAGACTTTGCTATCACATCCTACATTAAATCCACCAAAAGACAGAATTTAATACTGGTAGAACATTTCCTAATATTAAATTTCATTGAAAACATATTTGTATACTCGTTTATTTAGTTTAATGAAACAACATTTTTATATACAACAAATTTTTGAGGATTCTCTTACTCTGCTTTTATCATCGTCTTTTCTTTATTGCTACTACTTTACTTTGGTCTTAATAGCATTTTTATATACATTAAATTTTCAAGGATTCTTCGACTCTACTTTTATCCCCGTCTTTTTTTTTTTACTGCTACCGCTCTACTTTAGTCTTAATGGTCCATTGTTCTTTATCTAATTATCATTTTTCATTCACTTGTTATCATCTAATATATATATCTTGCTCTTGCTCTCTCTCTCTTCTTCTCTTTGTCTCCTCTAGTAATGGACGACCCAAAAAATCCCCAACCCTAATTTTATCCCTATCCACGAGTTGTTCTAAATCATAAAGTAGAGAGAATTAGGATGCAGTTCTTTTAACTTCCTTCGGTTTTTTTATGACTTCCCTAATCTAAGTATTTTTCATTCAACTTAAACCCAACCATAAGTCACCAACAAATTAGTTTTCCTTTCTTGCTTCCCCAGTCATGAACGTAGATTTAATATACCTTAGTGCATACAGGTTTCAAAATCCACGTGCTTTTGGATTTTTCAGGACGCAATATAGCAAATTATTTGCCGAGGCTATAGTCTTGGCCATTTGCTTCTACGTGAGCCACAACTACAAGATCAAACACCCACACCACCTCGCGTAGGTAAGAATTCACATTCTATCAATGGTATTTGCTGTTGCGGCATTTCCAAAGAAAGTAGATGTAGGTTTTGTTAGCAACCTCTTCTGTATTTCCATGGCTGGACCGAGATTTTTGAAGGGGGCTTTGATGCTGGAGAAGGTAAAAATCTTAGCTGTCATTATTGGTATTACTTCAATTGTAGACGGGCTCTACTTAGTTGGCGGCGTTATAGAGATAACTACAAGAATACACGTTTTCTTTCCATTTTCATTTTTGTTTTTCTTTTGTTTATTTATTCATTTATTTTTTGTGTAGGTACTTTTTTCTTTTGCATTAGTAGGATGGGTATTTGTGTTTTGCTCTTTTTCTTCATGATAAGCTTCATGGTTTTTAATTATAAGGGTAGGTAAAACTTTTTGGTATGTGGTAAATATAAAGACAAAATATAATATTTGTAAAACATTTCATAATATTAAATTTTATTGAAAACACAATTGTATATCCATTTATTCAATTCAATGAGACAACATCTTTAAAGTTTGAAGAAATTTCAACTCCTCTAACATGGCAAATTGATGTTCGCCTATTCTTGGTTTTTTATTTAAGTTCGGGTGAATTGGTTGGTTATTTCTACCTTGATTTGCACAAAAGATTTGAGTTATAAATTTCATGATTCATCATACTTATGTGGCAGCTCTCCAAAATAAGAGTTTAGGGCATTATCTTCAAACAATAAATTGTAGGTGATTGTTCAAGTTGCTATTTCTGAAAATTTAATGACATGGCATTGGTTGTATTATCGTTCTAATTATAATAATTGTTTTTGTTGTTCTCATAGTTAAATTACAGGGATGCATTAAAATAAATTGAAATTACGAATGTCCTTTCATTTGCATTTTAAAGTCTTGTTGCCGCATTCCCAAACAAGATAGATGTGGGGCTTGTTGAAAACCTTTTATGTATTGTCGTAGTTGTAATCTTAGCCATTTACTTCTACGTAGGCAACAACTACAAGATTAAAGACCTGCACTACCTTACGTGGACAAGACTTCGCATCTATCAATGGTACTTGCTGTTGTGGCATTATCAAACAAAATGGATGTGGGTTTTGTTGGTAACCTTTTGTGTATTGCCATGTTTGAATTGGAATTTTTTTAGGCTTCGATGTTGGGGAAGCTAAAAATCTGAGCTATTGTTATTGGAATACACACACACACCCCTTATGAATTTGAAATGCGTGTATCTGTACAAAATGTTGTTCTTAGCTATTGTTATTGGAATACACACATGCCACCATTTGGCTTCTTTTAAATTCATTTCTCACTCTACAATAATTTTCTCGACACTCTTCTTATATTTTACTTTATTTTATGTTGTCGCTCTCTATCTCCTTCTCTATTGTCTCTCTATTTCAATTTAAAGTTGAATTGAAACCAGTAAACAAGTCAGAACCTCTCTCCTTCTTTCCCTCTCTTAGCAATGGCCATCCTCAACCCCATGTTTTTCTTAGCTGTAATGCTAACAAAATTATGGCTCTCATTCTTTTTGTTTCATTCGTTTGTTTCGTGGTTTCTCTAATTTTGGCATTTTCCTATCAACTTCAACCTAACTCAAAGTCCTCGAAAAATCAATTTGCTTTTCTTGCTTCCCCTAACATGAATGTTTGGGTAATCTACCTTAGTGCATATGGATTTCAAAATTGACATCCCTTTGGTATTTTCTAGTCATGATATGGGAAGCTATTTACCCAAGCTGTAGCATAAGCAATTTGTTTCTTCTTGGGCTATTTTTACAAGGTTAAAGATTCAGACCACCTCGCATTGACATGACTTGACGTCCTGTCAATGGTACTTACTGTTGCTGCATTCCTAAATGAGGTGGATGTGGGGTTTGCTGGCAATCTTTTCTATATTATCGTGGCTGTAGTCTTGGCCATTTGCTTCTGCATGGGATACTGCTACAAGATTAAAGGCCCACCTTACATAAACAAGGCTTCGCATTCTATCAATTGTACTTGTTGTTGTGGCATTCCTAAACAAAGTAGATGTAGGTTTTGTTGGCAACCTCTTATGTATTGCTATGGCTGGTCCAGGATTTTTAGAGGGGGTTTTGTTGCTAAAGAAGCTAAAAATCTTAGCTGTTGTTGTTGGAATATATATATATATATATACATACATACATACACATAACTTGCAAATTTCAAGTACGTGTATTTGTAAAAACATTAACGTTAAAGAATTATTTTTGGAATATATATATATATACACACTCTACTTACATGCCACCATTTAGCTTCTTTTAAATTGATTTCTTACTCTACAATAATTTCCTCAACACAATTCTCATATTTGATTTTTATTTTATTTTCAGTTGTCTCTCTCTCTCTCTCTCTCTCAACAATGGTCAACATAAACCATACCCAACCTCATGTTGCTCTTAATCGTAATGCTAAGAGAATTAGAGCTCTCATTTTTTTTTTTTTTTGCTTTGGTCGTTTATTTCATGGTTTCTCTAACTTTGGCATTTTTCTATCAACTTTAACCCAACCCAAAGTCCCCAAATATCAATATGCTTTTCTTACTACCCCTATCGTGAATGTCGGAGTAATCTACCTTAGTGCATATGGATTTCAAAATCCATGTGCCTTAGGTTTTTTTGGGTCACGATACAGTAAGTTGTTTACCCAAGCTGTGGTCTTGGCAATTTGTTTCTCTGTGGGCTACTTTCACAAGGTTAAAGACTTGGGCCACCTCACATTGATAGGACTTCACATTCTATCAATGGCACTCGATGTTGCCACATTCCCAAACGAGGTGAATGTAGGGTTTGTCAATAGCCTTTTTTGTATTGTCATGGCCATAGTCTTGGCCATCTGCTTTTGCGTGGGCTACTACTACAAGATTAAAGGCCCGCTCCACCTTACATGGATAAGACTTCACATTGTATCAATGGCACTTGCTGTTGTGGCATTCCTAAACAAAGTGGATGTGGTTTTGTTGGCAACCTCTTCTATATTATCGTGGTTGAACCGAGATTTTTTTAGTAGGCTTCGATGCTAGACAAGCTAAAAATCTTAGCCGTTGTTGGAATACATATAAACACAAATAAACCTTGTGAGTCTCAAGTACGTGTATCTATAGAAATATTAACGTTAAAGTATTGTTTTTAAAATACATATATACACATCCTGGGTATAGGGATGCAACCGGGGCGGGTTTGGGACGGGTCATATAAGACCCGAACCCGCCCCGCTTCCCAGTAGGGTTTCCCAAACCCGTCCCGCGACCCTACAGGGTTTTCTATTCAATTCCCAAACCTGCCCCTATAGGGTTTTGACCCTGACCCGCCCCGCCCCGCGACCCGCTTAATTTTCTATACTCAACTATTTAGATTTATTATCTACCTCACATTTCAACAAGTTACAGATAAATATTTATCACAATATCTTTCTAATGATTAATAATTTTTGGTGAATCAAAATCATATTTGGTATAAGATTATAAATTTCAAAATTTAGATGAAAATTTGGATACATTTATCAACAACTGTAAATGTAAAACCAGGAAAAAAAAAGACCTAATAGTTTGAATAATGCTTATAGCATTCTATCAAAATTTAACTTGAAAGGGAATACTTGTCATCCCTAATCTTAAAAAGTATTGTATAACCTAAAAAAAAATAATTTTTAATTCCCAAGATGGTCTGTTGTCACAAGAAACCACGTGATGCCCTTTTCCTTTGAATTAAATTACAAAAAAAAAAAAAAGGATGCTAGGTTTTGTGGTGAACACTTGTCTTCAAAATACATTAACAACAAAAGCAAACACAAAACATCATCAAATGAACCATCCAATAATAAACATAAACTCCAAGCTCAGTCCACCATACCAACCAAAATAAACAATCCATCAACATCACCGGATCAACCAAAATAAATTAATAGCATAATTATGAAGTCATCATCAATCATTATCTTCACTTGCCATCTTCATCGTTGTATTCCACTTCTTCACTCTCTTCTTCGGGTTCTTCAAATTCAAGTATCTCTAAACCTACAAAATTAATAGAATAAAAGGAAAAGAAAATAACTTCATGACATATATTAGAAAAATGCATGGTAAAAAGAACTTTCAACAATAAATTAAACAATCTCATACCAATTCCAGAATTTAACAGCCAATTTTGAGTACACATCAATGCTTCTATTGTATCTGGATTGAGTCGGCTCCTATGGGAGCTAATTATCCGTCCACCAGTACTAAAAGCAGATTCAGAAGCAACTATCATCACCGGAATAGCTAACAAATCTTTAGCTATTTCTTGTAATGTAGGATATTTCATTCAATACATTTTCCACCAACCAAGAATATCAAATTCAGAATTTGCTATCCAGGGAATTGCAGGCTCTTCTAAATAATGGTCCAACTCAGACTTCACATGAACTTGAATATCATCTTTGCTAGTAGTTATCAAATATTGTTCAAATTCATGCTGTCCACCATAGGATCACATGGTAATGCAATACCAGTATTACTGCCACCTCCTAAAGGCATTGAAGAAGAACCACTTGATAGAGCATGGCGAGACTTAGGCTTAGATTGATATTCTTGAATCAATTCATAACAAGTGTTTTTCACTTTTGCAACTCTATAGTAGCATTCTCTCCTACACAGTTTGAAACACGAACTCTACACCCTTAATCTTAGAGCGTGGATCTAATACAGAACAGACAGCCATGACAGTATGCACATCTCCCCAATACTTTCAAACTTTTCAAACATTTTCACAGCCATTGCATTAATATTCAAGTCCAAAGAATTCTTCCATGCAATCAATGCTTTCCTAATTGTAAATACTTTACCAAAAAAATAGTTTGCAGTGGGATATCGGGTGCCAGAGAAAAGATTAGTTACCTCATAAAAAAGAGATAACTTATTGCAAATCTCCCTAGCCATATCCCAATCATCATCTGAAGGAAGGCATTTGTAGTGTCTATCCATTAATTGAACCCTATAGAAGACCTCTTTGTATCCAATTGCAGTGACAAGCATGTCATAAGTAGAGTTCCATCTTGTTTTGCAATCCAAACAAGTTTCCTACTATATGGAACATCAAGCTGCTTGCATGCTTCAACAAATTTCTCAACCCTTGATGGTGATGCTGACCAAAATTGAACACTATCACGAATCTTCTCTATTGAATTTTCTATCACGGCCACACCATCCCTTACAATCAAGTTCAAAATATGTGCATAACAATGCATGTGCATTATCTTGCCACGAAGAATCAGATCATATTTTCTTAACTTCAATATTAAGTTTGCAATCATTGCATCATTTGTTGAACAATTGTCCACAGTGATTGTTGAGATTTTTCTATCCAGATTCCACTTCATTAGTGAATCGAATAAGCACTGACATAGAGCTTCGTTTGTGTGCGGAGCGGGCACATATATAAAACTGCATAAAGAAAGGTAAATAAGATAAAAAAAAGTACTAGAATTTTCTATTAAATAAAATAGAGATACATTGTTAAAGAAACTTACTTCAAAATTCGACTGTGGAGCTTCCAACTACTGTAAATGAAGTGAGCTGTAATGGTCATATATCCCTTCTTTTGATTTGAAGTCCACATATCAGTTGTTACAGCCACTCGGGAATTAAGCCCTTTAAGCATCAACATCAAGTTGTCCTTTTGCTCATTGTACATCTTCAAGATATCCTTCTTTATTGTTGTACGACTCACATGCTGTACAAGAGGTTGTATACTGTGCACATACTCTCTAAAGTACTTGTGTTCAACAATTGAAATGGGATATCGTGCACAACAATAGCCTTTGCAAGCTTTTTCCTAGCAATGTGTTGATCAAAGGTCCAAATTTTCACTGTCACACTACTCTCACCCTCGCTTTGCTTTTGCTCCATAGCTAGAAGACATTGTCTTATATCCTGTTGAGTCTTTCTCTTTGTGCACCTCAACAAATGATTATGTAAGTGCTTTGTACCATTTTTGCTTTCTGCTTTCAACTTTCTCTCACAATGGTTACAATAGCAAATTCCTCCCATTAATTGTTTTCTTAATCATCTCATTCCACACAATAGAAGTCCGCTTACGCTTGTTAGGATTGTCCGATTCATTTGTTGTGCTTGCTATACGAGAACCCGAAGTAGATGTTGGTTTTCTTGTAGTAAGTGCTGGAGAAGGACTATCAACATCGTGAAGGTCATGGACGTTTTCCTCCATATTTATCTCATATCCATCCATTTCCTAATAATGAATCAATCACCACCTGAAATGAAATATCAGTTAAAAAAGCAATTCACGATACTGTAAGGAGAATCCATTTTTTAAGCAAGTGAATTATCAACCTACACAATGAGTGCTTTTTGTTTCCTCCTCCTAGTGCTTGCGCTTCAGCTTCATTGGTTTGGTTTCTACTTTACATAGATAGACCTGAATATAGATAGGAGCATTGACCAACTGAGCTAAATTGAAGAGATGGAGAAGTGTCAATCGGATCAAATGGGTTTTGTGAAGAGGGCTGCTTTTGAAGCTTTAGAAACCGCAAGTAGAATTATTAGGGACATCCCTGCAGCCAGAGAAAATGCATCATCTCATGGAATCAGCCAGAGAAAATGCATGCAAAGGAAATGGAGGAAGATTGGCTTTTATAATGTCCATTTTCCATTGATGACAGTATTGAAATTAATTTTTAGGCAATATCATTGGCTTTTATGCTCCAAAATGAGAAGTGCAAGACCGCATTTCAAGTTTTACTGACTTGAAATGGCTTGAAAAATCTAGATAGCTCTTTCAAGCATCCCCGCAACAGAACAAAAGAAACAAAAACCTCCACCATTCCCCTACCCAGCTTGAATATGTATGCATGCGCACGTGAAGGGGGGCAGACTAAAAAATTTCACTCGATCATGTAGCACGAATACATAGATTTATTTTTTGCCGATGATTTCAGTGGCAGAAGCACCAGGTACTATGCGACTATATTTACACATAGCCTGCATCATAATTTCATTCAGTTAAAAAAGAACAAGCTATAAAAAAGGTTTTTTTATTGTTAAATACCACATCATTAATACGGTGAATAGATGCATTGCTGTAAAGAAAGAAAGTTTTGAGAAATTAGATGGAGTGTAGTAGTCTCCTAAAAATTGGTATAAGTCTACCTTGTATTTGTTCACGCCATCATCAACTACTCGTTCAGGATCATCTAGAATACTATCCGTGCTTACCGGCAAAACCACTGTGAATACAGAGTTTTCACCTTCTCCATTCTTTACAATTGTCACCTACATAAGCATAAAAGGCAAATATGGATGACAGGAAAGACAGTACAAAGCAACAAAAAAATGAAATCTCATAAAGCATAACCTAACACCGCCAATTTCCTCAACAGAGACAATACGTATCCCAACTCATCAGGATCTGGCTGGTTAAGTTACAACTGCAATAGACAAAGTTAGCTGTTTCTATAGATTTTAAATTTGTAGCAAACTAACTAAATGATAAATTTGAACACTTATGATAGCAACTGCACCAGTGGTACAATAGACATTAATAATATGATGGGTAAATTAAGGAGCATTGACCAACTGAGCTAAATTGATTTGTTATATAATGGGTAAATTCATTGCTATATGTTAGCGTTTTCAATTTTTACACACTTTCCATAACTGTGTTCTTATTTTTAAGCAGCCTTGCATAATTAATTTAATATATGAGTTTACATTGTGGTCTCGTCTTGTACACTACTCTCTCATGTCCTGTTCATCTAAGAAAAAGGTAATTTACTCATTTACCAGATATGAATCTATGGCTTTTCCCAAATCAAACAAAGTAAATCAATGCCCAGCCATTTGAAGAGACATAATATTTTATAGGCGTCAAATTTTCAATTATTGAACGTACAAGTGTGCCTCTTCCGAGTTTATGCTATTCATTCATATATATATAATGAGTGGAAAAGTCAGTCCATGGCACAACAGATTATATTTAAATACACATATATACTAAATAAAAAAAAAACTACTAGAAGAAGAAGAAGTATGCATGTGGAGTGAAGTTATACAATTATATGAAAAAGCATCAAATTACTAATATAAACCTAGAAACCAGATATAGAAATTCAGTTGTTCGAGATGTATATAAATCAGGAAAATAAGACACAACACAGCAACATGAATATTTAAATTTAGATTAGTTGAACTGAATTCATTATAATAAGAAGAAATATTAAGAAAGTTGGATAAAAAGGAAAGAACCATCTTTTTTTCCGATTGGAGAGACAGAGAGCCTCTTCTACTTGTAATCGTTTCTTGAGAACGAATAATACAACACACATGAAAGTCTCCTCTTAACCATTAATATTACTACCTATATTTAGTAGTACTCTTGTTTGGATTTGCAACTGGGAAACATTTAAATATGTAATTTAATAGTATAACATCGTCAGGAGCAGTTCCATCAACATCACAAACAATTCACTTTTAGGTGGCATTTACCAACTTTTAATTAAAAATTGAATAATCATATTCTTCCTCATGCTTTATCAGGCATCACACTTGCTATGAATTAAAATTATTATTACCATCATAGTCGATGCCATGATTCACTTATTAAATGTTCGTTCTGTGTTATCATTTTAATATCCTAATGCTTGCAGCAGCATCAACTGGGCATTTCTACATTTGATTTTATGCACCTACAAACATAATTATTTATTTATTTATTTATTTTATTTATTTTTTGTGGTTTTGGGGTGGGGTGGGGTGGGGTGGGGTGGGGTGGGCTACGCTACAAACACAAATTCTTACAGCATTTTCTTATCTCTAGGCTACCGAATGTGGTTATCTGAAACCCAACCATTGTCAATCCGATCTGAAAAATTGAAGAACTTCACCTTAGCTGGACAAACCAATTTCTAATAATATATGTAGGGCATATCAAGCAAAATATATATACTATCATACATCCCCCTTCAACAAAGGTCCCAAATTGAGACATCAAAGTCATAAAGCTTAAGCTCAAGTATAAGATCTGTATGCATTTAGCATTAATACATAATAGAGAATTGGTAACACACAGATAATGAATTCACGAGGGAAAAGCATACAGTACAAAACACTACACTCTAAAAGAAAAGTAATTACCATGAAAGAATAAGTAAAAGCACCATGAAAAACCACATTTCCCAGAATACAAATACAAGTTCTGATAGATTAAAAATCGCAAAAGCTAGAATGTATGATTACCGCCGATAGCTAAATAAAAGCAAGATTTATTTTAAGGGCAATCTGCACCAGTGCTTTACATCTTAAATGTTCAGAATCTTTTCGGAAGGTGTAGCTCGCTAATTATACCAAACAAAAGCTACAATAATTAGGAACGGAAGGCCGTAGACCGTCATAGAGAAGAAACCAAAATTGCCAAAAAAAAATTGTCTATATTACACGATCGATAGCAGAGATAGAACGATTCGCACACGATAGCAGAAATCAAGAGCAATAAATTGATTAACATTATGATAAACAAACCTGGAAGCCTTAAGCCTTAAGAAGCAACCTGCCTAGTGGCAAATCCTACAAAGTACACCAAACAAACACTAGGGTTAGGATTCGAAGAAATTAGGAGAAATCGAATGAGGAAGAGAATGAAACAAAAGAGTCAAGAGAAATCAGATTACAAGCGAGAGAGAACCTGGCAGAGTCAGAGTTAGGGTTATGTTTGGGCGTTAGGGTTCAAAAATGCCGATGGTGAGATATGAGAGGGAGTGGCGTGGAGTTCCAATCTATACAATCAACATATCAGAGTGAAAAAACCCTAGAAAACAACGTAACTCGTAAGATAAAATCAAATCTCTTTTTTAAAATTATTTATATTATGACGGGTTCGGGTTATCCGTCGGGTTTTTTTAATGACCCGAACCCGCCCCGAAACCCTATAGGGTCAGAAAGATATTTTCCAAACCCGTCCCGCGACCCTATAGGGTTTTTAACTGTTCAGGCGGGGCGGGTACCCTATAATGACCCGCCCCGGTTGCATCCCTACCTGGGTACATGCCACCATTTGGCTTCTTTTAAATTTATTTCTTACTTTATCATAATTTTCTCAACACACTTCTCATATTTTATTTTTATTTTATTTTCTACTGTTACCCTCTCTCTCTCTCTCTCTCTCTCTCTCTCTCTCTATCTATCTATCTATCTATCTATCTACTGTCTCTTTATTTCAATTTAAAGTTGAATTGAAACCAGCAAACGAATCAACTTCTCTCTCTCTCTCTCTCTTCTTTTTCTCTCAACCAAGGTCGACATGAATCATCTCCAGCCTAAACCTCAATCCTCAAGGCTATTTTGTTCTTAACTGTAATGCTGAGAGAATTAGGGCTCTCATTCTTTTTTGCTTTATTCGTTTGTTTTGTGGTTTCTCTAATTATAGCATTTTCCTATCAACTTCAACCCAACCTAAATTCCCCAAAAAATCAACATACTTTTCTTGTTCCCCTTATCATGAATGTCTGGGTAATCTACCTTAGTGCATATGGATTTCAAAAGCTAAGTGCCTTTGCTTTTTTTTTTTTTTTTCAGTTACGATATGGGAAGTTATTTACCTAAGCTGTAGTCTTGGCATTTTGTTTCCCCATGGGCTACTTTTACAAGGTTAAAGACTTGGGCCACTTAACGTTAGCAGGACTTCATGTCTTGTCAATGGTACTCGCTATTGCCGCATTCTCAAATGAGGTGAATGTAAGGTTTGTCGGCAACCTTTCTTGTATTGTTGTGGTTGTAGTCTTGGTCATCTGCTTCTACATGGGCTACTGTTGCAAGATTAAAGACCCACAATACCCAATGTGGACAAGACTTCGCATTCTATCAATGGTATTTGTCATTATGGCATTCCTAAACAAAGTAGATGTGGGTTTTGTTGGCAACCTCTTTTGTATTATCGTAGCCGGACTAGGATTTTTGGAGGGGATTTCGATGCTAGAAAAGCTAAAAATCTTAGCTGTTGTTGTTGGAATATATACATACACACACACACACACAAACACATACATATACCTTGCAATTTTCAAATACGTGTATTAGTAAAAATATTAATGTTAAAGTATTGTTCTTGGAATATATATATATATATATATCCCAACCTGAGTACATGCCACCATTTGGCTTATTTTAAATTCATTTCTTACTCTACCATAATTTTCTCAACACACATTTCATATTTTATTTTTATTTTATTTTCTATTGTTACTCTCCTCTCTCTCTCTCTACTATCCTTTTATTTCAACTTAAAGTTGAATTGAAACCAACAAATGAGTCGAACCTCTCTCTCTCTCATCAATGGCCAATATAAACCATTCCCAACCCTAAACCAATGTTGTTCTTAGCCGTAATGTAGAGAGAATTAGAAATCTCATTCTTTTTCCTTCATTCATTTGTTTCGTGGTTTCATTTTAACATTTTTCTATCAACTTCAACCAAACCTAAAGTCCCGAAAAATTAATTTGTTTTTCATGCTCTCCTATCGTCAATGTTAGGGTAATCTACTTTAGTGCATATGGATTTCAAAATCTACCTACCTTTGGCTTTTTTCCCATCATGATACAAGAAGCTATTTTCCCAAACTATGGTCTAAGCAATTTGTTTCTTCATAGGCTACTTTTACAAGGTTATAGACTCGAGGAACTTACGTTGATAGGACTTCGGTCCTGTCAATGGCACTTGTTCTTGTTGCATTCTTGAATGAGGTAGATGTGGGGTTTGTCAACAACCTTTTTTGTATTGCCATGGCTAGACCCAGATTTTTGGAGAGGGCTTTGATGGTGGAGAAGCTGAAAATCTTAGCTAGCATTGTTAATATTACTTCTATTGTGAATGTGCTCTACTTCAGCTGGAGGCATTACTAGCAACAACAACGAGCTGGTCAGGTCAGTTTAACTTTAGCAATGGTGAAGGATGGATGCTTATGGGTGTGACTCTAATTCGTTGTGCTTTATTTGATTGCGTTACTATTCTATGTTTCATTAATTATTATCATTAATGTTAGTGCTATTGTTGTAATTATTTATGTTTAGTGAGATCATTTGATCGACAGCCTTTGTCGTAGGTTTTCTTAACTTTTTTGCAACATCGAGCTTAAACTATTTAGATATCTATAACCCTAATAAGGTTATGGATGATTGTTGGGTCCAAATTATTATTGATGTTGGAAGATTAACTCTTTTTTTTTTTTTTTTCCAGAATAAGACATTCATTAATTAGTCCCATGATATAACATACAAACCATAATAAATTGATCCAACAATACAATTGAAAAACTCATCATAATAACTTGTTCTAAAATAATAATGATTCCTAATGTGTATGTATTATATATTAGTATTTACACATAATATGCATGTTATCTAGTAATCTTTTTAAAGGAAAACATAAAAAAGGTTTTAAGGCTTTTTAAATAGATGTGGTCTTGACAATTTATTTCTCCATAGGCTACTTTTACAAGGTTAAAGACTTGAGCCACCTCGCATTATCCAGACTTCACGTCCTGTTTATGGTACTCGCTATTGCCGCATTCCCAAATGAGATGAATCTGGGGTTTGTCGGTAACCTTTCCTACAATTTCGTGATTGTAGTGTTAGCCATATGCTTCTACGTCAGCTCCTGCTGCAAGATTAAAGACCCACACCACCATGTGTGGACAAGACTATGCATTCTATCAATGGTACTTGCTGTTACAGCATTCCTAAATAAATTAGATGTGGGTTTTTTGGGCAACTTTTGTATTGTCGTAACTGGACCAGGATTTTTGAAGGGGGTTTCGATGCCGGAAAAGTTAAAAATCTTAGTTGTTGTTGTTGCAATCGTACGTACATACATACATGCATGCATGCATGCATGCTTCATTCATACATACACCTTGTAATTTTCAAGTGCGTATATCTATAAAAATATTAACATTAAAGTATTTTTTTTAAATATACATACGCCACCTTGGGTCCATGCCACTATTTGGCTTCTTTTAAATTCATTTCTTACTCTTCCGTAATTTTCTCAACGTACTTTTCATATTTTATTTTCTGTTGTCCCTCTCCCTCTCACTCTCTACTATCCCTTTATTTCAATTTAAAGGTAAATTGAAGCTAGCAAACAAGTCGAACCTCACACACACACACACACACACAGAGCAATTGCAGCACATAGACCGCCCTAACCCCAACCCTTGTTGTTCTTAGCCGTAATGCTAAGAGAATTAGCTCTCATTCTTTACTTCATTCTTTGTTTCATGGTTTCTAATTTTGGCATTTTTTCTATGTAGTTCAACCTAACCTAAAGTCCACGAAAAATCAATTTGCCTTTCTTGCTCCCCCTATCGTGAATGTCATGGTAATCTACCTTAGTGCATATGGATTTCAAAATCCACTTGCCTTTGGTTTGTTCCGTCATGATACGGGAAGCTATTTACCCAGGCTGTGGTCTTGGCAATTGTTTCTCCATGGCCTACTTTACAAGTTATAGACTAGACCCACCTGACGTTGGTAGGACTTTAGTCCCTTTCAATGGCACTTGCTGTTATAGCATTCCCAAATGAGGTGGATGTGGGATTTGTCGGCAACATTTTTTGTATGGCCATAGCTCAATCCAGATTTTTGGAGTGGGCTTCGATGGTGGAGAAGCTTAAATCTTAGCTAAAATTGTTAATATTACTTCTATTATGAATGTGCTCTACTTCAATGAGAGACATTACTAACAACAACTTCAAGTTAGTCAGGTGGCTTTAACTTTACAAATGGTGAAGGATGGATATTTGTGGGTGTGACTCTAATTTATTATGTTTTATTTGATTGTGTTATTTGGTTGCGTTACTATTCTATGTTTCATTAATTATTATGATTAATGTTAGTGCTATTGTTGTAATTATCTATGTTTAGTGAGATCATTTTATCGACAACCTTGGTTGTAGGTTTTTTTAAAATTTTTTGCAATAGCGAGCTTAAACTATTTAGATATCTAGAACCCTAATAAGCTTATGGCTGATTGTTGGGTGAAAATTATAATTGCTATTGGACAATTAACTTTTTTGTTTTGGCCAGAACAAGACATTCATTAATTAGTCACATGGTTTAACACACTTACCATAACAAATTGATCCAACAATACAATTGACAAACTCAACATAATAAATTAATCTAAAATAATAATGATTCCTAATTTTTACATATTATATATTAGTATTTATACATAATATGCATATTATCTAATAATTTTTTAAAGGAAAACATAAAAAGCTTTTAAGGACTTTTAAATAGCTATAGTCTTTGGCAATTTGTTTTTCCGTGGGCTACTTTTACAAGGTTAAAGACTCAATCCACCTCGTGTTGGCAGGTATTCACGTCCTGTCTATGGTACTCGCTATTGCCTCACTCGCAAATGTGGTGAATATGGGGTTTGTCGGAAACCTTTCTTGTATTGCCGTTGTTGTAGTCTTAGACATCTGCTTCTGTGTGGGCTACTACTGCAAGATTAAAGACCCGCACCACCTTGCATGAACAAGACTTTACATTCTATCAATGGCACTTGCTGTTACGACATTTCCAGATAAACTAGATGTGGGTTTTTTTTTGTGCAACCTCTTTTGTATTGCCGTAGCTAGACTAGGATTTTTGAAGGGGGTTTTCGATCTTGGAAAGACATTTAATAATTTAAAAATTAATGAGTAAAAGAAATAAACAAAAATCAAAGAGAAGTGAAATGGATACAATGCATTTATGATAGGAAGCAGACTATCACACTCATATTATGCCAAATAAAAACACCAGACAAAACCCATAAAAAAAAAAAGACAACTATGTCAGTCTGATTTTAATGTATTATTGCATTCTTCTGTGTGCCTTCCTATAAGTAGGCAAGGTAGATCAACACACATTCCCATGCGGGTCTTCATATAAGTAGGCAAAGGTGGACAAACACACTTCTCATATTTCAGCTTCTATTGTCTCTTTCCCTCGTGGAACCTCTCTCGCTCTCTGTCTCTTCATCTCTATAGCTGACACAAACCAGCCCCAGCTCTATGTTGTTCTTAACCGTAAAGTTAAGAGAATTAGGGCTCTCATTCTTTTTGCTTTGTTCCTTTTTTTTGCGGTTTCTCTAATTTTAGCATTTTTCTATAAACTTAAACCTAACCCAAAGTTCGGGAAAAACCAATTTGCTTTTCTTGCTCCCTCTATCATGAATATCATGGTTATCTATCTTAGTGCATATAGATTTCAAAATCCACGTGCCTTTGGTTTTTTCTGGACACGATATGGGAAGCTGTTTACCCAGGTTGTGGGCTTGGTAATTTGTTTCTCCGTAGGCCACTTTTACAAGGTTGATGACTGGCACCACCTCACGTTAACGGGACTTCACATCCTGTTAATGGTATTAGCTGTTGCCGCATTCCGAAACAAGGTAGATGTGGGTTTTGTCGGCAACTTTTTCTACATTGCCATGATTAGACCCATATTTTTGGAGCGGGCTTCAATGGTAGAGAAGCCGAAGATCTTAGCTTACGTTGTTATTGCTATTTCAGTTGCGAATGAGCTCTACTTCAGTTAGAGGCATTATTGGCGACAACTGTGAGTTGATTAGATGGGTTTAGGTTTAGAAATGGGGAGGAAGGGATGTTTAGGAGCATGACTCTAATTTGTTACACTTTATTTGATTGTGTTCTTGTTCTTGTTCTAGGTTTCATTAATTAGTATGACTAATGTTAGTGTTGTTTAATTGTGTCTAATTAATGAAACATAGATTTACTTATTTTTAACTCCATATCTTTTTCTTGTTCTGTGTCCCAATCTTTACTTTGCTTGAGATCCTCTATTTTATTGTGTCTTAAGTCATTTATTTATTTATTTTTATTGATTTCACTTGACATTTGTAGAAACTTAAAAAAAAAAAAAAAACGAAATAACCTTTTAGGGTTATGTGATACCAAAAAACATAAAACCTCACTACAACAATGAAAAATCTATATTTAGCATAGCTCTATTATGCATGCTCTTATGCTATTATACCCTTTGTTGATAAATCATATTGCCAAATCATTTACCAAAACCATAAGAAATAGTCAATTAGTTACAATTTACTGGGAAAAAAAAACCACATTAGATAAAGGTAGATTAAGAGGGAGGCCACAACCACACATGACCACAAAACAAACATGGGTGTTTTTGTAATGAAAAAAAAAAAAAAAGCAGTTAAGGATGCTTCTGGTATTTAATAATGTTTAATAAGATTTTATGTTCTTTTACAATCAATTTTTATTTTATTTTAAATTTTTTATAATTTTTTTCCTTAAATCAATTATTTATGAAGATGTGTCTACTTAATAAATAATTAAAAGGTAACTCTCAAGCCCATATGTCATTTATATTACTTGCACATGTGTTTGCATTGTGAAAAACTCTTTTAATTACTCTCTTTTATGTTGACATAATAAGATGATTTATGATTTTATATTGAAATATTTTTTAGTTGACTTTACACAAATTTGTGGTAATTTTTGCAGGTTAATTGTGATTTCAAGGAATGACATAAATATATAATCAATCCAACACATAATTATTTCTAATGATTATACTTAAAAAGCCTATAACAAAAGACAAAGTACTATGATCCCATAACGAAGCAGTGATTGATGGAAGAAAATTGAGTATATTGAATTATTAGAGCTGATTTGTTGCTTTCTGGAGCATTATTTTACTGAGAAAGTAATTAACCATGAAGCCAACTAAAAAAATATCGAATGGGTAATATTAGTGTTATTAGGGTTAGATATCTCAATAGTTTAAGCTCATGTTACAAAAAGTTAAAGAAACCTACAACCAAGGCTTGTGGAAAACATCATAAACATAGAACAATAATAATACAACCAAATAAAGTTTAAACAACTCAGAATCACTTAATGCTGATACAACACAGTAAACAAATAAACAATCTGAGTTTAATCCGTAATGTTCCTCACATTGACCTTAAATATTAATTGTAATATTTGTATATACAAAGATAAAATCATCCATGAATAAATAGGTAAATAATTCCCATTGATTGTACAAATATTTATACGTTATGTCTGATAAAACTCTTTTTCAGTACTGCCCTGCAAATTTTTCTATTCTTGGCACCTGTTCATATAAACAATCATCCATGAATAAACAGGTAAATAATTCCCATTGATTGTACAAATATAAACTGTACAAATATTTATACGTTATGTCTAATAAAACTCTTTTGGTACTGCCCTGCAAATTTTTCTATTCTTGGCATCTGTTCATATAAACGTTAAGATTCAATAAAAAATTGATGTTATACATAATACAACATGTGTGCGCACGCTTCCATTGTGTTTACAATCACACCTCCAGGTAAATGCACGACTATGAGTTGTCAATGTCCTTTGCTGGCAATGAACTTTTTGCTACCCAATCAAACTCTTGTTTATCAAATTGTTTGAACATGTGTATCATTTAAAAAAAATTAGACTGACTCTGAAATTCAACAATGGAGTAGCATAGTGAACTGTGAATTCTAATTAGGTTTGGGTTTAGAACATTAAACAATTAGTTAACTAATTAATCTTTTTAAAGAATAGATGTCACGCCCCAAAAGGTACCCTAAACGTAACAATCCGTTACACTCAATATTAAAGCTTAAGTATGACAACCTTAGCCATTCCCAAAAGCTTTGATATTAAGTGTAAGGCGTGCTCTCACAAGTTTAGAGGACAATACTCGGGATTATGAAGCCTAATAAGGTATAATAACATGTTAAGAAACGAGAACTCATAATATTCATTCACTTATAATAATAATCTTACAAACTTAGGGACATTTCCCTTAATTTCTATTCTATTACGAGAATATTATATAACTGATCCAAAGCTAAACTTCATCTAGAATTTCTTTGTCCAAAAAGGAATTACCTGACTGCAGGGTCCTTGTGGCCTCAACCACAGGTAGGGAAACTGCAAAAGATATCTATTAGGGTATAAGCTAACAAGCTTAGTGAGAACTATTTCCATAAATAACTTCTTGTAATAAAATTTCACACAAGTTGTTTAAACAATCAAATGTGATGCAACATACACGTGGGCAAACGAGCATATAGCTTTCCGGGAACTATATGTTGAATGGATTTGCACTCTCCATTCGGGGTTTGGTGATACATAACCTCAAAACAAGTAGTTTTAGTTAAAAAGTTTTATGCTTACGACCAATCATCGCCAAGCATTCCGAGTTTACTTGAATTGACCTTGCTTTCGGATTTTCTGCCAAACATTTCCTTTAAGCCGCCAAGCAATCGCTTTCGGATACTCTGCAAGTGTTGCTTTCAACATGAGCCTACTATGCTTCTTACCCAAGGATAATAACCCATATGCAATGTGACTCACTTAGTGGTAGTATGCATGAATCCATTTATTTATGATATCATAACATAATTATTATTGAATTTAAGGCGATCAAGGAATTTCATACAAATCAAGTATTATACTAAAACAAACATTTAAATCAATTCCGGCCTCGATATTCTTAGGATTCTTTCAAAAAATTAATTTACATACATATCCATTAGTCTTTTCCTAATTCTAATGCAACTAATTTACAAGCACAACAAGTATAGCATTTTAAGGAAATAAACTCACGATGCCATATCGACTATTCCTCTACGCGGGTGAGTCGTTCACGCACTCCACTTAATCGAAATAATCTTCGGGATATAAGTATCCTTCCTCGGAGTCACCTAGCCAAAGAAAATACCCACAATGAGTATTCCTTGATGATTTTCTTGAATTTTGAGAAAACAATATCAAAAGAACGTTAAAGTTCGTATAAAGGAAAGTTCCAATTTAAAATGGCCATAACTTTGTTATTTTAACTCGGAATTGCGCATATAATATACTGATTTCTACCTAATCGAAAAGATCTATCTATTTTTAAAATTATTTTTGTCAAACTAAACCATTTAAGGCCCGAAACAGTGGTGATGAATTTCACCACGAATTTTCTAACTCAAAAACAACTTTGGTTCAACCATTCAAAATTTGCTTGATAAATACTTAGTTATCTATATAGTTGAAAAATTCTCTTTTGATAGCTACATAGCTCATATTTAAGCATGCTCAAGTGTTTTGTTGTCCAATTATTTTTCTTGAGTAAAAATGTTGGTTTGAAGTTTTAGAAAAACATAGTTTACAAAAATTTATTTTTGTAACTCTCTTGAAATGAATATTTGGTTTCCTTTTGTTTCCAAAAATGTTATATGTGGTTTTATTATTTTTCCCAAGTAACTTTTGAAAAATAAATTTTCTACTTTCTAAGTTCTCTATATTAGTATTACTTTTCCTATTTATTTTTCCTATACAATTTTCTTTGCCTATTTGTTTGAAAAGGTCTTTATTTGAAAATTCCTTATCCTTTCACTTTGTTATCTTTTTCTTAAAATCATTCTTGTACTAACAATTATTTTCTTTTGATGAACAAAGTGGAATAATGAAGGTTTTAAGAAGCTTTTCATGATAAAAGTAGTTTCTAAATTTTGTAGTGAGTTTTTTTTGTAACTTGAAAAGAAATGAATTCATTTTTTGTTAAACCATAGATTTTTATACTTTACATAAACTTATTTCTAAGTGACAAAATCTTCTTTTGTTAATCATTTTTAGAAATTGGAATTTTTTGGACAACAATCTAAGTGAACATGATTTATAAGAAATAATAGTAAACAAAAATAACATAATAATAAAGTCAAGTATTGGAGTCTTAGCTTCTTCAAGGCTCCCAGGACTAAGAAGTAGACTAGTCCCAAAATAAAAATAAAATAAAATAAAGAAAATTTTGTTTTGACTTGATGAGGACAAGTCTAAGACTAGAGACTAGTCTTAAAATAACAAGGAATAAATAAATTGCAACGGAATTAATAAATAAATTGCAATGGAATAATAAATAAATTGCATTGCATAAAATGAATAAATTACAAGTGAGCTTATATGCTCTAAAGATTATGTACATATATAAATAGATAATAATACTTAGATATAGTAACAATAATATGAACAAAAATAATAACATAAACATAAATAGATTTTCATTAACAAGAACAATACATGAACATAATGTAACTTCCATAACATTTAGTCTTTGAAAACTCACACTATGGTCATGTAAAGTTACATGACATGAGAAGAAAGAAAATAATATGGATTGGTTACCTAAAGAAGACTTTGGTATTATTATATGGTTATGGGTTTTAGTTGTTGGTAGAAGTTGTTTTGGAATAAATTTGAGAGAGTTTTGGGAGGATATTTTGAGAGAGTTTTGAGAAGAGATTTTGGGAGAGTTTTTGTAAGAATTTGTAGGTAGTGATTGTGTGAAAGAAGTAAAAGAGAGGGGGTATTTATAGGAAAATGTGGAGAGATTTTTGTATGGTTAAAATAAATAAAAATTGAAACAAATTGAGGAAGAATGGGGCATGGGGCGCACTAGCCATGTACTATGAAGGGGGGAGTGTGTTTTATTTTTTTGTATTTTGTGGATTAAATGAAGTAATAAATAAAGTAGATGTGAAATAAAGTTATAGGAAAGGTAAAAAGTAAAGGTTATAGGTTATGGTGTTTGTAAGTGTAGGTGTAAGAAAAAGTAGAGAGAAAAGAATAGTGTAGAATAGTAATGAATAGTGTAATGTAAAGTAGATATGACTAATAAGGTACCGGTGGTAAGAAAATACGCGTTTAAATGCGATATCTGATATTTTTAGCTACCGAAAAATTTTGAAATTGATATTTTTGGAAATCTTATATTTTTACGAATCCAACGGTATATTCAGAATATTTTTATTATTCCAGGCCCCGAGACACGTTTTTCAAGAACTGTGTCCGATCGGGTTCGAAACGGGTTGTGGTTTTACTAATCTGATTTTTTTTTATGCTACCTTAGATAATTACGCACTATTATATATTCTAAACTCCTACTTACTTTCACCAAGTTTCTTATTCGGGATTGCCGGACTTTAAGCTACTTTGTATATCTAGGGTTTTGTTGACCTTTAGGGTTCCGGTTGACTTCTGGTTTAGGGTTTTAGGCTAAACCGATTTCAAAAAAATTTGGGGGTTTACAATAGAACTTAATTAATTAGGGTACTAAATTAATTCAACCAACTCCATGATAAATTGACATCAAATTTCAAGTAAGACATAAGGAATAATAAATTGTAGTTAGGTTAGGGTATAAAACATGAAGCAATAATCTAACTAATTAATCTTTTCAAAGAATAGAAGAATTTAGTCAATTAGGATGCTAAAGCTCAAGGAGGATTACTTTGCTTAATACTTTGATAGCTCAAAAAGGATGAAAGGGGAGCGATCCAAACCATCAAGAATCTAATAATCATATATGTTATATTTTAATGTTATGGTTACAGTGCCAATCCAATATTTTGAATTAATTGGTTTGTTGATTTTTTTTTTCAATTTAAATGTTGGCACTTTCATATTTGATTTTAATTAGGAGTAGTTTAAGATCTTCAAACTTAGTAAATTTTGGTTCACCTAATAGATATAAGTAATATATAATAGGGTTAATTACAAAAACATTATCTGTGTTTTTGATCAATTTATTAACACATGACCTATGTTAATTTTTTTTATAAATAGGAGATCCGAGTTTCATGCAAATTTGTCATTATAATTAAATATTATTAGATGAATATGTGTTATAGTCTTATTGGTCTAAAAAAAATATTTTAATAAAAAATATTACTAAATAAAATATTAAAAATATTTTATTAAAAATGAGAAAATTGAAAAAAAATGTAAAATTAATTTTTATAACCAATAAAATATTGACATGTATCATTTTAAAATTATTAAATAATATTGATACTTGTGTATAAAATTTGAATAATCTATTTGTAAAAAAATTTATGCAGGTTATGTTTTTGCAAATTGATCAAAATACTAGTCATGTTTTTGCAATTAACAAGAAAATATAGCTAGAAGCTAATTTTAATTTCTACATGTTTAACTTGATCTTATTAGTATTGACTATTTGTATTATTTCATAAGCGACCTATTGGATTCACAAGTATCATATAATTTTTTAGTTTTAAAAGTAGTGGTTTGCGCGTATTAGAAGCAAAAGTTATTATATAATATTTGTAGAATCATTTGGAAAAATAATAAAAAAAAATTGTAGAATTATATAGATACAATCACAATTTTTTAGTTTTTCAGATTTGGAATTATACATGACCTTTGCGGATAAAAGTCAATAGTCAATGATAATTCCATTGGCAAAATCGAATGAAACATGGAAAATAGGGATCTTATCGTCAAAAGGACGAAACACATTTAAAAAAAGAAAAGAAACATAAGTGTGTCTCCGTTTCATTGCTTGAGCAACAAAAAAAATGTTTTACACATGAGTATATATATTTTTATTATATATATTTATGTAATATAAGATAAATTGATATCCTAATAACCAATAAAAATCAGCGATTAATTTCCTCTTTATACGTTTATTCCTCCTCTAGCCAAGTAGTCATTTGAAGATTTAAGTTTTAGGTTGTTTTGGTATATGGCCAGGATTATAATAACATAAATTGGTGCTTAACATTCTTTCCTTGTTTTTATGCACCCATTAAAAGCAACAAAAACATGGATTCAGGTGGGACAACAAGTCTAAGTGGACTAAAGACATCAAGAATGGCTGTAACCAAACATTTTTCATTGGCTTTTAAAGTGAAATTCGACTAGCTTGGGTGCTAGTCCTTCTGGCACATGTCATGTACATCTCTCGTATCAAATATGATTAGATGTATGCTTACTTTCTATTGCAAATAGAGGGCCTTCCTGCGATTTCCCATGTAAAGAGCCCTATAATGGAGTCTTTGGTGTCTTCATACAAGACCTGCATTGATTCTATCATATGTATATCTGTGTTTGAAGGGAAGAAGAAAAAGAAAAATAAAAAAAAAAAGTTCTTTGTGCAAGCCACTTGTTGTAAATTCTATCTTTTATCCCTAGTTTATACCTTTCATAATGTAATTTGTTTTAGGCAAATATATGACCTTTTTTAGAATTATAATCATTTTCTAAACAATTACCATTCAGAATTTGTAAACGCTATATATATCATAATCTTATTGATATTTATTTATCATATACATATTACACATGGCTTGTGATACCTATTAAAACTTTTCTTGAATCATGGATCTATTGGTAAGTAGTTAGCACTAATATTATACGTACATAATTGTCTAGCAGAGAACAATGACCAAGGTAACATGACTATTTCTCAATAATTTGATCCAAAAGTTCCTAATAGTATATACTTGGTATTCAAGATCCTTACTTGCCGATTCTCTTCTATAATTCATGTAGAATATTGAATGCATATGCCACATTTTATTCTCTTTCATGCACATAAATGGAGGACACACAAAAATACTATTTTAAAGGGGAAACTTTATGGTAATAATGCATTAGGCATCCATAAAAGAGATATATATACACACACACATTGAATTTCAACTTGTGTGTATAGTGATTTGGGTATATATATGTATAAAGATAATAATATTAATTTGTATCACTAATACTATGTTTAGCAAATATGACTTCATAATTGACCTTGAATTAGCAACGTTTGTATAAATAATAAACTAAGATTGTGGAAGATGTAGTGAAAGTTATAGGATGTAACATAATTGATAGAAGAGTTAATGGAAGTTGTGGAAAAAGTAAGTAAAACATGATAAAAAAAAAAATTATTAAAAGTAGAAGATAGTTATTAAAAGGAGCGCTTAAATAAATCAAATAATTTGATTAAAATGTTTAGGATATTAGATACTATAACTATATTATATACGAATATGGCCTTCCAACTTTAATACACTAAAATGTATCTTCATATTTGATACCTAAGTTTTTTTAGATAAATAATTTATTTTACAACAAAAAGAAAATATCATGTATTGTATCCAATCTAATCTTGTAAAATATTTTAAATGAAGTACATAGTGACGAGTGGCTTGAAAGATGATGGACAAAACTAACAACATTCATAACTATTTTCACAATGTAACAACACGCATATCATATGAAAGTTACACTTAGCTTAAGTCATTACTTATCACAATAAGACAAAATTATCAAAATATAATGATAAACCTACTGTAATTCAATGATAAACCTGTTATAATTTGAAAAAACTTGCCAAAATACAATAAGTTACCACGTCCTAATTTTAGGTTGCCAAAATGACGAGTTAAGCTGGGTTTTCCCATCATATTAGCACATATCTCGTGTAATCCGAGGACTTGCCGAGAAGGGGAAGTCATTAGTCCATTAGAGTAGTACAAACCATGAGGTAGATTTTAAGACCCATCAATGCAAGACATGCATCAGACATGGTCAACAAATGGTAAGTTTTTTAAATTGAAGCAACTGTGGCCTTATTAAGATGTTTCCGAGCCTGAGCAATAACGAATATGACATGTCATGGAATAAATAGATAATAAAATTCTAAACAACTTATATAATTATTCAACAAGAGGAAAACATATTTTGACAACTAAAACAAGGCCAGGAATTACAAAGATTGTTTGTATCAATAAAGTACTAATCAATGGGTAAAGCAAAGAATATAAATTGGTTTGGCACTTTCTTTTCTTGTTTCTTTGTTCATATAAGAAGCAAGAATGAAGAAAGAAAAATGAGGCCTCGCTTTGGGTCCGAAGCAAACATAGTGGCTGCTTCTAAACATTTTTCATCTGCTCACAAATTACACTGCGGCTAATTAGGTTGAAATTGCGGCTTTATGGTTAATGATGGTGGATCCGATGCAAGAATCTTAAAATGGAGGAAAAGGGGATTACCATCATGTGTACTTTCTACCTATGGATCAAGCCACTAATGGCAGTTTCTGATTAGAGAAACATTTGGACAAGGACAAGTTGGGTTCCATCTAACACATCATCTATTTTGTGCTTTAAGCCATTGTATTATAAAATTCGATATATGATATATCCTTTTAAAGAAAGTGTTATTCAATCATAGTAATTTCATTTATTTTGATTGGCCATTAAGGTTATGAAAACCCACATCATGACATCCTAGTCCAAAATTATATATCATATCTCCAAATATTGAATGATAAACTTGGAACATTGACATATATGTTTTTGTAATTAGGCTTTTCATTCAAGCTAACAACAATGTTTGGATTTGGGTTTGCGTTTACTCTTGCATGTAAATAGTTTTTTGTAGTAACAACCTTTGGATATGCTCAACACTTAGTATCTTCAACTTTGAATTATCCATCCGAGAAAATGATTATATTATGATAGTCGCTTTTAATTAATTTTCATATTAATTTGTCAAAATCTTCTAGCAAAAAAGATTTTCTATGTGAGTTTATCAAAGTTTAGGAAACTATCATATAGATTTCATTTCAGGTCATCACCAATTGATCATATCCATATTTTATATATATCGATAAAATGTTATCATCTTATAAACGTTGGTTGAATTGCTTCAAACCTGAAACCAGCATACTAAGTCAAGTTGAAAGTACAGCATAATAGAGCAATGCTATATAGTCTATGTTAGACAATTTGATACCATTTTTCCTATTACCCTTGAATATACATTACATGATAATTTTATCCGATACTATTGGATTTTACAACTCTGTTTAGTTATGTATTGCAATAAATTTTAGTCTGTTTTAATATCCTAATACCTTCATTATAACTTACTTTTGAAATCTTGATAAATATAAACAAGTGATCGGAACAGAGAAAATTAAAAGTTTAAGAGTTAAATATAATTCTTATAATGTTTAATTCGTTCACTCCAGTGGAATACATTTTTTTCACACTTCAAAATATTGGAGCATGTTTTGATGAGAATACGTGCTCCCATTATATTCACCTTGAGGTTAAATGTATGACTATGAGTTGTCAATGTCTCTTTTGTTGGCAATGAACTTTTTGCTACCCAATCAAAACCCTACTTTGTATCACTTGAACATTTGTATCACTCCAGAAAAAATTGATTCACTCCAAAGTTTAAGAATTAAGTGGCTAAAAGGAGATAGGGTAGCAAAAGATCCATTCATAGTTGAGGACACGAAGAAGACTCATATAATTGATGGTTAATGTCACAAATGATATCTAAACTTTGAAAAATAAGCAATTAGGTACCTAAACTCACTAGTAGAAAAGTTTGGTAGGGGAGGCGAAAACTAAGAGGCGAAATTCGCCTCTTAAAGTATCTGAGGCGAATTTCGCCTCATTTGTAAAAATGAGGCGAAATTCGCCTCATCCTAGTCAGCACTTGAGGCGAAATTCGCCTCTGACTAGGATTATGAGGCGAATTTCGCCTCACTAGCCTAGTCAGAGGCGAATTTCGCCTCAAGTGCTGACTAGGATGAGGCGAATTCGCCTCATGGTGACTAGGATGAGGCGAAATTCGCCTCTGTTTGATGAGGCGAAATTCGCCTCATCATCCCCCTATATATACCGCCCCACCCCCCCCTTCTTTTACTCGCCCCTCTCTCGCTCTCTCTCTCGCACACCTCTCTCGCACTCACGCACACACACACACACACCACGCGCGCACTCCCACACACCAGACCCACACACCACACACACACCACACACACACACCACACACACACCACACCCACACACACACACACAGACCCACAACCCCACACACACAGACCCACTCACACGGACCCACACACCGACTCACACACTAGCTCACCGACGCACACACACACACCCACCCACCCAAAAACGACATACCTTCACGCACACACATCAGGAAAAAAAAAATATTTTCGATTAAGTAAATTTAATTATACGGTAAGTTTTTATTTTTTATTTAATTCTTATAGTATTTTATTTTATAGTAAAATATATTTTTGATTGATATTTTCATTTTGAATGCAGGTATCTGATAATTTGGGTGGATTTGATCAGACATTTATCGTACTACAATTACTGCAAGGTTAGTTCAATTTGTTATGAAATTTTTATTTCATTTATTTAAATAGTAGTAGTAATATATATTTAATTTATAGTTATGTATATTAGTGTGTAGTTGAAGAAATTATAGATTTATAGGATATATGATTACATGTTATTATTCAATCTATGTTTATTATGTTTAATATCATGTCACATAGATTAAATATAAATACTGAGATGTTAATATTTTCATGTATATTGATTAATGAATGTTCAATATATAGTTATGTATTTATTGTTAGAAATTGAAAAAACTATGTATATACTTAGGATCAAATATTTATATATTATTCGAAGCTTGTTTTATATGTTTAGATTAATAAGACATAAAATAAGTGTAAGTATTGAAATAATACTACTTACATATGTAGTATTTCCTGTATATTATATGTTATTATATATTTATTATAAGTAAGGTAAAAATATTACATGTATTTACGATCTAGTGATGGCATATAATTGTCTAATATATGTGTATTGTATTTTCTTTTATGATACATAGTGTAAATACAATTATTTAAATACTAATAATTGTATGTGAACAAAAATCATATATAGTTACAATATAATAATTATATATTAATGTTTAATACATGTGTAATATGTTTAACTTCATAAATGTATGAATATGTGTACAGTAGGAAATGCTCCTATTGATATGTTTGTGAATTAATTTATGTGAAATTTGTAGTAATGTATTTATTCTTAGAGGTTCGATAAAACTATGCATATTATCTGTAATTGCATGACACATATAGGGTTAAATAATAAGTAAATCAAACATTAGTGTTTCAATATTAGATGCTTGCATAGTTATAAGAGAGTTATCCGATGTGAGTTAAATGTGGTAATTAATTAAGGGTCAATTTAGGATGTCTGAACGAAGTTGGCATATGACACGTGATTTGACAACAACGCAATATAGAGATGGGGTTAGAGAGTTTTTAGAAGCTGCTGTAAACCATAAGCGGGCAGATGGACTGATTAGATGCCCTTGTAGAGATTGCCTTAATGGTGCATGGCAATCTATTCAGATTATTGAGTATCACCTCCTCAGGAGGGGAATGGCTTGGACCTACTCCCCTTGGATTTATCATGGTGAGGATGTAGATGAATACGAGGTACATGATAATGTTGTTATGGATGAAGGGAGCAATCCACTTGACGACACGCACTTTGAAGATGAGGCAGATCAAAAACTTTTGGAAGATATTGCTGTCAATATAAGTGATGGTGATGGCGATGGCGATGGCGATGATATTGACAGCGAAGATGAAAGTAGTGGGTTTAATGGAGATGGGTGGACTGGAATGTTTGAAAAAGCAAAGAGTCCAGTGTATCCGGGATGTACAAAGTTTTCATTATTATCAGCAGTAGTGCAAATGATAAATCTAAAGATTGATGGGAAGCAGTCTGTGAAGTCATTTAACAATTGGCTTGACTTAATAAAAAGTTTGTTACCTGCCGACAATTTGTTACCTACATCATATTACGAAGCACGGAAGTTGAAGCAGTTAGGCATGGATGCAAACATGATTCATGCTTGTAAAAATGATTGTGTTTTGTTTCGAAAAGAATTCAAAAATCTTGATACATGCCCAGTGTGTGGGGAAGGAAGATGGAAGCTTCATACAAGGAAACAAAAAACTGTACCGGTTAAGGTGTTGCGACATTTCCCATTAGTTCCAAGATTACAAAGGCTATTTATGTGCCGGAAGACGGCTCCAGAGATGAGATGGCACAAGGAAAAGTATATATCTGTAGATGGTGTGCTGAGGCATCCGGTGGATTCCGAACAGTGGAAAGGATTGGATAACAAATATCCTGTGTTCGCATCGGACCCCCGCAGTGTACGATTAGGACTTGCCACTGATGGGTTTAATCCGTATGCAAACATGAGCACGACATACAGTGTGTGGCCAGTTATTATGTTTGTATACAATGTTCCACCATGGAGATGTATGAAGGAGCCATATATGATGATGTCTCTCTTAATACCGGGGCCGAAATCACCAGGTAAAGATATTGATGTGTACTTACAACCATTGATAGATGAGCTACAAGAACTTTGGACAAGTGGGGTAAAAACACTAGATGTAGTCGAAGGACGGGTATTTCGACTGCATGCTGCATTATTATGGACTATTAACGATTTCCCGGCATACGGTGACATTTCAGGATGGACGACGAAGGGTTATAAAGCATGTCCAATATGTAACGTTGACTGCACAAGTGGCCATTCAAATAGTAAGTTCCACTATATGGGCCATAGACGGTTCTTGCCTTTGAGACATAGGTGGCGCCATGACAGGGTAAGTTTGACGGCACCACGGAAACACGGGCACGACCAAGGGATTTCTCTGGATCAGACATCATCGATCAATTGAGTCGATACGAGATGTCATTTTAGGGAAATTGCAAGAGCGCCTATGCCGTCGGAGGAATGAAGACGGGACAAATTGGTGTAAGAAGAGTTTGCTATTCCGATTGCCATATTGGAGTGAATTGCACATTCGACATAATCTTGACGTGATGCATATCGAAAAGAATATATGCGATAACCTAGTGGGAACTATTTTTGGTCTTAAGGGCAAGTCAAAAGACACAGAGAAGGCGAGACTGACACTCCAAGAAATGGGTATTCGTTCTGAGCTACACCTGCAGCAACGTGGTGGACGTATTTTCAAACCACCAGCTGCATATACACTATCGACTAGGCAAATGAGAGAGGTGTGTAATTCAATAAGGGATGTGAAGATGCCTAATGGATATGCTTCAAATATATCATCCTGCTTAGGCGCTGATGAAGTTAGTTTGAGAGGTCTTAAGAGTCACGATTGTCATGTCTTGCTGCAACGTATTCTCCCGGTTGTCATTCGTGGGGTGTTGGATAATCGCATTTACGATGTTGTATGTGATGTATGTCGTTTTTTCAGGGAATTGACTGCTAAAGAACTCCGTGTAAATCTTTTGGAGTCTTTGGAAAAAACAATAATCCTAACTCTTTGCAAGTTAGAGATGATATTTCCTCCTGCATTTTTCGATATTATGATACATTTAGCCGTCCACCTTCCAAATGAAGCACGCATATGTGGTCCGGTCCAGTACCGGTGGATGTATCCTGTTGAGAGGTACATGGGAGTTCTAAAAGCAGATTTGCGGAATAGGGCAAGACCGGAAGGTTCAATTACGGAGTCGTACGTTGTGCGGGAGAGCACTCAATTTTGCTCCTTATATTTTGATAACATGGACTCAAGAATAAATAGACCCCACCGACAGTGGGACGAACCGCTGGATGAATGTCCATCATCATCGTTTCGAGTATTCACACAACCCATACGTTCAATAGGTGCATGCACTATAACAGGCTCGGATGTAGAACTCAACAGGATGCATTGGACAGTGTTGAATAATTGCGAGGAAGTGCAACCCTTTATAAGGTATGTCATGTCTTTTCATTCATTTATGACTTGAAAAGAATAGATGTTCACCAAGATTGAAGATGGACTTCTAATGAAATATCCTACAGGGAGTTTGAGAACGAACTAACTGCACGTGGAGCACGCAATGTCGGAGGAATAGTATGTAAACATTTTGCCGAGTGGTTTAAAATAAGGTAAAAACTTGTTGAAGACTTCAATACCATTAATTCATCGATATCTTGACATGCAACTTTAATTGTTGACTTGGTATGTAGATTATGGAGCAAACGGCTGTCCATGGACATCAGATGCCAGAAGATCTTGAAGCGTTAGCTTGGGGCCCTGAAATTCATCGATATAGCTTCAATGCTTGTATCGTGAATGGTATCCGATACAACACAGAAGCCAAGGAGGTTGGCTTAAGATCACAGAATAGCGGTGTATATGTCATCGGTGCAGATGGAGGGCAACAACTTACATTTTATGGCGTTCTCACCGAAGTTATACAACTAAATTACGTGGGGTCGAAGAAAGTGTTTTTATTCAAATGCAGGTGGTTTGATACGGAGAGGGATAAACCAGAAATTATCGACGGAGACCTCATCTCCATCAACACCAAGGTCATGGTACGATAACGACCCGTACATCCTTGCCGACCAAGCACAACAAGTATTTTACCTAAAAGACCCAAGCAAGCGAAATGGCAATTGGAAGATTGTCCAGAAAGTTGTACACCGTCATATGTTCACACGTGCTCTCTTCCAAACCGAGAGTATAGAAGATGTTGAATCGTTCGAGCCACCTCCAATAGAGGAGGCAATGCAACAGACAGTGCAGAGGCCATGGACAATTCCAATCAATCGCATATTTGTTGATCTAGGAAACCTTACACGCTTACCCGACCCGAGTGTGGGATGCAGTAGCATAGGCGATTACGATTTGGACGAATAGATTGTACGGATACGTTTATTTATATAATTATTATCTATCACATGTACTTTGTTTGCGTAATAATCTCCAGGAAATATTTAAGTAACCGGTGTTATTTTTTGAACTTGCAGGATGAGTAGCTCCGATTTCATGGATCAGCTTTTGGACGACTCTGAGGCACATCCGGAGCAGTACACTGGTGGGATTTACAGCTTCATTTGTAAATGTTTTATCTGTCATAGCAATATTATATCAATTTTGGACTCATGCGTTTCATTTTCTTATTTTGTCATACAGGAGGATCGTTTACTGCCTTACTTACTGATCGGCAGGTCCGACATCCCGATGACCAGTCGGGTCAGGCGGCTGAGCCACAGCCGGGATGGGTAAATGAGCTGGGGATCGGGGAAGAGGTGTTGTACGACCTCCCGGATGATATGCCTGCTCAGGTTGACCCAGATGACCCACAGGCCGCAGCAGTGGAGCGGGAGGAGGCCGCTGTGGCAGCTCAGCATGAGGAGGCAAACATCACGGTGACAGATAGGCGCCGGGGTATGTATAGAGGTTACCGGGCGGAGGAGGAGTATAGGAGGACAGGCCGTAGACCGACCATCACTATGCCTGATGGGTTTATGGGTCTCATATGCTCATCTCCGGGGATGGTTAGGTTGGAGTTCTTACTCCATCACAGAGCTTCGACGAAGTTGTTTGTCCCTGGAGGTCGAGGAAAGGCATGGTCAGCATTTCCCGAGGCCTATCGACATGGCATCATCCGCCGTGTAATGGTAAGTTAATTCTAAATGTAAACATATACGAAAAATCAATTTTTGGCTCGTGTCACCTTCCTTTAACACTTAATTTTTTTGGTTCAAATTTGCAGAACAAGTTCGAACTACCCGAAAATTGGCGGACAATTCACAAATGGTGGGTGGCACTGGACTTTCTTGCAAGCAAGTCATATAGTCAGCTTCGATACAGGCTTAAACGTTATGTCATAGCCAAGGGTGGAGGCGATACAGCTGCTAGTAAGCCACCACCGGGTTTCGAGCACAGGTTAGACGAATGGAGGGCATTCGTCCACTTCCTAGAGACAGATCAAGATTATAAGGTACGCTTCTCCATGTAGTAAATTACATATGCATAAGCTATAGTTCAATTGTTCACTTCTTCTCGAAACGTGTAGTTGCGATCCACGGTGAATGCGGAGAACAGGAAGAAGCAACTGTCAGTTCATACAGGTGGTACAAAATCCATGCTCCAGCATGCACTCACAAATGTAGGTATTCCAATTACAATGAATGTGGGTTTAAATGCTATGTTCTTGTACTGACTTTTTTTAATAATGTATTACAGGATCTCACGCCAATACAAAACTACCGACATACCCACCTAAGGAGACAGAAAGGGCAGTTAACAGATCGATGGGAGTCGGAGGTCTCCATGCAGAATTATGTTAGTATTTTCGATTCTTATATATAATTTTTTTGTAGTATTTCATATCCATCTGTTTGTATGATTATAATCACCTTGTGCTCATGTTGTTTCAATTAGGAACGAATGGTGGAAAAAAGAAAGCATGAGGATGACATTGCTGCTGCGTCAGGTCAGCGACCTAAGGAGGATAAGGTCATCATGGAGGAGGTTTTGGGCCACCGATCTGCCTACCGACGTGGCTTCGGTTACGGCATGCCAATAGATCAACATAGGGTTGATTATTATGAGCAGCCACGTGAGGAGAATTTGGTCCACTCTGAGTATGATAGGACCAGCCAGGAGGCCAAGATTGAGAAGATGCAAGAGAAGATCGATTTGCTGATGAACTACGTCCGTCCCCCTACTACATCTTCCTCCGGGCAGTACCCTCCATACCAGCACGCAGCACCACAGATGGGGACTTCCACTTATGGCCCTGATCCTAGTCAGCCTGGCTTTACGCCATTCACACCAGTCCCACCTCCTCCGTATCCATACCATGGGTTTTATGGGATGCCGAGCCATCCATCCATGTTCACGCATCCTCCACACGATCCGACACAGGATCCACCAGGCAGCTCCGCACAGCAGAGAGGACCACATCCTCAGGGGTTCATCCCATGGGCCGGGGGTCCCGGTTTTGCGCCGTTTGCGTCACAGCCGTCAGCGTTTGGATCGTATGCTTTTCCTGGGGCTCCTTCGTCTTCACATCCTCCTGCCTCTCAGCAGCCTCCGCATACTCCGACTCAGCCCGCAGCTGTTCAGTCGACACCGGCTTCGACTCCCCCCCATACAGTATCACAGAGGACATCTGTGAGAGGATCTGGTCGTGCTCGACTCCGACAGGATCAGCGACAGTAGCTGCTATCGTGTTTTTTATTTCCTCATCGTATTTTATTATTCCGGACATGATGTTCACGTTTTATTGCATTACTTGTTTCGCACCTTGTATGTCATGCTATTGATTATGATTACCGTCATATTTTGTCCCTTAGTACTGTTATTCATACGACGAGTACCATGCACATCTAATTTATTTAAAAATCCATTCAACCAACCCGCAGTATATTAAATATATTATTTAATGTGTCATACATGTAGGATATATGTTAACTTGAACTCACCTTAACTTAAACTAAGTCAAAGATGGTTAACTTAACCTTAATCATTTAAATGAAAATATAAGTCATAGATGGTTAAACTATCTCAATCTAATTCATTTTAACTCATTGAAGTCTATTTAATCAAGTTGAACCTCGGTTTGTTAACTAAATTCTTTTGTTAATTAACTTTTACATTTAATCTAATTATTTGTTAAATCTGTAAATGTACTAAACTCATATTTAATTATATGAACCAGTCAACATAACACATTAAGCATCACTTATCCATCTCATTATAGCTAAAAAATATCCACTCTGTAAGCAAAAAACACATAAAAAAAGAAAAACAAGTTGTTAACTTTGCATGGAAAATGTATCAGTTGAAAAGAAATGAAATTTAAGCACTGATAATTTCAGCATTTGCAAAATCTCAATACATGAAAGTTGTATATCTCTTTCTTATCTTTCCAACGCAACTGAAGTCGCCTCAATCAGAGATCGGATTAAAAAATTATGGCCAAAATACGAAGAGGCTGAGAAACTGGGATGTAATTTGGGAATTGAAGATCTTAAAATACGATAGGTTAGAAATTAACATCTTAAAATAAGGACTTAATTTAGGAATTTAATTTGGATACAAACATATTTAATGTGAGTTCGGGTTTAAGAACTAATATTTTTATTCAAACAAATGAACTCAAATTCTAGTAAGATTTAGGAATTAATGTTTAGGTTAAAAATCAAGCGTTGATGAATCCTCTAAACTATTTTAGAGGATTTTTAGAGGTTATATCAATTTCAAATCTCAAAACCAACTTACTTATTAATTCTAAAAATTGTAATATTAATTATATACTTTTATTTGTAAAAATTTATGTTTGTACTAACAATTTCATAACGAATACGATAAATGTATAATTATCACAATCCATATGAAATAATTGACGGTATTGAAAATATATGTTAATTTTATATTTTCGTACAAAGTCCAAATCTTCTTTTATATGTTTAATAATATTAAAAATATTCTCAATATACAAAATGTCGAACAAATAAATATTTTTACAAAAATAAATATCCAACTGAATAAGATTAATTTTTAATCTCATGTACTAGTAAATCAATTGATTGACAAATAAATATTTTTATAATTATTATTAAATCTATGAAAACATTTCTTTATAATTATAACTCACCAGTCTTATCTACTAGTAAATAAATTGATTAGAATATATATTTTATGAAAAAATTAATATATAAAAATATTTTAGTTATTAATTTTTAATGAATAAAAGTACATTACTTAATTGCATAAGATTTACCTTTAATCTTATCTACTAATAAATATATGGATTAATAAATATGTATATTTTTATTATTACATATTTAATCTATATAAATAATTGAAAGATTTAATTTTTAATTAATAAAAGTACACCACCCTATTGAATAAGATTAATTTTTAATCTTATCTACTAGTGAATAAATTGATTAATAACTATATAATTTAAATATGAAATATTTAATCTATATAAATATTTAATGTATGTAATATTTTATTATTTATAATTAACTTTTAATAAATAAAAGTACATTACCTAATTGAATAACAATGACTTTAATTCTTATTTACTATAAGTAAATTCACTAATAAATATATATTTTTTTATAATACAAATTTAATCTATACAAATATTTGTTTATTTAAATTATTATAAATGTAAGTACATAACTCAATTGAATAATATTTACTTTTAATCTTATATATTAGTAAATAAATTGATTAATAAATATGTAATTTCAATTTATTAAAAATTTATTTATATAAATATTTTTTATGATTCTTTTTTAATCAAAATAAGCACATCACACAATTGAATAAATTAATTTTTAATCTTATTTACTATTAAATGAAATGATTAATAAAAATATAATTTGATTAATTAATCTTTTATCTATATATAAATTTTTTATAATTAACTTTTTAATTTATAAAAGTACATCACCCAATTAAATAAGATGAATTTTTAATCTTATTTAATAATATATAAGTTGATAAATTAATAAATATTTTTAGTAATTAATTTTAAAAAATATATGCGAAATTTACGAGTAAAAGTTTTAGCGGGACGACGCGGGAGAAAAATAGCGCGGCGGGAGTTTGGAATTTTTCATTATGAGGCGAAATTCCCCTCATTTTAAAATCTGAGGCGAATTTCGCCTCATTCCCCAACTCATGAGGCGAAATTCCCCTCAGATTCAACATATGAGGCGAAATTCGCCTCATCAGCCCAGTCACTGCCTATATATACCCCCCTTCTCTCCTCTGCTCCCTCATATTTTTCTTCCCTCTCTCACATTCGCTCCTCTACTACGGTAATTCATCTTCAATTTTTTTTTATTTACTTAATTTTTATATTTAATTTTTATTTATAATTTTATTTGGATTTATTTTTGCAGGATTTTATTATTTCTCATTACAAGTTCAACAATATTAAAATCAAATATAATATAAGGTATAATATTTACAAATTTTTTACAATTTTTCCAAATTTTAGATATATTCTACCTTTTATTTTATAACATTTATATCAATATAAATATATTTATAATATCATAATACGTTTATTATTTCAAATGTTTGCGATAACAAACTTACATACAATATTTTAAGTAAAATATAAATATATTTGTAATATTAATTATACATTTTTTTTAAATTATTCCAATACAATTTGTATTTATTATTTATAAATTCTGAAAAAAATATTAATTTAATTAATAAATTTTAAGTCAAATATTAATAACAATAAATTTGTAATATTAATTATATAATTTTTGTAATATGTGTTGCATTTTTTTTAAATTCTGAAATAATATATTCATAATTAAATCTTAATTAAAATATTAATAAAATAAATTCTGAAATTATATATGAATAATTAAAAATGTTATTAAAAATGACGGGTCTGGTGTATTTGGAGGATGAGGCGAATTTCGCCTCATTATGATTACATGAGGCGAAATTCGCCTCATGCCACATCGGCTAGTGAGGCGAAACTCGCCTCACTAGACGACGTGGCTTATGAGGCGAATTTCGCCTCATGTAATCATAATGAGGCGAAATTCGCCTCATGCCACGTCGGCTAGTGAGGCGAGTTTCGCCTCACTAGCCGATGTGGCTCCCAGGATTTTATGAGGCGAATTTCGCCTCATATTTATAATGAGGCGAAATTCGCCTCATGCCACGTCGGCTAGTGAGGCGAGTTTCGCCTCACTAGCCGACGTGGCTTCCTCATCCCTGTATGAGGCGAATTTCGCCTCACGTTTTAAAACGTGAGGCGACATTCGCCTCCTTTGCCCTAACAAGGCGGACTTCCAGAGGCGAATTTTTGAGGCGAATTTTTCGCCTCAATAGCACTATTGAGGCGAAATTCTAAGCTACTGAGGCGAAATATTTCGCCTCTTAAGCTCATTTTCTACTAGTGACTTTAAAATTGATCAATTTAGTACTTGAACTTTGAAATTGATCAATTTAGTAACTGAAAAGCTTTCAATAAATCAATTTCATACCTAAAAAAACTTGACAGATGTACTATTGGTGTACCTGACATGTTTCTTCAAATATCAAATTTATCAATTTTCTAGTCCAGGTACTAAATTGAATCAATTTAAAGTTTGGTTACCTAATTACATATTTTTGTCAAAATTCAGGTATATCTTATGACATAATCCTATAGGTGGCTTGTCTTAGATTGAATAAAAAAACTTATTTAAGTAGATAAATTTTTTTCAAAAAAATTTCTATTTTTATTCCCAAGATTAGAAGTACTCTTTAACGTTGGTGCTCAAATGAGAATAATACTAAAGAAGGGTCTGCCTTCATCTCCCTTCTGTACCGAACTTTTATATTTTCTACATTTCAATCACCTAATTTGTATCTCAACATTTGAAAGAAGGACAACAAGATGATTACTCTAGTCCAATAAGCAAGAGTAGTGCCGCAAAAATAAAAACTAAGGGATGACTTAGTAGAAATTATATAGATACTCGTAAATCTTCTTTAATATTGGAAAATGCCGACATTAGTAAACTACAATGTTGTGTAAATCTAATGATTTTGTGATATTTTCTATTTTAATTGTCATAATATAACTCTAATATGTTGTCGTTAAGTTTCTTGCATTAGTTTGTTTGTATGACTCAATCTGAAACATGTTGTCAATTACCACACTTTATAAATACTTATCACTTTCTCTTATAAACTCCTTATTTATCATAATTTAGAGACTAAGAGAAACCATATATTTACATTGTTTTACTAAGAACTGTATAATATTTTTTATAATTTATTTAGTTGTCATATTCAGATTCTATTTTAGTTCCTTCCAATTTTTCTCTCTTAAGTTATTTCCATAGACAATTTCACGTTTCTTCTATACGTAAAAGCTTATATTATAATCCAACGAAAAAAAAAAAGGCTTATATTATATATGTGTAACTATTGCAACCAGATTCCGACTTTCACACATCTTTGAAATATGTTGCTTCTTACAATTAAAAATAAAGAAAAAAAAACACATTATTATTATTATTATTATTTGTCATGATTGACTAAAGCAAACAATGGCAAAACAAAATAGAAAAATTAAAGAACGTACAAGATTTACATAGAAACCCTTGTGGGAAAAACCACGTGTAGATGAGAGAGCGAATCCACTAGTGTTGAAGAAGAAATTACAAAGGATACATTAAGTGACAACTAATCTCATCAAAACTCATTAACCCTAAAAAACAAATAGTTAAATTTTTGGATGCTAGTTTAATTTACCTAATCTCTAATAGTGCATGGGAGAGTCTTGTCCAAGTTGTCCCAAAGAAGGGAGGAATGACGGCAATACCTAATGAGAAAAATGAGTTGATCCTAGTAAGAACAGTTTACTAGTTGGTGGGTATGCGTAGATTATTGAATACTCAAAGATGCCACAAGAAAGATCTCCCCCTGTCTTTATTGATTAAATGCTTGAGAGATTAGCTAGTCATGAGTACTATTATTTCCTTGATGGAATGTCTAGTTACTTCTAGATCCCTATAGCTCCTGAAGACCAAGAGAAACCACATTTACATGTCCATATGGAACATTTGCCTATAGAAAGATGTCTTTTGGACTTTGCTATGCTCTAATAACATTTCAAAGGTGCATGATGGCAATTTTTTATGAATAGATCAGGATATTATGGAGGTGTTTTATGGATAATTTTCTGTTTTGGGGATTCTTTTGATACTTGTCTCCAAAATTTGGATAAAGTTTTTCAGAGATGTGACAACACAAACTTATTCTTGAGCTAAGAGAATGCCATTTTGGAATGGAGGGGATAGTTCTTGGCCTAAGATTTCCAAAAAACGAATAGAGGTAGATGCAACCAAGATCAATGTCATTGCAAAACTTCCTCAACCAACAACTTGAAGGCAATCAGAATTTCCTTGGTCACGCTAGTTTTTTCAAAGAAGATTTATAGAGAAAGATGCACCATTTGAATTTAGGAAGGAGTGTTTGGATGTTTTAATTTGCTAAAAGATAAACTTACGCATACCAATTATGGTTGTACTTGATTGGAGTTTACCATTTGAGTTAACATTGATGCTAGCGATTCAATTGTTAGAGGCGTGTTGGGACAAAGAAGAAAAAGACATTTCTAAACCAATTCATTATACTAGAAAAACATTGACTTCAACATAAGCCAATTATACCACAACAAAGAAGGAACTTTTAGCTGTCATCTTTGCCTTCAATAAATTCAGGTCATATCTTATCCTTTCTAAAGTCATTGTTTATACTGATCATTTGCTTTGAAGTACTTGTTAGCAAAAACTAATGCTAAGCCTCATTTGATCCATTGGATTTTACTGCTTCAAGAGTTTGACTTAGAAATAAGGATAAAAAGGGCTATGAAAATATTGCTGCAGATCATTTTATCTAGAC
>JAMXBD010002078.1:0-241856 GCA_024138025.1 Combretum micranthum | reverse complement strand
TAATAGTTCTTCTGTTTCCCCATATATTGTTTTTTGTTTGCCATTATACTCTAATTTCTTCTTAAACCGCATTATTATAAATTATGTTATAAAATTACTAATAAAGTTGTATATAATAAAAAAAAGGTAAAAAGATAAGGTAAAGAATAGGCAAGGTATTGGGAAAAAGAGAGAATAGGTAGGGTAAGAAATTAAATATGTATATATCTACCTTTCTAAATCCATTCATTGCATTTTCCTTCCTTTCCATTTAAAGAAAAGTGTTCAAAGTTCAACTTTTGCCAATGGTTTTATAGTTTAGTAACATTTTCTGTCTCTCAAGTGAGAGATATCAGGTTCAAATCTCCCTCTTTATACACAATATAATAGTCTTGATGAAAAAGCGAAAAAAATTCCACTACCCAACAATCTACAGCCAACCCTCTCCCATTATCACTACATATCAACCCATTATCCACCATCAAAACATACACCCTAACCACTAACTCCATCATATGAAATCATTCTCTTTTCCTTTACCTTCTATGATACTTACTTCCCTCTATCCCTTTGAATCAACAACACTAAAACCTTAAACGAACCTTCAATTAGCCATCACCATAAACCTTAACATAAACCTTTAACCCACCTTTGTTATAAACTTTAACTTGCTCCCACAGTTTGCCACCCACTAACCTATGGCTTCCTTTAGACCTTCTCTTCCCACAAACCTTAGCCTTTCGTCTAACTCAATGTCCAACACACTATATCATCTCTTTGAATTGCATTTCTCTTTTTCATTGTCTCATCTCTTCCTACTTATCTTTGTTAATCGAACACCTAGTCTTTCCATTCCTTGCTTTCATTAGCTCCTATGACCCCTAATATCTTTGTCATCTTTATCAATCTAATTGCTAACAACTATTAATTATGATCATTGTTGATAATATCATTCCCCATAAATATGACGATGGTATTGTCCTCTAACATTCTCATGAAGTTCCATGATATATTAGTTTCTTATGATATTGGAAATCTCTTTGACCTACTTCATTGAATGGCTTGAGAAATGGCAATGAAGCAACGAGTCTTAGCCCTTTACCTTACCTACATTACTATATCAGATTATCTTAATAAACCTAAATCTATCATTGATCAGCTTGTTTCCATCGATCAGTCTCTTGATTTGATAAACCTAATTACACATACCTCTTGCATCTTTCCTATGACTATAATGGTCTTGTCACCACAATTACTCATTTCTCAATTCCTCTTATCTTTAAAAAAGTGTATACTAAATCGCTCACAAGTAAATAGTGGTTTATATGCTAGGATGTTGATAATACCCGTATTTAGCTCTTACATCTCTTATCAGTTAGACACTTCTACCTCTTTTAGAGGTTATAGTCATGGTTGTTATACATAGCAACTCATAGTGCATCTCCACACTTAACTCTACAATCATACTTCTCTTATTATATAATCAATAACAACTTCCTCTAGTAGACAATGTTGCTCATTCAATATACTTATCTAGGATAATTTGTTAATTTGCGACAAGGTGAGTCATCCTAACCCTTAGTGTCACTATATTTTTAATAGGTCTTATTTTTCCTACCTTATCAATTGAAGAATCATAGAGTACTGTTTACTATTCTTACATTAGTGCTATAGACTTTAAGACCCTTTATGCAAGTATATGTATTGATGTGACCCTTATGCTAGTTTTGATACAATTTTTATCGGAAAATGGTGTATTACCGCCATATCTATTATGTCTCAAGTGTATAGGACGTATCAGTTTAGTCACATATATGCTTATGTAATATCTATAAGGCACACCTAAGCTAAATGGGTTGTAATTAGGTTTTAATTGTGAAATTCATATAATTTTTTTATAAATTTTGATTGAGTGTTGTCTATTTGTTCATATTTTAGGTAAGCTAGTAAAACTTGTTTCCAAATACGATTTTCACAAAATAAATTATCCATGGGTCTCATGTGTAAGCTTAGCTCACTAATAAAAGAACCATTGGAGTTATGGGTGCTTAAAAGTGAAAATAGAGTAAAATCAATTTAAATACAATCATCAAAAAATTGAAAGTTTTATCAAAGCTCTAAACTCTCACTATGATCCAATGCATTATACACACTTTTGATCAGTGTCTTCATCTTTAAAACCCATAGCATCATAATGAAAATCCACATAAAAATCATCGATGGTACTTGAAATATTTAAAAAGTGAGTAATGAAGCCCGATATAACAATAAACAAACACATTCCCGCATGTCACACACCCCTAAACTAATGCATCAAGCACATGTATAGGTATAGTTAATTACAAGTCGACAACAAAAGTATATTTAACATCCAAAAAATATTCACATGCACAGAAGTAACCATGACTCTAATCAAACAGACAACGAGGAATAGATGGGGTCCAAATCAAGTATCAAGAGATTGAAAAGCCTCCAGTACTTGCAAGAAAAAGAAAAAAAGCAGTCTTTTTTATACTGCTCCTCATAAGTAGCCATCAACAAGTAAAGTCCATTATAACACTTTATGCACTATCCCATAAATTCTGCATAATTCACTGCAACTTTATCTTAGTTTCAGCTAACTATCCCATCTAAACTCCCCTATAAACTACCTATAAGGTCTTATTATGCAATCTGGTGGTGGCCTAACCACCTAATATATCGTATCATCATAAATTTACGATCATATTCACAAACAATTTAAGGGTGCCATTTGGTGGAACAAGAACCCATGCAACAAGCAATACACAATTAAGGTCAAGTTTTAAGTATTAGTCCAATTTTATTTACTATCTTAGCAAGCAACATACATTTATTACATACCTAGTTTGCAAGTCTCAAATCCTTTCTGATTTTCTAATGTTTAATTGCTATTAACTTTTATGAATTCAAATATTCATATGAAGATATTGTCTCAAGTAACTTTATTGATTTGTTTCTTAATTACATAATTGAATTATTTCAGTTAGAGTTCACAAGTTCATAGATCTTGGTTAAGACTTAACTCATTTGCTTACAATAAGTCTAAGCTACAATTAAGCAATTTTCTTAAGTTTTTATGTTGTTGGTTTTATTTTGCCAAGTTGTCTACTTAATTATTAAAATTGGAGTTTATTAAGGGTTTAGGCAAACCAACCTTTAGTGATTTATCTCTTAATTAAATAAGAGTTAGTGACTTGAGATCACTAATCATCTATCTGAGTATCTTATGACCTAAGTTCTCTTATTCCATATTCATTAGTTTCTTGTCTCAATTACCTTATTCTACTATGTCTAGTAATCCTCTATGTATCTTATAGTTAATTTAGGTATTCCTTAATACAAACTCCCATATTTTCTATATGAATCATCAATAGCATACTTAAATGTAATTTATCAATTGAATTGATAAAAAGACATATTATATGCACAATGATTAATTAATAATTAATTTGAATTCTTCTTGCGTTGATGGTCTAAATTGGAATATGGACACTCGAACCAAGTTTGATCTATAATCCTCGAGTTTTTGCCATAGCTTGAGTTAAAAACTGAAGAATTAAAATATTGAATGCTTTGGCTAAGTAAAGATAGTCTAGAAATAATTCACGAGAATACAAGACACTAGATATTAAATTAAATTTGTTTTTACAAGTTTTGAAGCTTAAATCTTGTTTTTAACTCTATTGTGCCCTAAGATAATAAATGTTTTGGTAGTATATTAACTAATATTTATCAGATAATATGATATTTTGTTTTATGCACATTAAAAGGGTTTTGATTTTCATTTCTTATAATTAAATCTTTTCTAAATTACTAGAAATTACTTTGCAAGTTGTCCATCATAAATTTCAAAGCGTGGGCATAATGTTTTTTCTTTTAATAAAATTTCATTCATTAAATGATGAAAAGACAATTCCCAATTAAGCCATACTTATTTTCTTTTACGTGAAAGAAAGGTAATTGGAAAGTTTACACCAACTGGGTATTGTTGTTTTCAAAAAATAAATACAATATTTTCAAGATCTACTTTTCCAACATAATCTCTTTTATGCACACAAAATCGTTTCTTTGAACCTTCACTTTTTTAACTTGAAAAACCCCCAATACAGTGTTTACAAGCTTCACAACCAGTATTTTAAAATGAAGTGACTGAACTAATCTCGAAAAGCACGACACGTAACTTCGTTTACTTTATTCTTAAAAGTTACAAAAAAAAAAATCTTTGTTAAATACCTCAGTAAATGAACACATTTCACCATCTATGTTTGAAACGTCGAGTTTAATAGATGTTATAGGGTATTAAATGAAATATGAGCCTTGTTTGCTAAAAAATATTAAAAACAGGTAAAAACTTGCTTTGTAAGTTTGTTTAGGCCTAGAGTCGTAATATGTATGTTAAAAGCTTAGAAACACAACTAACCTAGCTCAACTGAACAAAGTATAACGAACCATGCAATAAAACGGAGTAAAACTACCCTAAAACTAAAGGCTGGATCTAGAGTTAGGAATAAGAAGATAAAAGTCTCATGTTAAATCAGTGAGCTGTATGAAGTTTTCGTGTTGAGTTATCTCTATGCAAGTTTCAATGCACATATATGTTTTGGAAGGGTTAGTTATGCAATGAAGTAAGTTCGGTTGCTGTTCTGTAAGTATGTTGGAGATCTGACCTAGCTTTGCCTATAGGTTAAAATAGTAGTAGACTTTGAGTAAGAATCAAGGGGTATAAGTGTCACGTCCCGAAGGGTATCCTAAACGTAGCAGCCCGCCACATATAATATCAAGACTCAAGAATGACCACCTTAGTCACACGAAAGTCTTAACATTATATGTAAGGCGTCTAGCACGGTAATAGGAAAAGCTTTTGGGAAGTGTGGTATAAGTAAGTAATAATGAACATACAAGAACCCATAAATAAATAATTCATAATATTAATGATCAAAGATCTGTTACATGATTCTTAGGGGCATACCCCCGCTAAAACCAAAGATTGAAATAGCTAATAGTCTTTACAATGCTACATCAAAAGATTTCAAAGGAATTCTAATCTAGATATTCAAGTAGATTTCCTTCAAAAGCTCCAAAAAAAAACTTGCGTGGATATAAGGAGACCTCGGGTATAAAAATAAGGTGTTCCTGAGAATGCAAATATCTATAGGGGCGTAAGCTTATGGGCTTAGTGAATAATTCCAAAAATTCATACTTGAAGTAAAATATCAACCAAGTTTATTAGACAAGCAAATGGGATGCAACAAACACATGAGCATATAAGATATATGACTTTTCGGGAATCATATGTTAAATGAATTACGCTCTTCATTCGAGGTTTGGTATTCCGGCCAATTACAGCCACAACTTCATTTAAAACATTTTTATAGATCTTACCGGATCCTATACGCCATAAAAAACATGTAGTTATTACAGCCTCCTACTAGCCACCAATTTATATAGTTTTTACCTGCTCCTACTCGCCACTTACATGATATACCGGTTATGCCTACCACCACTATCATACACTTGTCCCACCAATTATATAATAGCGAATGCAATGTGACTTAACATATAAAGTGTATGCATAAATTCTTAATTTAAAGTTTAGTCGTTATTTTTTAATTTCTTTCAAGTGAACAACCAACTTCAAACACTTCAATGTAATAATACACATACAACTTTAGTACAAGCAATTCATGCTTCGATATACTTAATATTCTTTCAACATATTATCATACAATTCCATTTTATCTTGCCTAAATTCTAATGCAATTAATTTTATAAGCACAATCATAAGTATGAGAAATAAAGGGGAGTAGACTCACTCAGCCATGATGACACCTTTTTCCTGATGGATGAGTCGATCGAGAATTCCACTAATAGTAATAATCCTTCTGATACGTACACTTCTCTTCGGGATCATCTAATCAAGAAGAATACCCTTAATGGGTATTTCTTGTTGATTCTATGGTACTTTTCAAAAACTTTGTCATAGGATCGTTAAAATTCGTATAGAAGGTGATTCCAATTTAAAATGGTCATAACTTGTTCATTTTAACTCGGAATTGCGCATATAATATACCGTTTTCTACCTATTCGAAAAGATCTATCCAATTCTAAAATTACTTTCATCAAACTAAGTCGTTTAAGCTCCGAAATAGTGGTGATCAGATTCACCACGAATTTTACAAAACCGATTTTTCTCGTTTTTATAAAAACTTGAATCAAAGAGCTAGATATTATAGTAATTTGTAAGGTCTTTGAAATGTGTGTATATATATATATATATTCATTTGCTCATGTTCAATGCATGAAATTAATGAAGTTGTTTCCTCAACCATGAATTTTTTTTTTTTTTGGTAAAAGTAAATTCTTCTAAAAACTTTTGGAAAAGTAAAACTTTTGAAAATTTCTTCTTAGCTAAAACTTTCTCAAGTTATTTTTGAATGAGTATTTTCCTTAATTCCATTTCCTTAGTCTTTAAATTTCAAAAGAATGATTTTCATTTTCTAAATTTCTTATAGCTTAGTTTCTAATACTTTTTGGAAGTAGTAATAATTCTATATTTAAAGAAATGATTTCCTAAGTTATTTATTAATTTTATTTCTTAAGGTCATTCTAAAGGAAATTTCTTTTGTCAAACTAGTCTATTTGAAATTCAAAGTATTGATGAAAAGTGAAGTTTAGTAAAACTTTTGTTTAATCAAGAATTCCTTTCGATTTTATGATTTTGTAAAGTGTATGTACGTTATTGAAAAAAATTTCCTATGTTCTTAAAATCTATAATGAACTCCTCTAGATTTCTAGAAAAGATTTGTTAAGATAAATTGCTAAGTTTTTATGAAAAATTACTTCCTTCATACCAACATTTGTTTTTAGAGAAGAACTTCTATTTTAATAAAACTTTTCCTTCATTTTCTTGTTGAGACAAAATCAATATGTTCATGCATGCTCATGAATATGATATTATAAAATTACGAAAACATAAGAAAAACATAATAATTAATGAAATAAGCAAGTAAAGAAATATGTCAAGTATTGGGAACATTAGCTTCATCAAGATATCCCGAGACTAAGAATGGACTAGTCCCAAAAGAAATAAGGAAAAGAAAGCAAAAATTGCTTTGACTTGATGAGGACAAGTCTAAGACTAGAGACTAGTCTTAAAATAGCATGAAATAAATAAATTGCATTACTTGGAAGTAAATAAATAACAATGAGCTTATATGCTCTAAAGGTTATATATAAGTACATATTATGTCTAGTTACATATATATAAGAGATTAACATAAAATCAATAATAATATGAGCAAAAGAAAAATAACAACATTGAAATACATTAATATATTTTCATGAACAAGAAAAATACATGAACATAGTGTAGCTTCCATAACATTAAGTTTAGGAAACTAACACCATGGTCATGTAAAGTTACATGACATGGTAAGAGAAATCTAAAGAGAACTCTTACCTAAAGTGTAAACCCCCAAAGTTTTATGACCGGTTTAGCTTAAACCCTAGTTGGAAAGTCAATCGGAAACCCTAAAGTCAACAAAACCCTAGTTAGACGTTACAATTTAAGTCCGACAATCCCGATAAGTAACCCTGAGAAAGTAAATAAGAGATTAGTATGTCGATAGTTCGTAATTACATAAGGAAGCTTAAAAAGATCATATTAGTAAAATAGCGAATTGTTTTGAACTCGAACGAATGCAGTTCTTGAAAAACGTGTCCCAGGTTCAGAATAGTAAAAATATTCCGTTTATACCGTTAGACTTGTAAAAATATAAAGTTTTCAAAAATATCAGTTTTATATTTTTTTCGGTAAGTAAAAATATCAGATATTGCAATTATGGGCGTATTTTCTTACTACCTCCCTCATTTTTGTTTTAATTTTCCTTTATTTAAATCACATAAAAATTCACTCCTCATTTCTTATAAATACCCCCCTCCTCTTTCACTTCTTTCACACAATTACTACCCACAAATTTACTACCAAAACTTTCCAAAAATTTCCTCTCAACACTCTGTCCAAATACTCTCTCAAAACTATCTCAAAATTCTCTCAAGAATACTCTCAAACAGCTTCTACCTACACAAAACCATTCCCACATAATACTTCAAAAACCCTCTTTATGTAAACTTTTCTTTACACATTATTCTTCTAATTTCACGTAACTTTACATGACCATGGTGTAAGTTTTCAAAAACTAAATGTTATGAAAACTACACTATGTTCATGTATTATTTTTGTTCATGAATATCATTATGTTTATGTTGTTATTTTACATTGTTCATATTATTATTGTTATTATATCTAACTAAGTATTATTATATATCTACATATATATATATATATATATATATTCTCTAGAGCATATAAACTCACTTGCAATATATTTATTTTCATGCAAAGTAATTTATTTATTTCTTCCATTGCAATTTATTTATTTATTGTTGTTTTAAGACTAGTCTCTAGTCTTAGACTTATCTTCATCAAATCAAAATATTTTTTTTTCTTCTTCTTTTATTTTACTTCTTTCTTTTGGGACTGGTCTACTTCTTAGTCCCGGGAGCTTTGAAGAAGCTAAGACTCCCAATACTTGACTTTGTTTATTATTTACGTTATTTTTGCTTGTTATTATTTCTCATAATCATCCATTAAGATTGTTGTCCAAATCTTTAAAGCTTCAATAATACTTGACAAAAAATAGATTTTATCACCTAAAAATGGTTTTATATGAAATATAAATTCTATGGTTTAACAAAAGTAAAGTTATTCTTTCCCAAATTTTAAGAAGAACTCACTACAATTTTAAAAATTTCTTTTGTCTTGAAATAGCTTTTTGAATCATTTTTATATTACTTTGTTTTCTTAAAAGAAGATGACTTTGGTACTAAAATATTTTCATAAAAACATAATATAAGAAAACCCCTTAAAACGAAAATGAGAATTTTCAAAACCAAGATTTTTCAAATAAATAGTAAAAAAAAACAAATAGGAAAAGTAGCACTAATATTGAGAATTTAGAAAAAAAGAAATTTATTTTATCAAAAAGGTATTTAGAAAAATAGTAAGATAAACATAAAGTGATTCTTTGAAAACAAAGGAATCAAAATATTCATTTTAAAGGATTTACAAAATGGATTTCTTATAAACTATAGTTTTCTAAATTCTTAATTAACATTGTTTTACCCCAGAAACATGGTTGGATAACAAACACTTGAGCATGGATAAAATATGAGCTAAGTATCTATGAAAAAGGAATTTTCAACTATATAAATAACTAAGTATTTATCAAATCAATTTTTTTTATGGTTTAAATGTTTGAAACAAAATGCTTTTGGGTTAGGGAAAAGTCTTGGTGAATCTGATCACCACTGTTTCGAAGCCTAAATGATCTAGTTTGAGAAAAATAGTCTTAGAAATTGATAGATCTTTTTGAGTAGGTAGAAATTGGTATATTATATGCGTAATTTCTAGTTAAAATGACCAAGTTATGACCATTTTAAATTGGAATCATCCTTTATATGAACTTTGACGTTCTTACGACATTGTTCTGTCAAAATTCAAGAAAGTCATCAAGAAATACTCATTTTGGGTATTTTCCTTGACTAGGTGATTCCGAGGAAGGATACCCATACCCTGTATTTCGACTAAGTGGATTGTGTAAAAGACTCATCCGTTTAGAGAAGTGTCGATATGGTATTGTGAGTTTATTTCCTTAAAGTACTTTACTTGATTGTGCTTGTAGTTTAGTCGCATCAAAATTAAGAAAAGACAAATTGATATGAATGCAAAAAATTTGTTGAAAGGATCTTTAGAATATTGAGGCCGAAATTCATTAAATGTTTGTTTTAGTATAGCACTTGATATGTATGAAATTCTATGTTCACCTTAAATTTGATAATAATGATGCTATGATATTATAAATAAATTGATTCATGCATACCTGAAGTGAGTCATATTGCATTGGGTTATGGTCGAAATGATGCAATACTTGGAGGTTATGGTCGAAAGCGATTGCTTGGCGACTTGGAATCAAATGTTTAGCGGAAAGTCCAGAAGCATGGCTCAAATCGAGTAGACTTAATATGCTTGGCGATATTGATCGAAAGCATAATTTCTTAACTAAAACTACTCGTTTTGAGGTTACGTATCACCAAAACCCGAATGGAGGGCGGAAATCCATTCAACATATAATTCCCAAAAAACTATATGCCTTGTTTGCCCACATATATATTGCATTTCATTTGTCTGCTTAAATAACTTGTTTGAATTTTATTACACAAGAAGTTTATTTATGGAGATAGTTCTCACTAAGCCCATTAGCTTATACTCCTATAGATATCTTTTGCAGTTAACCTATTTGTGGTTGAGGCCACGTGGACCCTACAACCAGGTATTTTCCTTTTTGGTTAAAAAATTTCTAAATGAAGTTTAGTGTTGAATAAGATGTAGACTTCATAGAAATATCCTTATAATAGATTATAGTTATTTGTGGCTAGGGAATGCCCCTAAGATTTGTAAGACTATTGTCATGAACAAATGAATATTATGAATCATCTTTTCTTAATTTGTTATTATATATTCTTAAGCTTCATAATTCCATGTATGGTTCTCTAAATTTATGAGAGTATGCCTTGCACTTAATATCAAAGTTTCTAGGAATGACGAAGATTATCATACTTAAACTTTAATGTTGAGTAGCAGACTGTTACGTTTAGGGTACCCTTGGGGCGTGACATAAAGTGTTTGTAGGAGAAGAAGAAGAAGAGAGTTTTTGTGGAGAAAATTTTAAAGAGTTTGGGATAGAAGTTGAGAGGGGAATTGGAGAGACTTTTGAGAGTGAAATTTGTGAGTAGAAGATGTGTGAATGAAGTAAAAGAGGAGGGGGTATTTATAGGAAAATGAGGAGTGATTTTTGAGTGATTTAATTAAAAAAAATTAAAAATAAACAAACGAAGAGAGAGAAGGGGAGGCGTCGACCAAGTATGTAGGAGAGGGAGAGAGATTTGATTTTTTATAATTTTGTGTATTAAAAGTAATAATATGTAAGATAGATATGATATAAAGTTATAGGAAAGGTAAAACATAAATATAATAAGTTATGGTATCGTAAGAGTAGGTGTTAGAAAAAAGTAGAGATAAAAGAATAGTGTAGAATAGTAATGAATAGTGTAATGTAAAGTAGATGTGACTAGTTAAATACTAGTAGTAAAAAAATACACGTATAAATGTGATATCTGTTATTTTTAGTTACCGAAAAATTACGAAACTGATATTTTTGAAATCTTTGCATTAAATCGGTTCTAACGGTGTTATCGGAATATTTTTACTATTCTAGGCTCCGGGACACGCTTTTCGAGAACTGATCTCGTTTAAGTCCGAAGGACACTCGAAATTCGTAAATTTGATATTTTTATGTTTCCTCAAGACATTATGAACTATTAACACTAATTAACTTAACTTCGTTTTCTACGGCTAAAGAATACGAGAATGTCCAATCTAATTTCTAGGGTTTGTACTAAATTTTTGTTGATTTTTAGGGCTCCGGTTGACTTTGAATTCTAAGATTAAACTTAAAATTAATCGAAAATTTTAGAGGTTTATAATAAGCTGACACATAACTTTAATTGCGTCTCAAAATCGAGTAGTTAGCCTCATAGTTAAAACTGAGGGAAGTCACAACTAAGTGTTTAGAGCACAACATTAAGCCCGACTCAAGTCGAGCCATTGACTTACCCCACAATCTAAGCTATTGTTGTTTTTAGATGCACGTGACCCTCGATTTACCAAGGCGTAGTCTATTTTTCTAGTTGCGATGGACTCGCGATTCTTCTTAAGCTACCCATGACTTAACCTAAGTAGCAAGCAATAAAGAACCACACAAGTTAAGAAGTTTGAACATGAATCTAGGACATGCAAGCATTGATAAGAGTTCTTTCTCAATCATATGCATAGTAATGTATGCTTATTGCTCTATAGGAACCACAAACCAAGATCCAGAGTTTCCTATAGACTATTACAATCTTTAAGTAGAATGCACATGTGAGTAACTTCGATCTTATTACGGTGTTTGTGTTTGTAATGTAGCTACACATGTTTCCATATGAACATAATTGTTTGTGTATGGGGATAGGAATAATGTGTGCAGCATAGTGTCTAGGTGAGTGATAAGCTTTAACACCACAAGTGATAACCAATTTCCTACTATTGATATGTTTAATGCATATTGCTGATTGTTTGAACATTGTATGGTTACTAATAACTTCATCTAAGTCTTAACTAACCTTTAAATAAAATGGACATGCATTACACAACAGCATACTTACATTGGCATAGTACCCATGTTACGTATTGATATTTCGATTCTATAACAATGCCTTGTCACACCAGTGAATCTGGGTGGGGTTACCATAAGATTGTCAACCTCATGAGAACTAAACAGGCATAGAAGGACATCGCTCGAGTAGGAGTTGGCTTTAAGGTGTTAATACTTAACGGATTTTTTAAAGTTCTAAGGTGGAGTTGAGATTATGTTACGTATGTACATAAGTATATATATAATAATAGATAAATTTGGAAAAACTTCTTCTTCCTTAGTTTTCAATCTCTCTTGATTGTGGACTACTTGAGCTGGTTCTTTAACCCCAAGAGAGGGTGTAAATCTCCATTGGTTTAGATTTTGGTCATCCAAAACATGCATTTCATTTAATTGAGTATTGCATTACATATGTTTGAAACTATACTTGTCTGGCATTTATTTGAAGTGCAGTCTAGTCAAGTTATCTCACCGAATTATGGTTCTCTTACGCTCTTATAGACTTTATGTGCTTTTAAGGATCCATAAAGATGATCCATGCCTATGATAAAGGAATGTAGTAGGCATCGAAGGGGGAACCAGGGCTTATACGAGAGTGGAAGATAGCACTTTTGTATAAGGCTAACACATATATGTTTCTTGTAAGTTTGTAAGGTGATGATTGAGGTCTTACTCTAAGTTATATGTAAAAGACATGTTGTATCAAACTTATACGTATGAAAAATTTATTGTCTTAACAATCTCTCTTTCTTGTATTAATTGTCCATGTAATAGTGTCCTATTAGTTTAATTCCATGGAATTTCTTGAAAGGCCTTAGTTGGCTTACTTGAGTTTTTTTATTTCTAAATTGTTACAAAGAAGCATCAATACTACTACGGTGCCCTATAAGGGTATGATACAATCTACACACGAGTTGGATCGTTCCAATGGGCTAACAACTAAACCCTAATCGCAATAATTGTAACATAAAACCTCACTTAGATGCCCATTATTTATGCTCAACACTCGACCATCGCCCTTAGCACCCTATTGACCCCACCTTATATGTCATTTGGAATAAATCACTCAGTCAAATTCGGCACACACAATATCAGAGTAGTAGGCCTACCTACATCATCTATAAGCGCTGCCAACTGCCTATTCGCCCATTACATGATCCCATGACTCTCAGATCAGCCAACTATAAATAATCACCCAACCCCCATGAGAATAATAATGTCACACTCAACCCAACAGATATATCTAGTTTATAGGCTCATTACTATAGCTTTTGACTTAAGCATCGAAGTAGTCGTATGTGGGCTTAGTACACCACTAACCGAGTTTCTATTTTACGGGCCTCATTTATCACAACAACTTAAGCCCGACACATATTTTTATCCAGCCTCTTTTGAATTTGAATAAGCAACAACTTACTAATTATATTATCATCTACCCTTCTATTCAAGTAAAGATCTTACATGTTATGCCTCACATATTTCTTAGCATACACATCATAAAAAGGGTCTATGCGTATGAGAAATGATAGATCAATAGTAGACATACGTTCCACACATGTTGTAACTTTTCTATCATATACAAATTCAAATGTTACAGCACTATAATTCAAATCCTACAACTCATATAATATATCTTTCATGTTCCTACTTATCCACATAAGCTTCTATTATTTATAGACAAACTTTAAATTATATTTTTGGCTCCTTTCCCATATCTACTATATTAAGCTTAACATGAAATGCAAGATGCATAAACATACGCTAAATCCATATTCATCTATAAATGATTTAGTTTTACTAATATCAACAATTTCACATAATCTTGTTATCTTGTCAATTTTACAATCACATATTAATTTATCACCTCATGAACATCATATAATTTATCAAAACATACTTTTCAATCTCTCAATCACATAATTTTGTTCTAAGTAGCTAAAATTTCCAACTAAATACTCGATATTCAATTTATGTTCTAGTTTCACTGCCACCAATTAAGCCATTTATGTACCAAAATGACAATTTCTCAATTTTATCTTTAAAGAGAGCTCCTATGATCCCGTTGGCAGGACTGTTTAATCGATTATTGATGAGAGCGTGTTTATCATATGAATTAATAAATAACAAAATCAAATATAAATTCTATGACGAGTTTTAAGATAGCACACCTATTAATTGTAGAATATAATTACTATGGGTGTCATCTTCTAGGATCTGGAAGTACTAGTATTACCTATTCTGTACTTTCTAGCTTAATTCTTGATGTGAGATTAATAATTTAACTACAAATTAATAGCAAACCCTATAATTAATTATGAGTGCTTTTATGAAATATATTCAATCACAAAAGATACCCTTTTTCTTGGTTTACCCAAAACCTTGGTTTTCTTATAATAAAATATCGATTAGCATATTATTTATACTTTACACTGCAGGAACTCTTAATTAAATCAATTACTCCCTCAAGTTAATTAATTCCTAACTTTACGTGAGATAATGGAGTCCTCTTTCTCACTAAGGTCATATAAGATTGCATTAAAGTTCATAATTCCTATAATAAAAATTAAATCCTCATGCAAAAAATCGAAGTTTTCCTACCTTTAGGCAAAACATGTAATCTCTTTATTCTTAAGGATCTATCCTATTAAATGAAACCTCTTTTTATCTAACAAGAATCACACATACAACTAAATCTATGGATAAATTAATCACAAGATAATAAAAACACATGATTAGATATAAAGCATAAACTTTCTATTAATTAATGAACAATTTAATTGCATGGTTTAGGGTTTTCACAAGATTTAGAGCATAAAGAATTACTCCTACATGGGGTTTACATTGATAACAGAAAATCTATAAGAGTAATAAGTAAACATGATGAAAAGAATAAACCCTTGATGATGATTTTGTGAGCTCCAGTGTAGGTACAATACTTTTCTCTTAAAGTTCGTAATTTTCTATCCTACGGCTTGAGAAAACGTCTGAAGATTCTACAAAAAATAAGGCGGCTATTTGTAGTTTATGTTGGAAATGGAACTATACAGTCGTGCTAGGGGCCTGGGAGCTAGAAGGAATTAGTTTCATCGACATTGAGAAATTACAAGGTGCACGAGTGAAGCTACATGGCCATGCTCAGGCAAGGGTAGAACTCAGTACTTCTCTTTGCATCTTTTCTCCTCTTCCCTAGCTTCTGCATGGTTGTGCTTGAGTAAAGACATAAATTTACTTGCTCAATAATTTGTTTCTTGCCGTCTTTCCTTCTTGTGTTGAAGGAGGGGTTAAAATTGAAAGCCTATTAATTTATTCTTTGCCTCTAGCACGAGCAAGCACAAGATAGTACATGTGCAAAATTTAGCTCTTTATCAAATCCATGTCAAATTCGCCTTGATTTTGCTCAATTTATTTTAAACTCTTCTGATTATGCTCTTTAAGCCATGAATGAACATTTCACAAATGAGTACGTTTTTTTAATTAAATCACAAGAAATACATATTAAATATGTCCAAATAAGCACTAAGAATAAAAGGCCTTTTGACACTTATCAATTATCTTTTAAAATTAAAATATAATTGATATATTAAGTATTTTAGTAGTGTAATCATAGTGGGGTATGATTTTGGGTATTAAATAACCAATGAGACCATAACTGTTTTTATCTTTAAGAGATAGCATTGTTATATCATAATCACTAAAATTATGCTAATATTCCTCAAAATTCCCCATTTTAATGAGGTTATACTCAATTGTCATCACTCTTACTCAGTTTCACTTTCACCAAGATTACTGCTCCTATCTATCAATTTACACATACCCATGTTCCATTGCATTAAATTCTAATAATTAACCTTCCAAACATGCATAAACTCATATTCATCAAAATTTTTCCATATTTGAACATAAATTTGTGCCCTTCATGCTTCACACTTACACTAGCTTCACACACATTTCACATCCAAATCACATAATTAATTAATAACCAATTTTGCACTTACTCCCATATTATTATACTTTTAAAATATATCATGCATGCATCAATTTATTCATCTAAGACTTCTATTAAGGTTATTCAAGGTAAGTCCTTCTCATCTATGCCATCATCACTTAAAAGAACTTAATAAGTAGCTCAGCTTAAGGTTATTCAAGATGAGTCCTTATCTGTGTCTACTAGTCCTTATTTCTCTTGTTGCATCAAGAAGTTCACTCACCTCCCATTTCATCAATCATCTCATTGAACTCAAAAGTCCTTAAAATTTACACTGATGTATGGATACTAATTAACTCCAATATAGGATTTAGCTATTATATACCTTCTAAAGAAAAGTATGCCAAATACTCATAAACATTTCTAATAAATAATAAAAATAAAGTCATGTCATGTTTTCATCAATTCAAAGCTTTAGATGAAAATAATTTTTTTCCTAATATTATCAAAACATTTCATGAAATACCCTAAATTTTATCAGCATAAATTAACATGTGATAATTAAATACTCTAAAATTTCTGGTAGTTTTGAATCTTATTTTAAATTTAACTTAGTAATTAAATTTAGATATTCTCATTAAATTTAATTTTGCAAATTATAGAATATAATTAAATGATTTAACATAGTTGAATTAATAAATAGATTTAATTGAAAATAAATATTTTAATATAGCAAATACCCACTTTAACCTATCAAATTACCTTAATTTGCTATCTTCGACATATCACACTACTCAATCCCTTTCAATTATCAATTTGAAACAAATTCCTCAAGTTCAATTACCTAAATGCTTAATTCATTAAAATTGAACCTAATCAAACTTTCCTTATCCAAGAAATGAATTGACAACTATTGTCTCCTTGAAGAATCTAGTAAAAATCACCAACAAATTTTGACTAATCTAAGTCATTTTCAAGATTTATTGTATAATTCGAATTCATCATCCTCATGCGTCATTTTCAAGCTTTCTTGTACAATTTGTATTTCTTCTTTTCATATGTCATTTTTGAGATTTCTTAAGCAAATTGAATTCCTCCTCTCATGTGTCATTTTTAGGGATGTAAGCGGCGGGTTTTTATAGGGTACCCGACCCGCCCAATCCAATAAATACCCTGTAGGATATACCCTATAGGGTTTGGAATGGGTTTTGGAAACAATGATAAAACCCTATAGGGTTTTGGGATAAGCATAAAACCAGTTGGGAAACCCAATCTCGTTTAAATATATAAATATATATATATATATTATGTTTAGCCTCAGTCTCTGAAATTAATCAGTCGTACTCCATTAATTGTAAAGCTATTTTTTTTCGTTTTTATTAAATCATTTAGAAAAAGTAAAAAACCCTAGGACAATAGACTAATACTCTATAGTCTCTACTTTCAGTCTTGGTCTTGGCTCACTTCGTCAAATTGAAGCCTCTCACTCCGTTGTTGCACTGTTTCATTCAATGATTTTCTTCTCATGAAAATGATTGAGATTTTATAAAGAGGATTGCATGAGTAATGATAAGAGTTTTTTTCTTGATCTATAAAGTGGGAACAGATCGAAAATAGAAAAAGATGAAAAAAAAATCTATAATGATGTTTTAAATATTTTATTATGTAATAATTCTAATTTTATATCGGGTTTCGAGTTCGAGTTCGGGTTCGGGTACCTATAGGGTTTGTCAACGGGTTTTAGGTTCATAGACAAAAACCCTATAGGGTTTGGGATGGGTTTTAGGAATCCTATTGGGTATTGGGTTCGGGTTCGGGTTCGAGTTTTAGCATACCCATCCTAAACCCGTCCCAGTTGCATTCCTAGTCATTTTCAAGGTTACTTGTACAAGTTGAACTTCTACTTCATATAAGTCATTTTTAAAGATACTTATACAAATTGAATTTCTCTTCTCTAATCCCTAAATTACCCCTCATCCTTACCAAAAGACTAAATTGCCCTCACTTCCACAAAATATCCAAAGGCATATTAGTCCATCTAAATTGTTTCATCTAATTAAACCTAATTCCTAAACTACCCCTAGCCCCAATCTAATATGCTTGAATATATTTAAGGGCATATTAGTCCATTTAATTTATTTATACTAGCCAAACTTTACAAATTCGACCACCTAAACCCCTAAATACTCAATTTACCTATTTGAACCAACGTTATAACACCTTAATTCCTAGAACTTTCAATCCAAATTTTGGCTAAACCCCTAAATTCCTAAACTTAAGCTAGATATCATTTTCTCACTAATCAAGTTCTTAAGATAAATTTCTAATTCAATTTAGCAATCTCTACTTTTAAATTCTCTTACCTATTTTAACAAATTCAAATTATTCAATACTTTCTATTTATCAAATTAAATTCAATTCGTTAAGTTCAATTGCTTAAACCCCCCAAATATCCAGTTTAGACAATTTAGCTTGAATTCTAACTTCTTAAATCATAGAAATTTAAAGCTAAATATTTGCTTTCAAATACCAATTCCTAAGCCCTAAACCTTTAAATTCAAGCGAGATATTAATTTTGCTTTAATTCAATTTCTAATGTAATTAGCAAACTTTCTTTCCTTACTTCTTAAATCCATTTCTAATTCCTAAAAGCCCATAACCTAAAGGTCTAATTCATCATCTGAAAACCTAAACCCATTAATATTAAAGTCCAAGCCTATTAACATGAATCCAAGCCCATATTCAAAAAGTCCATTAACATGAAATAAAGCCTATAGATCACACACCAAATAATTCCCCAATCCCTAGAGAATTTCAACAAGTAAAATGATAGAAATGACCTTAACCAATTCAAGAAGAATTTTACATCTATGAAAAGATTAAAATGCCCCTTAAAATTCTACACAATGTGAACACATAAAAATATTTTCTAAGTCTAGAGATTTCTACTCAAGTGAAATGACTAAATTAACCTCAATCTATTTAGGTAAAATGACCAAAATGCCCTTAACCCTAGAGATAATTACAAGACATGAAATGCTATAAATATGCCTCTTAGAAAACCTTAAAATCCCAACTCTTTTTTCAGCAGCCACACATACAAAATCCTCTCAAAAATATCTCCAAAAACATACTCAAAACTCCAAACAATATCAAGTAAATCTAAGGTAAAGCATTACCCATCTTATACTTCAAAATTTCCTCTATTATTTCTAATATCCTAATCTCCATTTTAGTTAATTCCTAGGTGAATAAAATGTTAAAACAAAGGATGAAGTTAAGAAAGTTTAGCTCGAAGAAGTTCCAACAAGTCTTAAGTAGTAGTAGTAAAGATTATATGGTTGATTCTACAAATCAAGTAAGTTAACTTAATTAATATATTTTGATTGTGTTATGATGATGTATTCATGCAAAACAATAAATAACTTAGATTTAGGATTTGGAGAATATATATATATATATATATATGCAAGAATTGAAAATAGGATATATATGCATATATGTTGTTATTTATAAAATTTGATAGAAACATATAAATTTATGAATATATGTATGTTGGATATGTATGTATATATTTGTATTGATTTTATGTGTGTATTTAATTTAGTTTCCAAGAAATTATAATGGTGGAAAATGAGTTAAATGTACATATAAGCTGAATATTATATATAATAAGCATGTCATATAGCAAAACAAATGAAATTATGATCAATATAAGCATATGAGCATGTGAATATGATATATCATCTTATTGAGGTCTTTTTGATAAGTTACATATGTTGTTAAATTGGTTTATGATAATATATGTTGTTGGAATTGATTAGTGTATATCCTTTTGTGAAATTTAATTAAAATATCAAATAAATTTATTTTTGGATGATTTTTGAAGTGTCTATATATAAACTAGAAATTTTCATGATTTTTGAAGTATATTTACCATTTTAAAAAATAAATTATAAAATAGCAAATAAGGGCAAACAGTGTTTTGGCTAATAGTGGTGATGTAAATGAGGTTCAACCAGTGACTTTTTCTTCTTCTTTTTGGGTGAAAGTACAACGGTTTGAAAGCTTAAGAAGTCTATTTTAATATGGTGTAAAGAACCGATTGAGATCAACCTCAACTTTGATCAAACCGATCATCATCAGTGCCGCTTCTGTTTCGAACCAGATTAAAAGTAATTGAAATTAAAACCATAATTAACTTATTAGTTTAGGATAATTGAACTTATGAAAATGGTAATATATGTGTTAGGTAGCTTACATAAAAATTTGAGCTTAAGAACCTGTGTTTAAGATAGTGATCCGATTTATTAAAGAAATTGTGCACACTGGTTTTCCATAGAAATGAAAATATTGGAATTTAAGGTAAATTGATTTTAATCAAATGAATATGAAATAAATGTGAATGATGTGTTTTCACATCAAAATACGAATTTTAAAATGAAGAAATAATTATTATGATTTTAGGAATTTATTTAATAAAATAGCTATAAATATAGCATTATAAGATAATATAAATATAATAAAAAACTGGTTTTGATTCCTTAGCCCATTTAGGGGTTAAAATAGATTATGAATGATATAAATAGAATAATTATATCTTAAATAAGTTGTTTCAATTAATAAAGTATATTGGATTGATTATAGGATTTCTTTTTTTTTTTTTTTGCCTGTATAGGATATGTTATTAAAAATACCATTTTAAAAGCCTAGTTACCATAAAATGGGTTTAGTAGATTAAGTTAAATATAAAATGACCTTAATTAATTAATTATATCCAACTTGACTAGATTAAGTTAATATAGATTTATTAACTAATATTTTCTTAGTAAATTCTTTAGAAACCAACAATTTAAATTTAAGTATTAATCTAACTAGTGAACTCTTATAAGATTATATTAACTTGTAAACGGCTTAAATATAATGGTAATGTGATAGGCAATGAAAACAAGCAGAATATACTGTTTCAAATATATTTTGTTGCTTGCTAGAAACATGAGTATTTAATATGAGTTGATATAAGTTGATAGTTGATTTAAATGCTTATATGAGTTAATCTCTTAAGTAGATATTGTTAAAAGTTTGCCTTTTGCTTTACCTTCTAAAGTTCCTTCTAGTCTATCTTCTATTTGTTTAGAGTATAGACACTGTATCGGGTACGTAGTAGTGACTTATGTTTTGCCTATTAGGATAGGCGTTATAAACGAATCAATAATTAAAGATGGCCTCAATAATTGATTGTTGCTTATGCATAGTCATTTAACCTGGTTTGAGGGGCAATAACCTTGTTAGTTAATACCAGCATGGTAGTTAGGTGCTTAAGCCTCCCTCCATTATTGACATTGGACAACCGATGGTTATCAGTGGCTCGAAATGTAGCTGATAAGAGAAACGATATCAAGATAATGTCTAACTAGATTAAAGAGAAGTAATATAGAGTGGTTTACGTTTATGGGACCAATTCAGCTACACTATATTATGGACTCTGATGAGTAGAGATGCGTAACGGTTGTGAACCCTAGATAAGGTTATTACTTGTAGAGGTGAGAGATATAGGTATTCGGGCTATCTCTATCAACCTCTTGAGCAATTGCTGCTACTCAAGACCCCAAAGTTCCCAACGTGCTGCTAAATTGTGAGTGCTAGATTATTGTTTTGCTAAACTTTAATTCAAAGATATAAATTGTTGATTGTTGCATTGCATTTAAAATTGGTACGTGTGGCCATCTTATGTGTGCTTGTGTTATTGTCTTACTGGGCTTTGGTTCATTCATTTCTTTTTTAGGTGTTGATGATTTTGATGATAATACTTATGACCACTTGGGATATGGCATGGATCTCAAGGAGTTTCTTGATGAGTAGAGCAACTAGGATTGCTGGGTGATTATCTTTACTCTAAATTATTAAATTTCATTATCAAATTATATTTTTTATGAGGGCGTATCTATGAGACCAAAATTGTATTTTGAGATACCTGATGGTATGATACTTATTTATAAATATGGTCTGCTCATCGAAGTAGCCTGTTTGGAAATCATTTTGAGAAATTTATTATTCTTAGAAAATTCCAATTATTTTCAATCTAATTCAACAATTTCAGAATCTAAAATTTGTTTAGCAATGATCACGATAAACTATAAATTAGGTTAGCCTTAATGTATAACATACGTGGCGGCCGGGCATGCCTTGACCTAAATTGGGGTGTAACATTTTATGACAAAGTGAATTTGTTAATAAAGCTTTAACCACAAAGAATGGCATCCCATCTCCAACTTTATTACTCTTACACTCCTAACAAAATGAGGTTTTCGAATGCAAACACCACCATATCACTGACTTGGCTTGCATTATGTAACTCCGTACCAACCTTTTTCCTTCTTTTAAATAATACAGTCCTAAATGTAGTTCATACTATTATTCAACTTCCCATTTCCATAATTAAACATAAATTACCATTTAAACTCTTTCACATCATGCCACTCAACTATTAGCTCTTTCACATGCTCAGGTGCCTCTACTACTTCGACATGGCATGAAATACCTCAAATCCTCACCTAGCTAATTTAAAGATGATTTAATTGAATAATATAATAGATAGTTAATTTTGAACATAGTTTGATAGTTTAAATGAATGAAATGAGTAAAGAATAGAGAAAGAAATAGACAATGTGATATAATTAAATTAGTAAATAGGTTAAATTTGGATTTGAGATTTCCAATAACTTCTTCATTTAGCCAATTACTTTAACTATCCTTTTCAACTAATCAAACTGAAATATCCAAAAATTTCAATGCATAATTAATTGGATATATATGTTGATTTAAGTAAATTATGCAACTTTGTTAAGGTTTAGTTGAATAGAAATTAATGTGTTAGTGTGAATTAGTATTAATAGTGTATTTTATGATTGATGAGTAAAATGTATTATATATGTTTGAGTTGTTTAAATTATATTTATTATATACAAATACGGTTGGTGAGTTAGGAGTGTTAAAAATAAGTATAGTGTGTTAGTGAGTTTTGATATTAGTGTTTATTATTGTTTTGATGCATGTAAAGCTTAAGTTTTCAAAACAAAACCCAATCCAAATCCAAAGCAAAACTTAGCAGATTTTTTATATTATATCAAGCTAAAATCAAGACAAAAATAAAGCCCAAAGCCTACTCTTTCTCCAAATCTGCCCAAAAGTCAAACATAAAGATAATATCAAACTTTAATTTGAAACAAATAGATATACAAAACAAACAAAAAAGACCAAAAACAGATCCAAAATTCATGGGAATTTTCAAGCTCATTTTCCCAACCTTTTTTTATCAAGTTTCCTTGCTTATTTCACCAAGAACTCTCTTCCACTCATCATCTACAAGTTAAGGTAAGTTAATATGTCATTTTGTGATGATTATTATTATTTTTTTGTTCCATGAATTTCCTGTGAAAATGAATCTCATGATAGATTACAAGTAGTATTGATATGTTAAGTTGTTTGAGCAAGCTTTTGGATACTTGAGGCTGTAGTAAATAGGTTGTTGTAAGTTATAAGGTTGTTTTGAGTTGAAGTGTTGAGGTTGGATGAGTTGTGTTATGAGTAGGAGTTGTTTTGAATATGCTTTAATTTGGTGATGAAGGGTTTAATTCATATTGAGTGATGTTTGAGAGTTTTGGATGTTGGGAATGTGAAGTTCATATGCGTTTTGAGTTGCTAAGGGCATATAATATGTTGTATGATGTTTGTATTAAGCTTAGAGTAAGGTTAAAGAAGTGAAAAGTGTGTAAAATTCAAGTTTTAGACAAGGAAAAGTCGAAAAATTTCAAATATCCTGTCAAACACTGTGTTTGGGAAGGTGTATGGGTCAAATGCTTTTGATACAGCATGTATGAGAGGGTGTTTTACCCTCTGGAGCTCCAAACACCTTTCGAAACACTCTGTATGACAAGTTATTTCACTTTCCAGACTCTTAATTTCATTTTCCCTAGGTTCAAACAGCATCCCATATAGCATGTATGAGACAGTGTTTCACTTTTCTGACCTTTCATGTGTTTTTTCTCTGAGTTTATACACCCTGTCATATAGCATATATGGAAAGGTATATGATTCATACAACTTGTCATACACCCCCGTTTGATTTTTCCTGTTGCAACATTGTTTTTTATTTTTCTCATAACTTTTTCATCCGACTTCGGATTGAGGTGATTCAAAAGGCTAAAAAAGCTTAAAAAGAGATACAACTTTTATATTTTAAGTTTTTGCAAATTATAAAATTTTCAAGACCGAAATTTTATTTCTTTATAGCTACTGTATTTTCCAAACAAAGTTAAAAACTTATTTTACTAGTTAAATGTATGTAGTTAAGTATAATATGAATCTTTTTGAGCTAAAATGAAATAGATAAATGATAGTTAATGTGTTATGTTTGTTGAATGATATAATTAAGCATAAGTTTAGTGAATTTATAGATTTAATCAATAATTTGATTTCACATAGAGTTGAATATAAAATGAACTTAGTTAATAATCTAACTTCAACTTGGCTTAATGAACTTAAATGAATTAGATTGATTAAGTTCAATCAATTTGGCCAAGATTAAGCTAAAATAAACATAAGTTAATTTGAATCTTAGTTATAAAATGAATTAGTTAATAATCTTAGTCTAACTTAACTAAATGGGTTTGAATAAGCTAAAATGAATTAGATTGATTAAGTTTGATTAACTTAGCTTAGTAATTAGATTAAATGATTAACTATAATAAATTTGGTTAGGATTAAGTTAAAATGGGCTTAATAGTTAATAATTGGATTAAAATGATATTTTAGGATAACCTTAGTACAATATGAGAAATATATTGTTTCAAATGTATGTTTGCTTGAGAAATAGATGTTTTTGTACATGAATGCCTTGTTAATGCTTTTGCAATAAATGATTATAATCAAAGTGAAAAAAAATACTTTCATAGACAAAAGAAAACTGTCTGTATTTTGGCAGGGCGATATTCGCAACCACAGCGGGGTTCCAAATTAGTGTATGATCAAATAGGTTTTGAAAAATGAATGTTTAATATATAAATTGATGTAAGTTAATAAATGATGAAGTTGCTTATATAGTTTAATTTCTTAAACAAATATTTGTTTCTGAACCTACTCTCTAGTCTATCTTCTAATTCTTTTGGATTGTGGACGTCATTTAAAGGTATGCAATAACTTTCATATTGTATGCTATGATATATATCTAAAATGGATTAAGAACTTAAAGACGACCTAAGTATTGAGTATTGTTTTATGTGTATGCCATTGAATCCGATCCAAGAAGCGGCAACCTTGTCCAAGCGGATATGGTAGTTTAGACACTTAGGCCACCCTCAACCATTATGATGGTGTGTCATGGTGCCATGGCAATTCGTATATGGCTCGGTGGATAGCCAATGGGGTATATGGTATCGGTATAATATTTGCTTAAGCTTAGGGTGATATAGCATGGTTTAGTTCACGTTTATGAGATTGGTTGAACTAGATAATGTTATTGACTAAGACTAAGTAAAGAGTGTGTAAGAGCTATAAACCCTAGAGGATGCTACTTTTTCTTTATTGATTATATTATTTAGGAGATATAGATATTCGGACTGCCTATATCAACACCTTGAGCATCGTATGGTTACTCAGGACCCTCAGATTCCCAATAGCTTGTTTCGGAGTATGAGTGCTCTAGTGTTGCTTATTTTATTAAGATAAAAGATAATAAATTGTTATTGGTTACATTGCATTTAGCTAGGTCTGTGTGTCATTCTGTATGTACCGGTGTTACCGTGTACTGAGCTTCGGCTCATTGTTATTATTGGTGTTCTTTTTCTAGGTCTTGATTTGATGAAGATGAAGTTGATGAATGAGGATTTGATGATGATGATATTGTTGTTGTTGATGATGATTTATAGTGATGGATGTTGATGATAAGATGATGATATTGATTATTTTAGGCATGTATCAACTTAATAGAGTAGACTATAGATGAGGGATGGGGTTAGGATCGAAGAATGTAGATGGTTTGTTTTTATTTGTTTATTAAAGAATTTGATTTATATTTTGAATTGTAATTTTCTTTTAAGGGGCATGTTGGAGCTAAGTTTTGTAATTTTTAAGCTCTTAATGCTTTGTTTACCATTATAAAAAAGTATTGATGATACCTGATGGTATAGTTTTGTTGTGAGAAGATCATCTACTAATGAGAGTAGATAAATAAAATGTTTTGTAAAGTTAATTTCATAAATTATAAATCCAGTGGTTTCTAGAATGTAATTTAATGATTTCATAATTATAAAAGCGAGTAGCAAATGTTCACAATAAACATATCATTCTAGGAAGCTTGAGCGTGTAATACTTAAATATTATATGTGACAGTAATGTCTTAATTAAATTTAGGACGTTACATGGCACCTGCCCAACAAACTTTCACCTTGATATACTCTATACATCATTATTGGCTATTTATATCTCATTACAAAAGCTATCATTGTCTTGAGTCTTGACTCCACCTCCGGTCAGGTTTACATAAACCATTACGTGGTTTTTATGAATGGATTCCCCTTATACCTAGCTTGTGTCATCTTCTACCACTATTATAAAGCCAAAACTCTCTCTCACCTTTACCTTCACCTTACCCACTTCGACCTCACAAAACTCCTAATCTCCTTTAAATTCCTCAAACATAACTTTCCTAGACCTTCTCAAACTCTCTTACCTTGACAACATAACCCTAATGCTTCCTATTCCTACCACCTTTTCTTAATAACGCTGATTCTTGCCTACCATCACATATATTTATTGTTGATTTAGGTCTCAAGTCCATATATCCTTTATCAGACCTCATCCACTATTACATCACTAAATCACCTAGTCTCTCCCTCCAAATATTCCACGTACCCCCTTCCACTTCAGTAACATCCTCAGCCCAAACCTCATAGTCCATGTATATACGGCCCAAATCTAGTACACAAAACCCATATCATCCTTAATTACACATACGAGCCTCAAAACTATACCATAAGTATTTACAATCCTGAGTAGGCATTAACCATGAAAGAAGAATTTTTTAACTTTCTTCTCAAAACAAAACCTAGATTCTATTTTCTTTACATTAAAATTAAAATGAGGTTGGTAACACCTTGAAATTCATATTACAACACAATAATAAGGGTTAGGTTGAGCATTGAAAAACTAGGTTCATTACCTAAGGATGTACCAAATAAGAGGGCATTGACTCCATAGAAGCATTTAGTCTAGTTATCAAAACTATCATTATTCTTTTTATCTAATCACATGTCATCATTTCTAATTGCGACATTTTCTAACTTAATATCAAGAATGCTACCCCACAAGATTACCTTACCAAGACAACTTTTCAGGGAACATTTTGGCTTTGTCCATCCATGCCATTCACACTATGTTTTTAAATTGCAATAATCTCTTTATTCAAGCTTGATTCATATATCTAGTAACTTTCTTACTCTTATGATTTCTCCAAAGTAAAATGCGCCTATTTCATACTTCACAAGGGTTTTAACACTTTAATCATTCTTCTTATGCTAATAATATTAAGTAAACTACATTAAGAAAATATCAATGTTTATGGGTAAATTTATTTAAGGTATTGACAATTTAAGTGATTAAAAGGAGAAATCAATATTTCAAGTGATTAAAAATAGAAATTAACATTTTAAGTGGTTTAAAAGAGGAATTAATGTTTTGTAAAGCGAGTAAAATAAAGTATGTATAATTGACCGTTGAGGAAAATTAATTGAAAACTAGTCAAACGTTGATACTTCAAATGAATTATATATGTATATATATTATTTGATTCATGTTGCAAAATATTGACTTATCTTTTTAATTACTTGAAATATTGATACATTAAATAAACTTACCACTAAATGTTGATACATTCTGATGCAATTTACCTTAATATAAAGTATATCTTAGTAGTAGCACTTCATTCTTTAATTAGTATGTCCTTGTCCTCTCTCGTTAGTATACTGCCAAAGACCTTAGCCCATGCTCTTCTTTCTTAACATTAATATTAGCATCACTTAGGGCATTCACTTATGTCAATTGTAATTCATCCATGATCTTCTCATATGTCATCACATGCATCTATCTAAACTAATTACAAGCCCTTCTTCTCAAGATTATTTTGATCATATATATAAATATTGTAATTATACATAACAACACAACATTTAATAATATACGAAGTAGTTTTACATATAAACTAAACCAAAGAAGAGGTACAAATTAAATTTAGCCCTCTTTCAATACAAAATGAAGCTATGACTTTCAAACTTACTATATTATGTTTCTAAGTCACCTAAGTCCCAAAATTTTTTCTTTTCCCTTTTTTTTTCCGTATAGATTTTCTTTTCCTAACAATTGCATACTAATTTTAACTAAATTTAATAGAGGATCATTTCACAATACATTAAACTACATAAAATAATACTTCTTTTTTATTTTATATAGAATTTTTTATTCTAATTTATTCCATTATTTCAGCCAAATATGCGATTACACTTGGTTTAGCATAAGACAAGGAATTAAAAAGAAAAGAATATAAGAGGTGTTGATGTATAATATCGTTTACTAACTCATTAGTTTTGAATCTTCCTTTATCATAGATAAAAGTTTAGCTTGCATAAGTAACAAATGTAAAATAAGTGGCACCTGTAAACCCTCCAAATTTTTTGAATTGGTTTAGTTTAAAACCCTAATCTGAAGTCAACCGAAACCTTAAAGTCAACAAAACCCTAGTTAGATGTGATAGCTTAAGTTCGACAATCCAGAATAAGCAACTCGAAGAAAGTAAGTAAGAGTTTAGAATGTAGAATAATGCGTAATTACCTAAGAAAGCTTAAAAAGATCAGATTAGTAAAACCGCGAATCGTTTTGAACAATTGGACACAGTTCTTGAAAAACGTGTCGGGCTCGAAATAGTAAAAATATTCCGAATATACCGTTAAACATAAAAATATAAGGATTTCAAAAATATCAGTTTTATAATTTTTCAGTAAATAAAAATAACAGATATCGTAATTATACTCGTATTTTCTTACTACAGGTACTTTATTAGTCATATCTACTTTATATTACATTATTCATTACTATTTTACACTATTCTTTTATCTCTACTTTTTCTTATACCTACTCTTACAAACACCATAACCTATAACCTTTACTTTATTTCACATCTACCTTACTTAATATTACATTTATTTAACAAAAATACAAAATAAAACACTCTCTCTCCCCCTCTTAAAGCATGGCCGGTGCCACCACCCCTTCACCACCCATATTCATCTCTCTCAATTTTTGTTTCAATTTTCTTTTATTTAAATCACAAAAAAATTCACTCCTCATTTCCTATAAATACCCCCCTCTTCTTTCACTTCTTTCACACAATTACTACTCATAAATTTCTCTACAAAAACTCTCTCAAAATAATCCAAAAACCAATTTCTACCTACACTTATAACCACATAACACTCCAAAAACCTTATTTAGGTAAACTTTTCTTATTATTTTCTTCTCCTCATGTCATGTAACTTTACATGACCATGGTGTGAGTTTCTAAAAACTAAATGTTATGGAAGCTACACTATGTTCATGTATTGTTCTTGTTCATGAAAATCCATTTATGTATATATTGTTTTATTTTGTTCATGTTATTATTATTATGTCTAAGTATTTTTATGTATCTATATATATATATATATATTAGAGCATATAAGCTCACTTGCAATTTATTTAATTGCATGCAAAGCAATTTATTTATTTATTTCATTATAATTTATTTAATTCTTGCTATTTTAAGACTAGTCTCTAGTCTTAGACTTGTCCTCATCAAGTCAAAACAAATTTTTCTTTCTTTCATTTTGTTTTGGGACTAGTTTACTTCTTAGTCCCGAGAGCCTTGAAGAAGCTAAGACTCCCAATACTTGACTTTATTTATTATTTATGTTATTTTTGCTTGCTATTATCTCTCATAAATCATATTCATTAAGATTGTTGTCTAAATTCTTCAAGTTCTAAAAATAATTGATAACAAGGAGATTTTATCACTTAGGAATAAGTTTATATGAAATATAAAATCTATGGTTTAACAAAAATAAAATCATTTCTTTTCAAATTATTAGAAGAACTCACTACAATTTTAGAAACTACTTTTGTTATGAAAAGCTTTTTAAATCATTCGTGATCCCACTTTGTTTTTTTTTTTTCAAAAGAAAATGATTTTTGATACAAAAATTATTTCTATGAAAAACATAACATAAGAAAGGAATGGAATTTTAGAACTAAGATCTTTTCAAACAAATGGTTAAAGAAAAATGGTGTAGAAAATAAAACAGGAAAAGTAGCACTAATATAGAGAATTTAGAAAAGAAGAAAATTGCTTTTCGAAAAAGTCATCTAAGAAAAATAATAAGTCAAAAGAAATTCTTTGAAAACAAAAGAATCGAAGTATTCATTTTAAAAGATTTACAAAATGAATTTCTTGTAAACTGTAGATTTCTAAAACACCAAATTATCATTGTTTTACTTAAGAAACATGGATGGACAACAAACACTTGAGCATGAATAATTATGAGCTAAATAGCTATAAAAAGAGGATTTTTCAACTATATAAATAACTAAGTATTTGTTAATCAAGTCTTGAATGAATTGAAGTTTGAAGCAAAATTGTTTTTGAGATAGAAAATTCGTGGTGAATCTGAGCACCACTGTTTCGGGGCCTAAATGGTTTAGTTTGACAAAAATAGTTTTAGAAATGGATAGATCTTTTCGAGTAGGTAGAAATCGATATATTATATGCGCAATTCCGAGTTAAAATGACCAAGTTATGGCCATTTTAAATTGGAACTCTCCTTTATACGAACTTTGACGTTCTCATAACATAGTTTTGTCAAAATTCAAGAATATCATCAAGAAATACTCATTTTGGGTATTTTTTTTGGCTAAGTGATTCCGAGGAAGAATACCTATACCTCGATGACTATTTCGATTAAGAGGATTATGTGAGCGACTCATTCATGTAGAAGAATAGTCGACATAGCATCGTGAGTTTATTTCCTTAAAATGCTTTACTTGTTTGTGCTTGTAATTTAGTTGCATTAGAATTAAGAAAAAGACAAATGGATATGTATGTAAAATAATTCTTTGAAAGAATCCTAAGAATATCGAGGTTGGAATTAATTTAATGGTTGTTTTAATATAACACTTGATTTATATGAGATTCTTTGATCACCTTAAATCTGATAATAATAATGTTGTGATATCATAAATAAATAGATTCATGCATACCACGAAGTGAGTCACATTGCATTGGGTTATTATCCTTGGGTGAGAAGGATTGTAGCTTAGGTCGAAAGCAACACTTGGCGGAGTGACCGAAAGCGATTGCTTGGCGACATGAAAGAAATGCTTGGCGGAAGATCCGAAAGCAAGGCTTAATTCAAGTAGACTTCATATGCTTGGTGATATTGATCGAAAGCATAAATCTTTTTAACTAAAACTACTTGTTTTGCAGTTATGTATCACCAAACCCCGAATGGAGGGTGTAAATCCATTCAACATATAGTTCCCGAAAAACTATATGCCTTGTTTGCCCACGTGTATGTTACATTTCATTTAATTGCTTAAATAACTTGTTTGAATTTTTATTACAAGAAGTTATTTATGGAAATAGTTCTCACTAAGCCTATTAGCTTATACCCTTATAGATATCTTTTGTAGTTCACATATTTGTGGTCGAGGCCACGTGGACCCTGCAGCTAGGTATTTCCCTTTTAGTCAAGAAATTTCAAGATAAAGTTAGTGTTGGATAAGCTGTAGAAATACTCTTATAATAGATTTGTGAATAAGGGAAATGTCCCTAAGCTTTGTAAGATCATTGTTATGAATCAATGAATGTTATGAATCCTCTTTTCTTAATTTGTTATTATATCTTCCTAAGCTTCATAATTTCATGTATGGTCCTCTAAATTTGTGAGAGCACGCCTTACACTTAATATTTAAGCTTTTGGGAATAGCTAAGGTTGTTATACTTAAGCTTTAATGTTAAGTGTGGCGGACTGTTACATTTAGGGTATCCCTTGGGGTGTGACAGCACCAAAGTTAGCTCAACATAATCACTTCGAAGCTAAGTTAATAGAGGGGTGGATTATAGTACCAACGATTTAAGAAAGGATAAGAAAAAACTAAATTGTCTCAATATGTAGACTAAAAAGGTTTAGTTAATGGCTTACTTATGGAAGTTCAAGAAGCATAAGATATCAAAAGATCCTTGAAAAGACTTTTGTGTGGAAGTCTCTCTTAAAGTTTCCTCTTTAAATCCTAACATCAAATGATTTATATTGGTTAACTTGTTTGTCTTAAAGCACACATGTTTACTTATCTCTGTACAAGTCGGTCATATCTGCCAGAGGCAAATAGTAGACTTGCTTACTTATATGTATACAAGTCGGGTCATAACTTGCACATACATTAAAAGAAAGAAAGTTAAGATGAATATTTTGCCTGATAGAGTTTTAATGGTAATATGTGAATTTTGAGGTCTCGCTAAAAAATAACTATTAAAAGAAGAAAATAATATGAAATTAAAAAAAAAAGTTATGAGAGAATTTTATTTTGTTTTAATATCTTGGTCAATAAAAGGAAAGAATAATATAAAAGACATTTTAATGATCACTACGAGTGAAATGAAATATATGATAAAATTACCAATATATTTGAAAAAATAGAGTCAAAGGATTTAATAAAAGAGAGAGTTGATTTTAAAATTAAACAACATCTATAAAATTTCCTTCTCTTAACATTTTAGTCTAAATCCATTTCTAGCACTTCTTCATATTTTATATTAAAGTATATTAAGTAGGCACATTTGCTCCATATGTGCAAAAAATAAAAATATTTACAATAATAGTAAGGTAGTTAAATAAAACATAAAACGGTTATTAAATATATATTTTTTTACCATCGAAAAGTTGTTAAATATAAAAGTGTATCATAATAAGTATGGAAAAAAATTTATTCAATATTTACCCGATAGAGAAATATGAGAAAAAGAAAATCTTATAGAGATTATTTTTTTTTTATCCGGTAATCTGTAAAAAGATCATATGGGCAACTATGGGGTGAGATTGGATAGATAGATTTATAGATGTGTTTTATTTATTAAAGAAAAATGAAGATTCAACTTTACTTCTTATTTATTTATTTATTTATTTTTCATATCCTAATTTTTCATATTCCAAGCACTCCTCAACCAAAACCAATTACTTGTTTCCTAAGCCCAACTGTTTTTCTTTTTTCCTTGTATATTCTCTCTTTTCATAATCACAATTCAATTTCGATTTCTGAAACCACATTGCTGCACCGATTACACGCCAGATCTAGGGTTTCCGATCATCACCAGTCTCGATTCTTCCCTAATTTCCATCGGCATCGAGTTAGGGTTTTAGATCTCGCGTTCCTCAACAATTTGATCTCACACGGTAAAATTGAATCTCTCCAATTCACTGCTCTTAATATATTTTTTTATTGCGTAGGGTTAATCGATTTATGGCGTTTGATTCAGGGGCGGAAAGTTTAGTACGTCTTAGCTCAATTATAGCTCTTTCAATATGTACTGATTGCATAATGTCGAGAAATTATTACACTCGAATTTGGGAATTGATTCGATTGATTTAGTTTTGATTCCTTGCACGGTTCCGCATGGATTGAAGTGGAAATCTTGTTGGTATAAGGTTGTGGATTGTCGGTGGAATCGAGGCAAGTTGATTCATGCGTTTGATTCGGAATCTTGATAGTAGCTATTCGGACTTGATAGGTTGTGATTTTTGTGTGGAAATAGAGTATGATTGAAAAATTTGAAAGAAATGCTGTGGGAAGAGAAGGGTTAGTTTTGAGGAATTGATATGGGCTGATTGAATTCTTTTTGCCGTTGTTATGGATGGATTGAATTTCAGGTTTGTTGTGGAAGATTTTGCAATGCAAGCAGAATCCTGTAATGCTGATTTATGATGTTTATTTGGTATATCTTAACGATAGCTATTCGAGTTGATAGTCGAAAATGGAGTTAAGAGGGTATTACTGCTTGCACAGTTGAATTTGACTGAAAGTTTTGAAAAAAAGGTGGTGAAATGGATGAATTTTCAGAAATCGAGTTGGACTGATCATATATCTGTATCTTGGTTGTTATGAATGATAAACAGAAGTTTGTTGGTAAAGATTTCAAAATGCCTGCAGAATCTTGAATGCTGGTTTTTGGTGTTTGGTTTTTGTATCTTGATTCTCTTGACTAGATGATTGTACGTATATCTAAAAATGAACTAAGAATGTAATACTTATTGTGTAATGATGACATTGATGTACTTGATTGAAAATAAAAAAAAAAAAAAAGGAAATGCAGTGGAGAGGGAGTTTAAGTAGTTGATTCCTACAGATTGAAATTCCATATCTTGGTTGCTACATTTGGTCATTTTTGAGCAGCTGCTAGTTCAACACGTTGGTGAGATCTGTAGATGTAGTGGAAGACTGGAATTAATTATCTGTATTGTATAATATCATAATGCCAAGCATACGAGAAAGCACTCCTACACACTGAGTAGGAGTTCATTAATAAAAGATTTTAAAATGCTGGTCTGTGAAATGTTGATTTAATTCTGTCAGCTTCTAATTTATGATTTTAGTCAGTTTTAATCTTGATATTAGCTTCTTTTTTTTTTGGCTGTTGTTGATATTAGCTATTTGACTAGATTTTTATGGTTAAGTGCCATTTGACTAGATTCTTGAACTATCTATGTGAAAATGGAGTAATTTTGTAGTATTGATTGCATAATTTTTTGGGTAAGGAGTATTGATTGCATGATGCTAACAAACAGTTTGGCCAAAAAAAAAAAAAAAAAAAAAAAAGAAAAAATCAGTTGGATTTGGTTGAGTAGTTTTAGAGAAATGTGGTTTAGAGTGCAATTTTCATCTACTGATACGAACTGATTGAAATTTTGTGTCTCAGTGGTTATGATTTGGTAGAACTAGATTTTGTTGGCAAAAGATTTGAAGATGCTGGTGAAATCATTGCAATCATCTGTTCGGGATCGGACAGTAGAGTTTCAGAGCATAGTAGAGAGGCTAAGGAAGTCTGCCCCACCAGGACAAGCATCAAGTGGACCAAGTAATGCTTCGAAGGCAGAGGAGCAACGATCCTCCATCGCAATCCAGTCGGAGTTTAACAAAAGGGCATCAAAGATTGGGTTTGGAATTCACCAGACTTCGCAGAAGCTCTCTAAATTAGCAAAATGTAAGTAATTAATTCTGATAGTAATGCTGCAGATTGAAATGATTATGATTTTTGCATTAGCTGTGAAGTTAAATCATAGTCCATTATCAATGGCCCCATTCTGAAAAGTCCTGCCACTTCCATCTCCTTCATCATTATGTTTATGGACTTGGCAAAAGAAATTTCCCTCTGTATATGCAAACGACACCCAAAAAAAAAAAAAAAAAAAAAGGGTATTTACACCCGGTATGTGGTTAACTAGCTGGAGGTATAGAGATAGTATCGAACCTGAAGTCTGTTGAAGGTATTCTGCCCTGCAAGTATGAATTACTATTCCATATGCATTTTTTTTTAATTTCTTCTCCTTTTCCTGCCTTGAGTCTCGTTAATAACTTGGCATTATATGGTCCATATGTGATTATCTCTTAATTAATTTTTTTTGGGTAATGATCACGTAATTATTCTATTGATGCACTGTTTCCAAATTTGTCGAGACTTGAATCTTTATAGTCAACTTCACCCATGAGATAGGTTTCAGTGGTGTTGACCTAAATCTGGAAATGCACTCAATTCAGCCTGGACTTACTAAATTTGTTGTGGGCCTTAGGGCTTTATCGTACCTTATGATAGCAGTACATTTTACCTTTTTGTCTTTTCTTTTTTGTTTTTTTTGGAGGGGTGGTGGGATAGGGTGCCATAGTACTTCATGCTACACTCATACCATCTTTGCACCTGACTTGTTGTCCTCCTTACTCTCATTGAATTAACAATAAGGTCTACATTCAAGGATTTTCTGTTCCATTGTTGGTAGCCATCTCTTTATTGATTTTTCCATTCTATTTGCAGTGGCAAAGAGAACTTCTGTTTTTGATGATCCGACTCTGGAAATTCAGGAGCTTACTGCTGTTATCAAGCAGGATATCACTGCTCTTAACTCTGCTGTGGTAGATCTTCAGCTCCTGTGCAATTCTCGTGAGAGTGGTACTTCTAGTGACACTACTAGTCATTCGACTACAGTTGTAGATGATCTTAAAAACCGCTTGATGGATACCACAAAGGAGTTCAAAGATGTTCTCACCATGCGAACTGAGGTAGATCATCCAGATTCTGTGAATATCTGTCTCCTTTCTAATTCATGGCTAAAATTTTGTTGACTGTTGCTTCTTCCATGATATGCTTTGGAACAACATTATGGTAATAATGCTATATTTTGGCTTTTTAAAGAACTTGAAAATTCACGAGAACAGAAGACAGCTATTTTCCTCCACGGCTTCAAAGGAAACAAACCCTTTTGTCCGCCAACGTCCATTAGCTTCTAGGGCAGCTGCTGGTTCCTCATCCGTTCCACCTCCTCCATGGGCAGCCAATGGATCTACTTCTTCTTCACAGCTGTTTCCTAGGTAGGTTCTGCATATCTGAAGGATTTGCTGGCTAAGGGTGTTTCTTTTGCTATAATTTGCTTATTAGCAGCATAATTTGCATATTCTTTTTGAATATTGCCTTCACCTGATGGAACACTATTGCCAGTCATTTAATGGTACATGTCTGGGCCCAAAGTTCCTAATTGGAAAGAAATCAAGGATTGACAACTGTAGGGTTTTTTAAATTAAAAATCACATGTTATTCACCCTCGCTGTGACCTTTTAGGTAGCATGCTTGTTGGCCTGTTCAATTACAGTTGTGCCTTTCCACTTAGCTGCACACACAATTTATAGTGTATACAACTGCTTAGCTGGAGTAGTTTAGCACTGTGTCAGAATGCAGATGGTGATGGTTGGGCTGTACCTGCATCTGTTTTTACATTTCGGAAAATTGAAACTAGACTTTTGGATGACCACTACAGTCCCTTCTGCACTAAGACATGTACCTTGTTAGCCTTGAGATATACTCTTTTAGTTTACTATGAAGTGAGTTCTAATTGATGAATGAAGACCTTTCATCTGTGCTTTTCCTAGTATTATCAAGAATATCATATTTGTCTTATGTTTTTTTCATTGGATGTTTAAACAGGAAGCAAGGGGATGGGGAGAGTCAGCCTTTGTTGCAGCAACAGCATCAGCAGCAGCAGCAGCAAATGGTTCCTTTGCAGGATAGTTACATGCAAAGCAGAGCTGAAGCTCTTCAAAATGTTGAGTCCACTATTCATGAGTTAGGCAGTATATTTAACCAATTGGCAACTTTGGTTTCTCAGCAAGGAGAACTTGCTATCAGGTCTTTACATCTTTCCAGTAATTTGCTTGCTGCATACCCTCGGGTGCATATTTTGATCAATGATTTTGCTTTTCTGATAACTGCAATATGTCTGTACTTTTTAACTTTCTGGGATGTTTATGAATTATTATATGTGGATAGAATGTCTTGGACAGTGTTGAGTTATTCGAGTTGTTATTCTAAGAGTTAGTGTTAATCTCTAACTACTAATAAAATAAAATACTGTGTACTTTAAGGAGTGAGATTTGGATACAAGATACAGTATTTGCCAAATGTTCATCCCTTAAGGCATGTTAATCAAAGTCTAAGCATGGGTTATGTGATACTTTACCTTTTGTTCACCAAACTAGGATTGCCATCTTGTTGGCACTGCATACTTCATGGCTTCTGATTTGTGTTGTTTCCTTGAAATATCATGATCCCTGCGCAAGTATATTGTGTATGTATATGCTACGTGAAGGTTAGATTTAGTAAAACTGACATGTTTTTCATGGTATTTGGAACTATGATTTTTACTTAATTTTAGTATGTATCTAATGATTGCTACAAGTTTTAAGTTTAAATTGTGATGTGTGCTTGTCATGGATAGTATTAATTTTTGCAGTAATAATATTAGTATATGTTAGTTTGTGTATTTATGTTAGTACAATGGGTACGACTAACCATAACAGGTATGTACTAATTTGTTCTTATAAGTTGACTCAGTCATTTAACACTTGCCTACGAAAATGAGCTAACTTATGAATGTCAGACACACTGCACCGCCCTCTAGGACATATGAGGCACCCTGTGGCATGATTGATGCATAAAACAGACATCATGAACTTTGTAAATTGATTCCTTATTACTATTGTAGTGGAAAGGATTTAGAGAAAGAACATCAAGTTTTTCTTAAATTAGCTACATTTTTTTCCATTCCAGCTTTATCCTCTAGTTGCATTTGTTGTGTTTTTCTCTTCTTAATGCACGAATTCCTAGTGTGTCCAGCAATTCAACTATCCAGTGCTTGGACATGTAGTCATGTGTGAATGTTTTCAATCTAATGGGGGGATTTAACACATGGGTGAATAAGTTGTTGGAAAATGATCTACCATATCAAGCATTCCCATGAAATTCAGCACGCTCAGTGCAACTCTGGAGTAGTGTCTTATTTAGTGCTAATAACCTTGTGTTCCTCAAATAACCTTAGTAAGTTTAATTTACGTTTAAACAACTTGTGGTTATGTTTCATTGTAGGATCGACGAAAACATGGATGATACCTTAACAAATGTTGAGGGTGCACAGGGGGCTCTACTGAAGTATCTCAACAGTATATCATCAAATAGATGGCTGATGATCAAGATATTCTTTGTATTGATTTTTTTCCTCATGGTTTTCCTATTTTTTGTTGCATAGTTGATTCGGACCAGAGAACCGAAAAGGAGAGAAGAGATCGACCTTGTTTTTCTTGTGATTAAGTATAAGGCCGTATTTTCAATGTACTTATGTCAAATATATGTGCAATCGGAGATGAAACGTTCATTTTTTTTTTTTTTTTGGTTTTCTTTTTGTTTCAGAATTTCCTGTTGTAATATGTGCCAATAGATGCATATATATGACCATTTCATGGTACAATTATTGAAGACCCCGGATTCACATAATTATGAGTTTTGACATTTAATAATCCTTAAATGGATTATTTTAGTAAATTTCAATGTTATGCTATGATACGATGACCCCGGATTCGCATAATTATGAGTTTTGACATTTAATAATCCTTAAATGGATTATTTTAGTAAGTTTCAATGTTATGCTATGATATGATGATTAAAATGTTTCTCTACTGGTGGCAAACTCTATAAGAATGCCTAGCCGGTCTATTTCTATGGGTTAATTTCACTTACCTCATCTAAACTTTTTTTATAATAACATAATTATACCTAAACAAAATTTTCATAGAAAAATACTTAAATTTTTTAGATCATGCACTCTTGATATGTTATTAAGAATTGCAATTACTCTAGGTTTAGGAATTCCTTACCAATTAGATTAAGAGTATTAGATAATAAACTAAGGATTTAAGTGTTTAGAAAGGCTAAAATAAGGGTTAAAGAAGGTTGAATAATCTCTCTATTGATCATGCTCGTGGTGGAGGGTGTGATAAACTCTAGAAAAGAAAAACACAACATAACGCTCTCATCATACTCACTTTGGAGGGTTAAACATCCATGATGGCTTTTATTACTGTCATGATGGGGGTGGTGATAGTCATCACGGCCATGATCGGCTTGAACTTGCCACTCTTGAGGAGATCACAGTTCGTGTCACGGTCGTGACTCCTATTCATATCCCTGTTCGCTCCAAAACATAAGAAAAAACTCATAAATTGCCTTTTTCTTGATCTCGAACCATACAAAACTCTAAAAACAAACATGAAAACATTTAAACACATTTATACTTCACATTACCTGCAAACAAACGATCTTCCCTTCTTCTTTCGCAAACAACGATTGTCACCAAAACAAAGATTAGGGTTTTTCTCTTGATTTCTCTCCCAAACATAAGCATCTTGATTTCAAAAGCATAGGTTAAGAACAAAATCCTCAAGACTATAAAAGAACAAGAAACAGAGCGATTTACCTTGGTCTTGTAGCCTCTTGGTGATCCTTCAAAGAGATTATAGCAAAAAGGGTTTTCCTAGGGTTTAAGGATTGTGTGGAACGTTTGTAGAAAAAAAAAGGTACTATCACGACCCTAATAAAGGCCTAATAGGATTATCCTGAAGTTATCATACCACATGTGCACCTACAATATGATAATCATCTTATTTATCAACTCCTCTTAATTAATTATAAATACACATATAATACTATTATGAAATTCAACTATGGAATCCAATTTTCCATATCTCACCAAAATTGCAGAGAATCGGTATCTCCTACCAAATAGTAAAATTGGGTTTTAATCTATAAAATATGAAAGTCTCAAATATTTATACGGATTATGTAAATTATATTCTAAGTCCATTGTAACCTATCTTTTTAGCTTCAAGAAAGTCCAATGGAGGATCACTCACACATTCCTAACCCAATCTTAGCAAGCATTATTCCTACACAAAAACTGTTGGGGGCGAGCGAAATCACTGCTCAATGAGTTCGTTCCTCACTACTATCGGTCATATAAGTTACAAGCATTTATAAACATTTATGCGGATCAATCTGCACACAATATGAATGCACACATGATAAATGCAAGCAACACATCTATGGAGTGAGTCCGAGCCATAGATAATGTAGATTTATGTTGCCTACACATTAGTTATCTCCCATGCTTACCCACATGGGATGCCCTGTCTTATCCGAACGGGGCTACCTAGTGGCAACATCTATCCAGATGAACCCAATGCTTTCCCATCATTGGTAAAAGGTAAATATTTCCTAACGCGTGTTTTATGTTGGTTAATATCTTAAATTATCTTAACATATCTGTCACCTAATATTGGTTATTATAGCAGGTAGACTCCAAATCAGGCAACATCTATCATCACCACATGACAAGTGAACCCTAACTCAAGCAACATCCACTGTCAAAACATTACTCGGAAATGTCTGAAGTTTATTTCATAAACTATCTTAGTAGAACTCAACAATCTCAAAAGACTATAGAAGTGACCTGGAATACCCCAAGTCTTATTTCTTTAAAGATATATTTTGAAAATATTTTCAATTACAAATCCTGGACATTTCCTACCGGGGTTTCAATCACATGTAACAAAACTATCCAATTAATTTGGCCAAATATTTTAAAATTATCCATTTATTCTGGCGATCATGTAAATGATAACATTCACAATAACCATTCATTCAATAAACAAGAAATATAACCAACACATGACAATAAGTAGTATCAAACACAAGCAAATAGTAGATCATTAGAACTCCTTCACTTAAGCATTATTGTTTATTTGATATGACCTTTAGAAACACTTGAGGTTTGAGAATTCGGACTCAATAATTCCTATGAAATGGAATAACAGCTACTCATTACCATACATATAGCTTTGTAAGAAGTCCTATTGTGCTTAAGTGTCCTAAACTCAATTTTTATTCTTTCTAAGACTGTTTTCTCATCTCTAATTCAAATTTAGCTCATGAATAGTTATTTTAAAGCTTTTAAGTTTTCTATTTTCTAATATTTCTATAAAGTTCGCATAAATGGATTTTTCTTATGGAAAGTGACCTAAATGATTTTGAATATAAGTTTTTATCGTGTAATCTTCAACTAAGGCTATAATAATTCATTTTAACTCATATTTTTACTTATGAATAGGTGTTGAAAAGCTCATTTTGAGTACTATATGATGGTTAACTTAATTTATGCAATTTGTAGGTTTTACTTACTCTATGAATACTGATAGGTACTATAGGGTGTTTCGAAGTCTTATTTTTCTTAATGATCTTATTATCAAGCCTTTATTGTTTATATAGATCTTTTAATATGACAATCCTAAGGTAGTTGATATTTACTATTTATTAATTATTTCCATTTTGCTTCTCTTGATCCTAATTCGTATTTATATCCATATTTAAGGGAATTATATTATTCCTAATAAAAACTTATTTATATTTTACATTCTGTAACACCTACTTCGATAAGGTAATTTCAAATATTATTTATTTTTGTTTGTCAACCTTATCGATATTTGTAGGTTCAAATTTCTATTATTTATAGGGTCGTATGCTATAATTTACTCTCTTATTCATCTTTCTAATATATTTGTAAATTCATATGTTTCTTATTATTCATTTAAACATATTTTGTTCCTAGAAATACTTATGTGGTCGATACTCTGAGGGTTTCACCCTAGGGTTGATTTAGCTAATCTTTCTTATTTTCATTTCTATGTGTATTTGTTATATGTTTATAGGGTTAGGTAGGTATCAAATGTATATTACACATAATTTCCTCTTTAATGTACATATAGGGTTTAAGTTCTAGGGTTTAGTTTCATTCATCTAGTTTCTCATTCTTATCTTCATGGATATATCTATAATGTATTGTATCTAAATTACGTTGTTATATAGTGTAGTGTATATTTTAGCTATAGGGCCGAGATTACTATAGGTAGTCATATGGTTTCTTTTGGTTAAGTTTCACTATTTATCAAGAATTTACTATTATATTCTTTTATACTAGAATGAAAATTCTCAAGGATTACAAGGTTAAATTAGGATTTTAATCTCCGCAGACTTAGAATCTTCTAGCTAGAATGTTGGCGTAATCCAAATATTTAATTGAGGTCTAGATTCTTAGATATGGATCTGTTTTTTTATCCTATCATGTAGTTTGTAACCCTAGCAATTCATCTCTAAACTATCATTTTATTAACCAATAGGCTCTAAAAATTAATCATCTTCTATTGCAATTGAAATCTAAGACAAATTATGAATACATCTTCAGTTATTGACTAAAGTTATGAAATCTTGTAAGAATTATTTATCTTGGTGATTGATGATATTAGAATTTTCTAGCCCTACTTTAAGGTATTGATTTACTAGAATTATTATATCATTATTTAACATGTGTATAATTTAATTTATAATTTGTGAATTTTAAGGTAGAAAAAAATTTGGGGTTTATAGTAACAATCGATTTATCATCGATCATTGATTGTCTAAGGTTATGGAAGTTAAATTTTGCATTTCAAAATTTTAATGGTAAGGATTCTAATCTCCTAACTATATTAAAATTATTCACACTTTAATATTCTTAAATCGTGAAAAAACTGGGAGTAATCTTTATGAATTTTCTCCAAGCTCTTAAAAATTCCATGTTATATTTTTTTTAATTATCATATTCAGGTTGAGCAAAATTTAGGGGGTTTACGGGTATATATTGTAGGAATGGGCGGTTATCACTATATTTGTTTATAATAAAGGACTATTTTGCCCTCTCATTTAACAGCATATGACATCTATGCCCTTCGTTATAATTTATTTTATTTTATGTTACATCTCTCCCCCTAAAAGAAACTTTTGTCTTCGAAAGTTACCTGAATCATTGAAAAGCTTGAAATACTTTGTACTCATCTCCTTCTTTAGCTCCAAAGTAGCTTCTCGTTCAAATTGATTCATCCATTGCACTTTCACGTATTTGATCACTTACCTTCTTAAAACCTGCTATTTTGTGTCAATAATCTTTACTGGCTTTTCAACTGTAGTAAGATTTGGTTATACTTCCAATGGTTACAAGGCTACTATCTACTTAAGATCCTTCACGTCCTTTCTCAATATAGAAACATGGAATACGTTGTGTACCCCATCCAAACTAAGCGATAATACTAATCTATAAGCCACATCGCTTATTCGCTCTAATCCTTCAAAGGGTCCCACATACCTAAGATTTAACTTACCCCTCAAACCAAACCTAACAACACCTTTAGCTGGTGAGATTTTAAGCAGGACATGTTATCCTACTTTAAACTCCAACGGTCTCCTTCTCTTTCTGCATAACTTTTCTAACGGCTTTGAGCAGTTTGTAACTTATGGTTGATCGCTTTGACCTTATCAATAGCATCCTATACTAACTTTGGTCCCATTATCTATCTATCACCTACTTCATCCCAATAGATTGGTGACCTACACTTTCTACCATACAAAACTTCATATATTGGCATCCCAAGTGACGTCTGATAGTTGTTGTTATAAGCAAACTCTACCAAAGCTAAGTGCTCATCCCAGCTATCCTGAAAATCTAAAACACATGCTCTCAACATGTCTTTCAGGATTTTGATGGTCCATTCGGATTACCCATCCGTTTGAGGGTGATAGGTAGTACCAAAAACCACTTTAGTGCCTAAGGCTTTGTGTAGACTCTTCAAGAATCTCTTAGCAAATTTGGTGTTTCTATCTGATACTATAGTCATTAGTATCTCGTGTAACCTCACCATATCTTTGATGCATAACTTTGCTAAATGCTCAAAAGTATAGCCAGTTTTAATAGGTATAAAGAGTGCTAGCTTGGTGAGTCTGTCTACAATCACCCATACTAAGTTAAACCTTTCCCTTATTATAGGTAGAGCCATAACAAAATCCATGGTTATGTGCTTCCACTTCTACTTTAGTACAAGTAAGGGCTTTAATTCTCCTGCTATTCTTATGTGCTCAATATTAATCAACTAAAAAGTATAATGCTTGGATACATATTATGCTATCCCTTTCTTTATATAATTCCATCAATACATCTTTTTTAGATCATGATACATTTCGTTGCCCCCTGGGTGGATAGAATAACCAAAATAGTGTACCTCTTTCAGTAACTCCTTCTTAAGCTCTCCTTGTTCTAGTACACATAACCTCCCTTTATATCTCATAACTCTTTTGCTATCTATAAGGAACTTGGCTGCTTTGCCTACTTCCATTCCTTTCTTTACCTCTTGGATACTTGGATCATCCATTTGTGCTGCTTTGATTCTTTCTATAATAGTAGGTTGAATCTGTAAGTTAGCCAGTCTTGCTCCTACTCATCTGCTTACTATTTCTAATTCTATCCTTCCCATATCATCTATTAAACAACATTTAGAAGTAACCAAAGATACTAGATTCTCATTCCGCTTTCTACTCAAGGCATTTGCTACTACATTTGCCTTCTTAGGATAGTACTGAATATTTGCATCATAACCCTTTGTTAACTCTAACCATCTCATTTGTTTCATATCTAGCTCTCTCTGGGTAAAGATATACTTTAAACTTTTATAATCGGTATATACTTTGCATTTCTCTCCGTATAAGTAGTGTCTCCATAGCTTTAAGGCATGTACCACTGCTGCCAGTATCAGGTCATTTGTAGGTAATTCCTTTCATAGGCTTCAACTATCTAGAAGCATATGTTATCGCCCTACTTTCCTACATTAACACACAACCTAACCCTTGTATGGACACATCACCATAGATGGTATACTTCTCAACACTCACAGATAAGGCTAGAACTAATGTAAATACTAGCTTTTCCTTCAACTACCAGAAGTTGTTCTCACAGTTTTTATCTCATACATATTTTACTCCTTTTTGTGTCAATCTAGTTAAAGGAGTTGCAATTTTAGAGAAATCTTCTACAAACCTTTTGTAGTAGCCTACCATTCCTAGAAAAATTTTATTTTCTAATTCACTTTTAGGAGTTGGCCATTCGACCACTACCCCTACTTTCTCAGGGTCCAAAACTATCCTATTTCCATCGACAATATGTCCTAAGAAAGATACTTACTTTAACTAGAGCTCACATTTTGTGAACTTAGTATACATCTTCTCATCCTACAATGTGCTAAGATCTAATCTCAGATGCTCTTCATGTTCTTCCTTGGTTTTAGAGTACACTAAAGCATCATCTATAAAGACCACTATAAATAGATCTAGATCATCTTTGAAGACTCTGATCATAAGGTTCATAAAGACAGCTGGTGCATTTATAAAACCAAACGACATAACCACAAACTCATAATGCCTATATCTGGACTTAAATGTATGGCCTTTGCTCTAATCCGTAGCTAGTGATATCCTAATCTAAGATCGATCTTTGAGAACACTCGTGCTCATGCTAGTTGGTTAAACAAATCATCTATACTTGGAATGGGGTATTTAGTTTTGATAGCTACCTGATTCAACTCTCTGTAATCTATACATAACCTCATGCTACCATTCTTTTTCTTGACAAACAAAACTGGAGCTCCCTAAGGCGACACACTGGGTCTGATAAACTTCTTCTTAAGTAGATCTTCTAACTAAACCTTTATCTCTACAAGTTATGTTGGTGCCATGCGGTATGGTAATTTAGATATGAGTGTAGTACCCAGCACTAAATCAATACAGAACTTTATCTCCCTTTCTAGTGGTAACCCTAGTAAATCTTTCAAAAAAGAAATTAGGGTATTCACATGCTACCGATACCTGTGTAAGGTCTGCCTCTTTTATCTTCCATCATTATAGCTGCCATAGATAACATAGACCTACCCCATATCTCATACCCCCACAGTGTACCCTAGAAGTATACACTATGGCGTGGACAGTTTACAAGATTGACGGTTATTTATAACAAGAAAAACATTACACACATATTGGTAATAATAAATTACAAATTTTGTCTCCAAAAGACTTCAACAATACATTATAAAAACATAAGATCTTTAAAAATAACAAAACACTAGCTTAAACTATTACAACATTAATCTTCAAAGCACCATTACAAAATAAAGTTCTCTTTCTAGTCTATACATACATAACTCCAATATCTATACTACTCCATCTCTTGGTCTAGATTTCGATCTTTCCTTTTAAATTCCTATAAACAACATGTCTAGGGGAATGTGAGCAAAACAAGCTTAGTGAATAATAGAATCTTAACATAAATTAAATAAATTTGAGCAATGTTTAATTAACAATTATCTACAATGTAGCAGTCAAACATATCACCAAACAAAGTTTGGATGATTGGAATCTAAACTCGTGAATGTTTATTCTCTCTCTTAGGGTTAAAGGACTTTCTTAAAGTAATTCACATCCAAGAGAACCGAAGAACTAAGGAAGGAGAATTCCATTTTTAAAATCATTTATTATTAATATTTATTATAATTATCATAATCTCCACTTCACTTAGAACTTAGAGAATCCACTAAGTGTTAATATTTCTGAGGCCAACTCTAACTTAGATACGACCTTCGTGCCTACTTAGTTCTTGTGGGGATGATAACCCAATGATAATCTTTACTAGATTCACTGGTCATAACAAGCATTATCACAAAATCGAAATAATGACACGTGACATGAATGCCATGCAAATACAAATGATATTGCTATGCAATACGTGTTTGATTCATTTATGGGTCAAGTAATCAATTGACTTTACAGGCAATCGACAATATATATAAATCAATCAATATTAAACAATTGGTTATCACTTTAAGATTAAAGATTGTCACTTAATCAAACAACATATAACATACATTATTCCCCAATCCCCATGCATATATTATATTTAGTTTTTTATTTAAAACCATGTGCTGCTACATTACATTCACATATAAAGTAAAAAGATTTCAGTTACTCACCTGCGCATCTTGACTAATTGTTGTAGTAGTCAATTGGGAAGTCTAGGTCTTGATTCACAATTCCTATATCATACATGACATCTGTCACTAAAAAATATAACTAACTAAATTAAATAAACTTGAGTATTTTAACTTAAGACGCTGTTGATCTTTACTTTCACACCCTAACTTAAGAAAGGTTCTATAAGAGATCTTCAACTAGACCTTGTATATACAACACTATACAATACATATTTTTATTTTTTTTTTTAAATAGGGCAAAAACTGGGGAACAAGGGATCATAGTCATGAACTAGGCCATGATTCGCAATCACGGGCACAATCACGCCGTAATTGTTGAAACTTCCACACGTGACACTACTAAGGTTTGAATCACACCCCATGATGCAACACAACACAACTTCAAACTTTACTTAGGCTTGAATCATGCCAGTGATTTAACCAAAACTCAGCACTATACGCGACCAAGGATAAAGTCCACACGGTGACTTTACATTATACCACGGCTTGGATCACGCCCGTAATTACTCAAAAATGCGATATCTAAGACTACCAAGGGCAAGTTCACATCTGTGATTCTACAGACCTTAATTCCTCCTTCTCAAATTCAACAATTTACGCTTTTTAAACACATGTTATGATCTCAACTTTATCAAAAACACTTCTACACGACTACACCGACACTTCTACACCAACATGTAAGACCTATATGATTCTCCTACAACTTCAAAATGACATTACTCACACCTTTAAACACTTTCCAACCTTACACAACTTCAACTCCAACCAACCAACACAAAAGCAATATCTCTTTGATTTAGGACTTAAACTACTAATTTAATCACTTCATTTCACTTATCTAACATCAAAAGCATCAACAACCTATATACTTCATTAAATAACAAGTATACTAAACCTTACTTACTTATTCTACAAATATAAAAGGTAAAAGAAACAAGTAACTTGTCAAATTGAACTTGACTTATTGAAAAGGCTGAACTTGAATTTTAGAAGAGTTTGAGAAGAGAAATGGAGGAGAAAATTGTGAAGTGTTTGTGTCTATGGATGGTGCCTGCTAAGGAGGAGAAAAAAGAGTGATTTTTGCCATTTTTTTATAATTATCTTATATTATTAGATAAAGTGTGTTTGACTTTTGTGGCATAATAAAAGTATTGTGTGTGTGTAAGATTATGCTACTTATGGTAGGGATTTAGGCTTATTTTGCAAGAAGAAAATTAAGCTTAAGTTTCATGCATGAATTGAGTTTTATTTGAAGTCTAATTCATTAATCTTTCATGAATCCGAAATCAATGTAAAATTTTATCAATTTAAACTAAAAATTTGATTAAGTAAAATCCTCTCAAACAATTTATAGTAAAATCTTCATAATTTAGTAATTTAGTTTTGGAAAACTACATTCTTAAGAAAATTTAGAAGCAAAACAATTGATAGACAATTTAAAATAGATTTATTGAAATATTTGAACTTCTAAATAATTTAGCTCATTATATGAAAGTTATCAGAGATAAATCTACTAACTAACTACACTATTATTCCAACTCTTATACTAGCTTTTATGTAGTTCTACAAATTCTAATTCTAACTTAACTTGATAAAAAACTTGGGGATTACATCATGACTCACAAGTAGGTAGAGCTGGAAGTCTTTGCACTTCAATTGTGTACAAATTGATCCCATCTGGCAGATTAAACTCCATTACTAGGTTGTGACAATCAATTACAGTATGGTAGTTTACTAACCAATCTACTCCCAAGATGACATTAAAATCCACCATGTCCAACACTACTAGGTTTGTAGGTAGATGTCTACCTTCTCTCTTTGCATCCATATTCCTACGAATCTTATTTAGCATGGTTTTACTCCCCAAAGGTGTGTTTACAGATAAGCATTCAGTCATATTTTCAACACATATATCACATACAGACATAAATGATTCCATAATGCATGAGAAGCTCGCATCAGTATCGAAAAGCACATATGCACTACGTAAGAGTATAGAGAACGTACCTACTATAAGGTCCATACTGGATGTATTTCGATGCTGGAGAGCATGAACCTTAGCTAGTGCCCTTTGTCTTTGACCGTTACCCTAAGGTTGGCTTATTTGAATCCCTGGAATCATTTGTCTACTAGGCTCTTTGCAGTCTATGGCCCTGTGTCTTCATTTTCCACACTTAAAGAAAAACACTTATGGGAGAATCCTCTTTGTGTAGAACCTGTGGCTGTACCCAATCTTGCCACATGAAAAGTAAGCATTGTCAAGCCACCTACAATCCTTAATATCATGTAGTCCATGATATCTAGTACACTTCCTTTCATTACCTTGAGCTGCTGATCTAACCTGTTGTGTGATCAGCTTCTCCTCTATCTTGGGTAAGAATACTAGTGGCTGGTCGCTTCCCTAAATAGACCTAACTCCTTTGTGTTTCCTAACCCTTTATCTTATTCATGCCTTGCTTAACAATCTTTGCTTTATTGACCATAGTAGAGTAGTTGGTCAACTCCATGAGATTCACATGATGTTGAATCTTAAGCTTTAGTCCTATGACAAAACTACTCACTTTGGCATCCTCACTCTCTTTCGGAGGATTTAGCAGAAATCTTATCAGCCTTTTCAACTCAGCCTCATATTCCTCTACTATCATACGACCCTATTATATAGTATAATATTCTTGCAGCATCTGATGTTTAGTGTTTTCAGGGAAAAACTCTCTATAGAAAGCTTGCTGGAATTTGTCCAAAGTGATTGCTCCTATCATGTGTCTCTTGGTGCTCATCCACCAATTATTTGCCCTTCTGTTATCCAATAAGAAGCATACTCAACTTTCTTGTTTTTAGGGATATCTAGAGTAGAAAAAAGTCTTCTCTACTTCATCTATCCACAATTGAGCATCAAGCGATTTTTTAGGCTTTGGCTCAAACTTGTAAACTAATTCTATAAACTTGTTCAGACTCAACATATCAGCATGTTTAGTCCTTTTGCCAGCATTAACCATTCTGTATGCAGGTCTCCTTCCTCTAGGCTTCGGCATTAGCCTATATCACTTGTATATCCTGAAGTGTATGCTAGTGTTTTTGCATAACTACCCCTAATAGGGTATTCATAGTCTGCATAAGCTAAGCAACATCAATTGATACATTTTGGCCTATAGGTGGGGGCAGTGGTGGTGGTAGGTCCGAGGTAATAGGTGGCTGGTTCAAAGGTGGTTGTCCTCCATTAGCTTCTTCCTCACCAATCTTAGAGGAACCAACATCAAGGGCTCTTTTTCTAGGTGACATTCTATAAAGGTAAACACACAAAACGTGATAGAAGAGACAAAGCAAACTAAAAGGATCAAAACATTATAGAAATTACTACTAGATAATAACAACATTAACCAGATAAGCAACCCCAACTATTTGCTATCCCACTCATCATCACTCACCATCCTAAGGAGTTCATAAATTAAATCTAGTAAGATTTATAACTTAAGCTATAATACCACTTAAGTTGTAACGCCCTAAACTGAGAGCATTATTAGCCAACCACATGTCCTCACTAGAAATGGACACGCTAAGGCTCGGATTCTACTAAACCACAATTTAAAACACAATGTAACTCCAATGTTTCACATTAAAGGAGAACATCTAAAACATTGACGTCATTAATAAACACTTCTAAACAACTCTATTAGCATAAATCAAGTACCAACTTAACTCAAACTTAAAAACACTATAGGAAAAATCTCATAAGTTCAATGAATCGTAATCTAAAGAATTTCAACTTCAATATTCTAGAACTCTAGATGTCTCATATCTATTCATCTAAAAATCAGCCGAAAAATTTGCTCCACTATTGTCATCCCCGTAATCCATGCATATATCGTAACTAGTCAAATAAAAAACCACCAGATCATTACATATTCCTAAAAGTTAAAAGGAACGAGTGGATGATCTAATATGCCAAACCACAACCATATGCACATGAATAAACAACTTAGAAATTCACATACAATGAGATAACATATGTAGCAATCACAGTTTATTATCTTTTGGTTAGCCAAGCAAATAACACAGTTTAGAACTATTTGCAACTAACCCTAAACCTAGAGTAACTCATGACTCCATGAAAAATAGATACATATACATAGATACTTACACACACACACACACACTAGTGTTTGGTACTCCTTACACACCTTGGGTACTATACTTATACCACTTTTAAACTACTGGAATTATCTTTGTGTGCACCTCCACTCAGGACAATGCCACATGTAGATCATTAAGGTGTCGGCATAGTAACACCAATACCCCTGGTCCACTAAACTTAGCCAAACACAAGCAGCAAACAATTTAAAGCTAGATTTGTAGTTTCTAAGCATACATTCACAAACAACAACCGAGGTAAGGGCATACTTGATACGATGCTGCATGGTTAATTCAACAAAATTAAGGTCACTTGATCATATATAGCAAAAACTAGCTCAAAACTTATTTTCAAAAATAAATCATTACTTCTAAGATCATTTAACCTCCTAAGCTATTATAACTACAACTACTTTAGCTCTAGATATGTCTTACTACTGGATTTAGGATACTAACATAAACTAAGGATTTATATATTTACGAAGGTCAAAACAATGGTTAAAAAGAAGGTTACACAATACCCTGTTGATCACACCTATAATAGAGGGCGTGATAGGCTTTAGGAAAGAAAACATAACACAACGCCCTTGTCAAGCCTGTTATAGAGGCATGAGAGCCATTACGACCTCCATCACGGCCGTGATGGGGGTGCTGACGGCCATTACGGTCGTGATTAGCTTGAACTCATCACTCTCGAGGAGATCACAGCCCGTCATTACCGTAACTCCTTTTCGTATCCATATTTGCTCCTAAACACGAGAAAAGCTCATAAACTGCATTTTTCTTGACCTTAAACCATACAAAACTCCAAAAAAACAAATAAGAAAACATTTAAACACTTTTGTACTTCACATTACTTGCAAACAAATGATCCTCCCTTATTCTTTCGCAAACAATAATCTCTACCACAACAAAGATTAGGGTTTTTCTCTTGATTTCTCTCTCAAACGTGAACACCTTCATTTTAAAAGCATAGGTCAAGAAAGAAATCCTGAAGACTATAAAAGGACAAGGAAGAGAGCAATTTACCTTAGTCTTGTAGCCTCTTAGTGATCCTTCAAAGAGATTCTAGCAAAAAAGGTTTTCCTAGGGCTTTAGGATTGTGTGAAATGTTTGTAGAAGAAAAAGTATGTATTTTAGGAATAGACAATTATCACTATATCTATTTATAGTGAAGGACTATTTTGCCCTCTCATTTAATAGCATATGAGGTCCATGCACTTCATTATAATTTGTTTTATTTATATTACAATTAGTTTAAAAGATCAACTTTTGGAAAATTTTAAAGGAAACGTATGACCATAAAAAAAATGGTAGTTCTCCTTAAAGCTCATTATGATTGGATGCATTTACAATTACAAGCTTTTAAAAATGTGTGTGAATATAATTTTGCAATTTTTAGAATCATCTCTCAATTGAAATTGTGTGGAGAAAATGTTCTATGTATATATGCTTCAGCGAACCTTCTTTCCCTTTCATGCTTCAAATGTGCTCACGCAACAATAATATAGAGAAAACTTTTAAGAAATATTATCAATTAATTTCATACTTTCTTTAACAGATCAAAGCAATGAGTTGCAAATGAAAAGTCACAAGGCATGTCTTATTAGTTCTACTCCGTTCTTTGAAATGAATGTGACATATAATAATGAAAATGTAAGAGGAGGCCATGGTCCTAGTTGCGATTGAAATTGGAGCGGAGACATGGTCATGATTATATTTATGGTTATGGCCAACATTATCTTAGTGTTCAAAATAATAATTTCGAATTTAAAAATACAAATTACCATTGGAAGTGGGATAACACTAATGTAGAATAAGGGAAAGAAAAGAGTTGACATCATCCTAAAGATGTTGAAAGTCAATATCATTGTTGTGGCTTGTCAACTACCACACAACTAATCATCTTGTGGAGCTTTATTATTAAGCATCATTGAGGGAAAAAGGAAAAAAATATAGAATCCATTTTTTTTTTTTTTTTGTTAATGATGATGCTGATATAAAATATTTGGATTTGATTGGTATAGAGAAGCAAAACTGACATCATAAAAGTTTCTTTTAAAGTTTTACTTTATATTATGTGCAAGTTTTATTCTATATAGTGAGAAAGTTTTTATTTTATGTTAGTTGTTCATTTATCTTAACATAATGTTTTTCTCTTATCAATTAATAATAAGTTTAACAATATGCTTTATTTTAATGGTGAGAGATATGGATAGCACGTATATTCAATATAATAATAAATTAATAATGATATATAAGGCTAAAAGAAAAGTTTAATTACGTTGATTTAATTCTTAGCTTTTAATTAATATATATTATTATGTTGTTGGTCTTAGTCCTATTAGCAAATTAATATATTATCCACTTTATATATTGTGTATGAGGTATTTGATTATGTTACACCGAATTGAATTTAAGCACAAAATTGACATACAACGAGTCTTAGTCATTTTGATTATCTGCGCATTTTGGAAACTTGGAATAAATAGAAAACCTATGGATACTTCTTCACCTTTGATTGCATCGAAGACAAATGAAGAAAATATATGTGCCATTGATAGTGCAACCGCTCGTACTATTCTCAAGAATACAAAGCATTTTTCTATCAATATTTGACTTTAATTAATCACTGTTGTTGAGTTGGTGGAGATAAATTTGAAAAAAAAATTATTCCATACACAAATTGCTAATGAAAATCAATGACTAAGCAAGAAGAAAATTATATGTGTATATTTTGAGAAGAAGTTTTCTTTTACAATAATTTAAAAAATGAAATAAATGTAGTTGAAAAATTATTAGGTCTATCGAGATCGAGTTTGGGTATCCTATAAGCTCTATCAAATAACATTCGAGTTTAGAGAAAAAATCCTATAGGTTTGGAATAGATTTTGGAGGCCTATAGGGTATTGGGATGGCTTTGGGTTTAGGTTTTGTAAAACCCATTCTAAACCTCCGGTGGCATCCCTACATGAGGAAAGCTATAAGTATCGAATCTTGCTTGACTTGATAAACAAAGTTAAGACAAAAATCCAACAGCACAACATAGTATTCAATTTTGTAATCTTCAGTTAAAGAGAGATTAAAGTATTTATAAATAGAGTTGCGATAGGGGTCATGGGCCGTGGGTGAGCCCATTTACCCACTTAAAAAAGTAAGTGCAGCCAGTTTTTTTTTTTTTTGCCAATTAAATACAGCCAAATTACCCTGGCCCGTTTAGCTCACGGGCAAGAGCGGACTGGCCCATGATTGGTCCGGCTGATCCACAAGCCAAGAGTTGAAAAAAAAAAAGAAAAAAAAAAAAAGAGGAAAATTTTAAAGATAAGAATGATATTATAACATATTAGTTATTATTTATGATATATTATGAAAGAAAATAGATTGATACACACGTCACAAGCATTATAACATTTTTTAAGTATGTATTTATAGATTTGAACATAGTATGATATTTAATAAATCATTTAAAAAACTTGTTTTTATATATAAGTAATCAAAATAGTAACAAAATTAATCTTTAATATATAAAACCCTAAAATATATAAATATTCTAATTTTTACATAAACTAATATAAAAAATAACAAAATTAAAAAACATAAAAAAATTTCATTGAGCTCGTAGGCGGGCATTTAGCCCATGGGCTAAGCTCGGGCTTAGAATTTTTTGCCCATTTAACCCACGAGCTGGCCCAACAGCATGCCTGGCCCGTTTGTCCACCTCTATTTATAAAGCGTAGGCTTTCATTTTCCTTTAAATTACATTTATGATTAATATTGAAATGTGTCCTTTTTATTAATTGATTTTAAAGTAGTTGCTTTATTAACTAGGCCCATTAAGTGCTATGTTCGTAGGATATGAGCTTGCTATAAGTTTTAATGAGCTCTACTACTATAAGGATTTTCCTTCATCATTCTAAAACAATTGAGCTTAACTTTTTACCTTTTCGCCTTAATTGCAATAATCAAATAAAAAACAAAATAGGCTTAATGCTCACAAAGTTTATTTTTATAGAATGAAAGTATATAATGCTTTTTAAATTAATGTATGTATAAATATTTATGTGAAAACCATTGAACAATTGCATAAAGTTTATTTTATTTTGTAAGTATTGTTCATCCTCTATTTATGACAAGAATATCTTTTAAGAGATTTGTTGACATGTCAAATTGAGATGACTTTTCAAAGAATAGTTTATTATTTTTACTTGTCATATCTCTTGCATAAGTAATGACAATCAAAGCTAAAAGTATATTTTGAACCAATAACAAGATATAATTGAAGTGTTCAACTGGTATTATTTATACCCTTAAGCTTCTCTTTCAAAACTTGTCGATTTTAAGAGGTAGGAACTATTACAATCATGAACCATACAATCAATTATTAAAATAAATATAATAATTGATATATGAAATATTTCAATTTTACAAGATATGACTTTGAGTCATTAATTAATCAAGGGAAGTAGTTAAAAAAATGATGAGAGAAGTTAATATAGGCATCAATTTTATTCTCTTTAATAATCTAATCAGTTAGAGGCGAAATCATATATGCTTATGGCTTTCATGTTGGTAGCCTTTCTTTTCAATATTTGAGAGTGCTACTTATCTATACCATTAAAGTAAAACCCTTTGGTGTCTTTAGTGTAAATATTTTTAATATAATATTTTTAGCATATGAGCATAAAATATTTTGCATATCCCTAAAATCATGACAATTGAATAGGGTTTGAATATAATTAATAAGGGTTGAATAGACATAGTTTTTTTTCTTTTTTAGCATATGCGTAAAATATTTTTGGTATCTTAAAATCATGAAATTAAATAGGGTTTGAATAGAATTAAATAGGGGTTGGATAAACATAGTCTTTTCCACGTAAAATAATTTTGATATCCTTAAAATCATGAAATTAAATAGATTTAAATAGAATTAAACAGGGATTGAATACATAGTCTTTTCCTTTTTTAGCAAATTGGCGTAAAATATTGTTGGTATCTCTGAAATCATGAAATTAAATAGGGTTTGAATAGAATTAAATATGGTTGAATAGAATAGTTTTTTTTTTTTTTTTAGCCATCTTTATATACCAATATAAACCTTTGATACCATATTTATGCATGGCAGTTACCAACATAGAGAAGTTACCTGTGGAAAATAAAATTGTAATTATGATTTGTAATTAATTTCCTAATTTCTAAGACTAATTAAGGTTGCCTTTTTCCAACTGTCAAAACAATATATCTATTTAATTTATATATGTTGGGTTGTTTTAGTTGCATGCGTATTGCGGATGCGTCGTCTGCTTGTTTCATAAAGCTAGAAAATAATAAATTGTAAGGCTTTATAAGAGAAAATACTTAGTCGAATTAATTATTGATGTCAAAATTTCTTTCCTACGCTGGCTAGCCCAAATTCAATTGATCATATGGCTAGCTTAATTTATTAAGTTGATTATCTTCTTTATATAAGACTTCTGGGCATATATTTTTTTTCTTCTACAAATCTGTCATTAAACTAATTGGATGAAATATACAAAACTTCCCTAAACGAGGCAACCAAATATCTCAAATAAGGATAAAGTCAAAAGGGAGATGGTGTGTAGTCATTTGAAGCAAGGCGAAATTAAAATTCTTGTGAAATAAGGTTGCAACTACACAATTAACGTATGTATGACACACTTGTAGAGGATAAATTAGAGGTTTTGGGAAATTTGGATGTTGAAACACCCTAAATCCTCACCTTAGTCTAGAAAATTGAAATTTAGATAGTTTAAATAGATAAAACAAGTAAACAATAGAATATGATTAGATAACTTGACGTAATTAAACTAGTAAATAGATTAAGTTGAAATTTGAGATTTCAAATGTTTCTTTCAATTTGTCTATTCATTTTATCTATCTATTCCAACAAAATTTAATTTTTAAAGTGTAACCCCATTTCTAAATATTTCAACTATCCAAATTTTAAAGCAAACATTTTAAATATTTAGTAAACTTCTGAATCCTTAACTTTAATTTAATTTTTATTACTTTAATCTCTGTAATTTTTTAATTTATCTACTTGATTTTAAAATATCAGTTTTTAACTCCAAAGCCAAACTAAATATCAATTTTATCAAATTAAATTTCAAAACTAGATTTCTAGTTCAGGTTAATAATTTCTATTATATGGATTCTCAAATTACTTCCTAATTATTTTTAGAACAAAAATAATTATCTGAAAAGCTTAAATCGAAACCCTTAACCATAATTATCCCCTAAATATCTTTTAAAACCTTATCCTTTCCTTGTCTTTTCTCATTTTTTTCCACCTGCCCCTATTTCCTTTTCTTTCTCTTTTTCTCTTCTGATTTTCTTCTTCTTTCCTACGTTTTCTTTCTTTTCTTTAGAACAAATTCCAAATATGAAATTTAGTAAGACCATAGAAGAAACTAAAGTTGGAAAACAAGATAGAAGATAGAGTTATGCATGAAGAAGCTACAACACCTATGGAGAAGTAGTAGTAGAGAAGATTAAATTCCATGTATTTGCTAAAAAGATAAGTTGGGTTATTTTTTTGTTTTGTTATTATTATTGTATATGCATGTATATGATGTATTGGAGCAGATATATATAGGGTTTAAGATAGAACTAGTAGTAAGTGACACATGAATTTGAATATCAAAACCTAATATGTTTAAGCATGTATAGGCCAATTGTTTCATGACAAGATTTAAGGAAATATGAATAAAAATATATGTTTAGGAGTGTTTAGTTATGGGTATGTCTAGTATGTTGATTATAAGTTTGTTGTATGTTGAGTTGTAATGCAAAACAAGTAGATAAAGAAGTTAATTTTTGAATGTCAAACAAGGGAAAAAACGTAAAATCCGATATAAGGCACTTATCACAAGCGTGATGGATCCCATGATGGTCTGTGTTTCTTAATATTTTTTATGCCCAACTGATCACAGGCATGATGATGCCTGTTATGCTTGCGGATTAGAAAATTTTGGATCATCATGAGCGTGATCTATCCTGTGATGATCTCTTTTTTGAAAAATTTAGGCAATCACGATGTGATCAAGGGCTTCATGGCTTTTGATCTTTTTGTTTTCTCCAATCACGAGCGTGATGGCCATCACACCCTCCATCATGGACATGATCAGTCCCATGCATAAAAGAAGAAGAAGAAAGAAAGAAATAAAGAATAAAATGAAAGAGATCAATAATAGTTAATATGACATATTAATCAATTATACAATTAGGATGAGTTAAGTGAAATAATAGGTTTAATAACAAATTAGACTTAATATAATTATAAGTATAAATTATAAAACGAATCTTAGGTATAAAACAAACTTAGTAAATCAATCTAAGTTCAACTTGACTATATAGACTTTAATGAGCTAAAATGAATTAGATTGATTAAGTTTAATTAACTTGACTTAGTAATTGAATTAAATGATTTACTATAATCAACTTGGCTAGGTTAAGTATTATAGACTTAACTAATAATTGATCTAAATATAATAGTGATATATAAGATTAGGCTTTAATTCTCAAATGTTTGTTTGCTAAGGAAAATGAATTTGATGAAAAAGTGTAATTATAAACAAAGAAAAAGAAAAAATAATTTGACAAACAATTAAGAACTATCGTATCTTGGCGTGGCAACTTTTGCAGCCATGACGAAAAATTCCTACTTCTTGTCTGATCAAATAGCTTTTAATATAAGTTTGATGTAAGTTAATAATTAATTTAATTTCTTATGTGAATTTAATTTCTTAAATAGATATTTACCTCTGAACTTGTCTTTTGATCTATCCTCTAGTCTTGTTTGAATTATGGACGTCATAAAAGGTATGCAGTAACGTGAATGTTGATTGTTAAGATAGACATTTAAAATAAATTAAAACTTTAATACAACCCTAATAATTGCTTATTGCTTGTGCTTGTATCGTTTAATTCGATCAAGGGAGTGACAACCTTGTTTGGAGCTGAGTACGGTAGTTAGATGCTTAGGCTACCTCCTATCATGATGCAATGACAATTCAAGGGTGGCTCGGAAGGTAACCTATGAGGCAAATGGTATCAGGATAACATCTACTTAGGCTCGAAGAGATGTAATATAGTATGACTCACGTTTACGAGACCAGTTGAGCCATATTATATTAAGGACTAAGATAAGTAAAGATGTGTAATGGCTGTGAACCTACATGAAGCTATTTTTCCTTTTTAGTGAGATATAGAAGATATAAGTATCTATGCTGCTTATATCAATCCCTTGAGTTGTTGCTGCTACTCAAGACCACCAAATTCCCAGAAGCATGCTATAAGAGTGTGAGTACTCCAATGTTGATTTGTTTAACTTTAAATTAAATATAATAATATGTTATTTGTTGCATGGCATTAGATTAAGCTCATATATCGTATCGTGTATGCTTGTGTTGCTGTCGTACAGGCTTCGGCTTCGGCTCACTGTTATTTTTCAGGTGTTGATTTGATGTGATGATGATGGTTTGGATGATGATGATGCTTGACCAAGTTAAGGACGGTTTGGGGGAGTAATGTAAATCAGGGTCGTTGGATTATTTAAATTTTCTTTTATTTCATTTTGTATAAGAACTGGGTTTATGACTTTTGAATTTGTATTATTCTTTAAGGGCTTAGTGGAACCCCTATGTTTTGTAATAAGCTTTTAAAGCTTCATTTTCCATCGAAAGGATATAAGATACTGATGGAATGGATTCGTGGAATGGTTTCGTTTGTGAAAATTGATCTACTTGCATGTGTAGAAGTTAGAAATGTTTTTATAAAGTTTGTTTTCAATTGCTAAATCCAATTATATTTGAAATCTAACTAAATGTTTACAAAATTCTAAAAATTGACTAGCAAATGTTTCGAAATAATCAAGTCTTTAAGGAAGCCTAAGTATATAATACTTAAAGTATTATACGTGGTGACTGTAGACGCTCAAACCCTATTTCGAGGCGTTAAGATGTACTTTATATTCTTGAAAGGTAAAGATCTTTAGGCATTTATAGCCCTTTTTATTTGTTCCTTAAGTGGGAGGTTAATAACTTTTTAGTTAGACTTTTGACCGCCTATTAAGCTTCTTGATATGACTTTTAATGCTAGTGCACCAAGAAGATTTTGTGTAAACTATAGAGGGAGACAGATTGTGTATACACCATGGTAACTTTTGGTGGAATCTATAAATTCCAAAGTCTACTTATCCAAATCTTACACATCAAGATGTTTTTAATGACACCACTCCTCCTTTGTTTTTTTTTTTTTTTATATTAAGTGCTCGTTCTTTTCTCACGCAATGGGCTATGGTTCCTTGAACCAAGGTAAGTTGAAGAAATGAAACCATCCCAAACATGGCTCTTTTTCTCTTTTGCTTACATTGCATTGAAAGCTTCAAAATCTAGAGAGATTTCAAGTATAGGGCTTAGCCTCTATCACATGCTAAAGACCACACGCATCTTTTTTTTTTTTATGTAAATAAACTACTTTTCACAAGTAGGGCTACAAATAAGTCAAGCTTTTAGAGAATTGGGCTTAACTTACTTAAAATTTATTGAGCTCGAGTTCAACCTAAGCTTTTTATAGAGCCTAAAATTGAGGCTCGAGCTTAGTTTGTTTATAAAACAAGCTCAAACTAAGCCGAGTTTTTTATCGAGCCTATCGAGCTTTTATCGATCATGAAATTTAAGCTTGAGCTCAACTTGTTTAAATAGCCCGTTTTCCATCTTTTTTAAAACCTAAAGTATAATATATAAGTGTTGCTATAAATAAATATACATAATTATTAAATAGAAATTAGTTTTTATTGTTTTAATTATGTAGTTATATAATATAACATGCATAAAAAATTTACAAATCTACTAATGAGCTTGATAGCGAGCTTGTTCATAAGCCTAAATAAGTTTGTTCACGAGTTAGCTTGTGGATCCAGATCAAAGCTTGAGCTTAGCTCGTTTACTAATCGAGTTCGAGCTAAGTATAGCCTGAAGCGAGCTAAGCTCAAGTAGCTTACAAGTATTTGGACTCATTTGTAGCCCTATTTACAAGTAGAGACTGGGTGACTTTTGCTCTTCATGCCCACCATTGTACGCTACTTAGATTGGTGCAATAACTAAACTCATAGTTAAAACTTCTTTCTCAAATTTGTACATCAACTTTTATACCAAATGTTTATTTATATTTGATACTTTTAGAATGCTATACGTTTAGGAAAACCTCACATTTAGCCTTAATTTCTTATAAGACTGTAAATAAGTTGAGTTGGGATGGTACAATATTGAGCTTAAGTTTAAGATTAACTCGAAATCTCAAAGCCCGAGCTTAGCTTAAGCTTGATTGAGCTTAAGATTTTAAGCTCGAGTTCGATTTAAAATAACACTATATAACTTCGAACTTGACTTGATTGACTTGTTTTTGCTCGATTTGTTATATAATATATATATATATATATATTCAATTCCAATTGAAATAATATTAGAACCCAAACTTAACTCAAATTTAATTAACATTTATACTCGACTCAAACTCGATAAATCTCAAGTAAGCTTGCAAGATGATTGGGTCAATTACATGAAGCTTGAGTTCAGATTAATAAACTGGTTGAGTAACTGGAGTTAAAGCCCAACTCGATTATTCTCGAATCAAACTCAGATAAATATCGAGTTAAACTAGAGTAATTTGTAAACCAACATAGTTTATTTGCAATTGTAGTTTTAGCAATCAAATCTTATCTACATGCTCGTTAACGATGTACTCTTGCAAGTTACGGTGGTATAAATTGGCAGCCTAACCTCTCCCTTCTTTTTTTCCCCGCCTCACGTTGAAGGTTATAGTCTTCTACACTATTGAAATTTATGATCGATCCAAAATGAAAAAGTAAGAAAGATGGAGAAAAATCCGGACAAGGCAAATAGAGTTTTAAGCCAAGAAGGTAACGGCATGTCGGTCAGCGCTGTGTGTGGTCGGTTTGCCGCCTCAAGCCGAGTCGGAAGGTATTGACACTCCCTACGACACTGTTGCAATGTTGGCTGGTGTCCTGTTCTGTTACACCTGTTCCACTCAAAACAGGATTAAAACATTCCAAAATAAATAAATAAAAATAATAAAATATTGCAGAAATTTCAGCCCTAAATATAAATCCCTTTCTCCCTCATTTTTATCGTTTTATCTATCTGCCCATAATATCTCTGTTGTTCTGTTGTATCATATCTCCCACTTTCATCATAACCTAATTCCGAACCCTAATTTCACAATACTCCACCACCACCACCACCACCACCACCATATCTCTCTCATCATAACCTAATTCCGAACCCTAATTTCACAATACTCCACCACCACCACCACCACCACCACCATCTCTCTCTCTCTCTCTCTCTCTCTCTCGCTCACACCCTAAGCTTTGCCCTAAGAAGTAATAGAACCATCTTTTTATCGATTTTTAATCTCCAATTTCATTTTGGCTCCCTCCGAATCCTGTAAAGCTCTTGTAAATTTTAACGAGTTTAACCGATCGAACGATTAAAGAAAAAGAAAAATCCAATTCCGTGCTTTGAATAGACTTAAAAATCCGGATTATCGTGTTGCTGATTCGGCTTTAGTAATTTTTTTTGTTTTTTTTTGTTTTTTAAAAACGGATCAACTATCGAATGATTAATTATTTTATATCGTACGATCGAATCGAACTTGAATTATCAGTCGTAGTCAGTCTTGTCGAATCAACGTACTCGTATTGTCATTTGGAGTTAAAAATATTATATATACTGTTGTAAAAATTGTCAGCATTTGAATAATCGCTGGTAAATCAGCTTTTTCGACTGATATAGATACACTTGTTTGTTGTGTATTAGTTGGATTAGTTGGAAGTGCTGGTGAATTGTGAATTCATTGAATCAATTTTATTTTGTAATCGGGTCATATCGTGTCGGATTTACAGTTGTTGGGATTTAGTTTCTTGGAAATATGGCGGGAGGATTGGGAAGGAAAGAGGAGGGATCACTGGTGATTAAGAATAGTAATGGCTTTGCTGCACTCGAGACATTGAAGAAGAAGAAGAAGAAGAAATCAAGCTCTTCTTCTTCTTCTTCTAATAAGGATAAGAGTTCTGAAAGCTCGTCAAAATCGAGTTCTCGGGTTCCGAAGGAACCTGAGCCTCAGGTGTTTTGGCAGCCTACGCCTCTAAATGTGAAATCATGGGCTGATGTTGATGATGATGAGGATGATGATTATTATGCTACTACGGCTCCACCGGTGTCCGTGTGGGGGAATGCCCCGCAGAATGAGGCGCAGAATGAGAATGTGGAGGTGGGTGGTTGGTTGGTTGTGTTTGTGTGTATGTTTAGTTGCTTATGTTTGGTCGATATACGCGATATTATCATTAAATTGCTTGTCTTATTGAGTTGAGTATCTATGTGCTTGGAATGATGAAATATGTTACTATGTATGATTATTTATTGGGTTTAAGTCGGTTGGCGCTTTGTATATTTAGCATGGCATTGTTAATGATAGTGTATTGTAAAGCATATATGGTATCGAAATGGAATAATTAGGCTTGTTGTTTCATGTTGCATGCACGCAAGGTTATGATCTCCATTGGATTTTTGCAAAATGGGTCTGAAAGTTAAAAAGAGTTTTATGGTTTTTGATTAATTAGTTATAATGATGGCATGGAATTTAGAGTTCTTTTATGGTTAATTAGCGTTTTTGCACTTGACCACACGTGAAGGTGCTTTTCTTTTAGATACAATACTGATGGAAAATTAGGTAGAAGTACTTCTGTCATGTAAATTCAGTTGATTGATGCCGGGTGTGTATCAGCTTGTGGATACAATGCAGAAGTAAAGCTTTATTCTCTTGCTCATTTTTTTTAAAGTATCAGCATCATCATCATCATCTTGTTTCCTCTTTTCGATTGGTGTCCCTTTTGATGTTCTTGATTGTGTTGGTGAAAATCAGCATTAAAGCCCATAGTGGAGACATTTTTTATTTGTCAGTCTTAGCAAAGAGGTTTCTTTTCGTAATGCAAACTTTCTATATTAGTGCATGCCTATGCCATTGGACTAGTTTGCAGTCAATTGTAAAATTAAACATCATGCAACTTTTGATATAGTTTCATTTTATATCATTTTCACCCCATTTATATGCTACATGGTCCTCTTGATTTCAAAATATAGTAACCTTCCCTTTTTTAACTTTCAAGGGGTTTACGATTAAAAAAACTTTTGAGGGGTTAGAAATATCAAAATGTACAACATTATGAATTGATATGCATGTAATAGTGCAGCTTGATGCAGTCACATGAATGGAAAGTTTGGCTTACCGAAATTCCATACCTTCTGCATATTCCTTATAATAGAGTAGATAAAAATATTATTAAACATCAGTGTCATTTTATAGTTATGCACCAAGTGATATAGCTTGTACAATGAACAGGATGATCCTGAACAGAGTCGGATATCTGTGCAGTTTATTGGGTGATCTATGATAGCTTCCTTGCAAACGTACAATATCACCGACAACCTCTTTTTACCCATATGCATTCCCTCTTGGTCTCTCAGTTTATCAGTAGTTGGAGACTCAAGGGGAAGAAAACAAAGCTAGGTTGCTTATGAAACTGAAACTCCTTTATCAACTCTTTGTTTTGTTATTATGAGTGGCTTCTGCTTCTTTACACTTAATTACCCAACAGCATTTGATTTCTGCGAATGTCTCTTCTAATAGGTTTTCCCTATGCCTTTCAATCTTACTTTTAATTTTTAGTTGCAAAAATTGCTGTTTATGGCTATACTTTGCCAGCTCCAAATTAAATAGCATCCTTTTATGAACATTCTGGGAATTATGGTAATGCTTGCTTTACACTATAATAGATATTGATCTTTTTGAAGCTCTTTTGTTGAGAAATTTTTTTCTTTTCAGGATTTAAAGACGATATGTCACCTGTCCTTGTTTTCGAATGAAGTCTTGTTGCTTAGTATAAAACATTCTAATATATGTCAAAGGTTTGCATCCATTGTGTGAAAATGCCTTTTAGATCATTGATTTATATGCTCCTGTATGAGTCATGGATGACCTGAAAATGCAAAGCTGCAAGCTCCCATTCATCTAGGCTGTCTTGATGTGATTTTGGTGTAAGTATCATGATATGGCTTTAGCCTTTTTGCTTCTTCCTGCTTATTGAAAGGAACAGCCGACAAAGTGCTCATTAACATTGTTTGCTTGCTTGAGCTACTTGATGATTTATATAAAGGGTGATATTTGAATTTCCATGTGCAAGTTTGTACTGAGTACCTGACTTGCAGGATACAGAAAGTGATGATGGCCTTCTGGACGAGGGAGAGGATGATATAGATGATGAGCATGACCATGAACCAAGGCTCCAGCATCTCCAGATCCGGTGGTCAAGAAGGTTCTTGAAGTTCCTTCTGCTGCCAAAGATACAGAGAGGCAACTCTCAAAGAAAGAACGAAAAAAGAAAGAACTTGCCGAACTGGAAGCACTGTTGGCTGATTTTGGAGTTGCCCCCAAAGACAGCAATGGCCAAGATGGGTCACATGGTAATTATCATTTCTTTCTTTTTGTTTTTTGTCACCCTTTATTCTTATTGGTTTTATTGACTAACCCCAAGTTTACTTTGGGTGAATGAGTTATTCTTTCCTTGTTTCATGTGAAGTTGCTATTATTAACGTATTAATTGTTATAACGTAAAATAATAATTATCAATTTTTATCTCAACCCTCATGAGTTGCTATTTAATGGTTTATTTCACCATCTTTTGATAACATCCTCCTCTACAAACTGCACACCACTAGACATAAGTCTGCATGCCATAAATGTGGTAGATATATTGCTAGTATGATAGGGGACATAATAGATAGTTTACTATTTTTCTAATATTATTCTTTACTCTTTTTTTTATTTTTAATGTCAAGTAATAGCATAATAGCTATTGTAATTTGATTATATATTTGTTGAATTGAAGTTCAATACCCTCTTTATTCCATACTTTGAAATAAATGGGCTGTAAGCAATCCAATAGGAGGCATTATGTTACAAAGTTGTCCCTTAAAAATGGCAGCAAAGATCTTGAAGAGACCACTTTATTCTGGATTATGGATTGTACTTTATTTTTAGGTTAAGTTTGTTTCTGTAAATAATAGATAAAAATGGTATTATTGGAGATCAAGGACTGATGTTACTTCAAATAAATTCGAGTGGTGATCATTGTGTGAGACATTTGGTTTGATGGTGGTGAAATAATGAAGCAAAAAGCGATATCTTTGTTTTGTAAGGGGTGGTGGTGGTTGGGTGTGGGATGGTTCTCAGCTAATCTACAGCAGCTTTTAGCAATCTGGCTGAGGTAGCTCAGTGATTTGAGTATTTATATAGTGCTGAAAGTATCGAGGATATATATATATATATATATATATATATTTATTAATTGAAATTATCTAGGATTATTTATTTATGTCATCTTAATGAGTCAGCTATGTTCTTATTAGCTTATTTTCTAGTCATGCGCAAAAACAGATAGAATGTTATAGTTGAATAATTCCTCGCAATCTGCTATGGCGAAAGATTCACTCTCTGGACTCAGTTATTTTTATCTATAATATAGGAAGGTTACCAAATCGAAATTAGATTATTCTTTACAAAGCTTTTCCCTAACTTCAGGACTGAACATGTTCTTTCAATTCATTTCTCACATTTGGATGAAGATTTATTTATTTTTGCACCTAACAAGCCATTGTGGTATCTCTTGTTCCTTGTGATGCTAATATGTGAATCCTAGAACTTACCAGTTGATTATTGTAATGGCATTATGGTAATGATTGTTTCAAGAAAAAAATTTATCTTCTTATTTTAGTGGGAGATGTGAATTTCTGTTTATGGTTAATTGAAATTCTGAAGATATGTTATTTTCTTTCCCGTGCCTCTTTTAGCAAGGGGAGTTTTTTCATAGTAAGGTGATATCTAAGGACCTGTCAGCTTCTTTTGGATATTTTCTCAACTATAGTAATTTGCAGAGATTTTGCAAGATAAGAAAAACGGCATGCCTAATGATGAGGGAGATCAGAAGGAAAATGCTCCAGGAGAGTCCAAGAGTGCTAAGAAGAAAAAGAAGAAGGATAAAACCTTGAAGGAGGTGAAAGAGCCCCAGGAACAATCTAATAATTCAGTGTCACAGCATGGAGCAGAAGCAAATAGTGGAGATGGAAAGGGAGAGGAAGGAGATGTGGCTACTGTTGACATCAAAGAGAAGCTGAAGAAGGTGGCATCTTCTAAGAAGAAGAAATCTAATAAAGAGATGGATGCTGCTGCAAAAACCGCTGCTCAAGAAGCTGCTGCTAGGAGTGCAAGGCTAGCTGCAGCAAAGAAAAAAGAGAAAAATCATTACAACCAGCAGCCCGTTCGGTAGATATTCCAAGCCAATCATTATCTGTGTATGTATTGAACTACTGTTGTTTATATGACATTGGATAATAAGATATGGGCTGTGCGTCTGCTTCTTAAGAATGCCTAGCAGGAGCAATCTCCTAGTGGCATTATGAACTTGCTCATCCCAGAGAGCTATGGCAGTTTTGCTAATCCTATAGACTTATAGTTCCCGCTTTTCTGTGGCAGTACACTTAAATTTACTGATAAGTTGGGTGTTTCTGGTAATGTGCCCGATTGGACAAGTGTTACGTTGGCAACGAATGATTAGGCATTTATTCAGTATATATATATATATATATATATTTTTTGTTGGCCAGTAATTATTCAGCATGGTAAGTAGTTCTCTTTTTCTCGAGGAAAATGTTGTCAGCCCAAAGATAAAGTGTCATTGTGGGTCGAAAAGGAAGAAACCGAGTGGAAGTATCATGTTTCGGTGTCAAAAGTGAGGAAGTTGATGGAACTGAGAAAAGGTGGTGAAAACATATCCATTAAATTGGAGGAGGTGATGGACAAAAGTAGAAAATAATAAATGTACCCATAAAATAAAAATGGAAGGGATTGAAAAAGAAAAAGAGAAAAAGTATCTACTAATGGTCTGTTTGTTTTGGTTTTTTTTCGGCAGATAGACATTTTTTCAAACTTGTTGCTAACAAATTATTTATCAAGAAATAGATATAGATAAAAAAAGTTGACAGTTCTCATCAAAAGATCAAATAGAACAAATATAGATAAAATTTAGATACAAATCGGATATATTTACACATATCATTTTAAAAAAGATACAGATATAGATAAAAAACAGATAATCCAAACAGATCCTAATGGAACCATAGAATCTTTCTAATGGGAAAAAGAAATTAATATATATTTTAAAAAATATATAAAAATATTATTGGGATGAAAATAATTTTAGGATTAAGTCAACATCGCATTTTCAAGAGACTAGGTCATAAGTGATTGATTTCGTTTTTGCGAGAGACGAGATGGTTGTATTTTATATTGTGGTATTTTTGGGATTTTTTTATATGGCAATATTTGTGTGATTTTTTTGAAAAAGTTTGGCATTTTTTTCCTTAATCCTTCCTGACGACTATAATGTAACTTTTCATTTTCTTTATATATATAGATGAAATAAGAAGTTATCCTTCCTTTCCGCATCATTCATCGTTATTAGTCCAATTATCATTGTTGTTATTCCATTGTTATTATTCCAAGTAAAGCGCAAAAACAAGTATAGGTAATAAGATTATATCTAGTATATCCTGAACAACTGTTTTTATGTTGTATTTTTGTTTGTTGATTCCGAGGCTCATCTTCTGGTTATGCTATCAGGGTAGTGTCTTACTGTCTAAAGGTAATTTGGTCTTTGGATTATTCTTCTTTAATTTCCTTCCAGGAAAAGGGGTATCTTATATAAAGCGAAGATGTACTAAGATATTCATCAATATGCACAACCCTGTCATAGCAATCCTTGATACGATGTCATATGCTGAGGATCTACTTCTTTGATATTCTCTACCGTTGTGAAAGGGTTTTTCAAATTTTTATCCAAAAAGTTGCTTATATTTGTAATTTTTTAACAAATATCAATGGAAAAAATATATATACATGATAATATATTTATTTTGCTTATGTTTTTGACGGAATAAATGGAGAATAAGTAGAAGCCGTGTTAGAGGTATTGGTTTTTGGTTGATATAAATAAAATTGATATTTTGCATTTGTTATTATGGAATCGTTATTTTCTTATTTGGTTTGTAAAAAAATTCTACTATCAGAATGTCTATTCCATGTAATAGAAAATAGATAAGGAATTCATATTCCTTTAGTAAAAAAAATTGTTATTCATTATGAAAAATATCGTCTCTCTTTTTTCTTTTTACCTCGCATACTTCTAATAATAAAATAAATGAATTATTATTCTTTTCTAGTCTTATTTTAATTAAGTGAACCAAACGTGTAAATGAATGAATCTTAGGTAAAATATGGAGACCCTTGAGAGAAAAAAGGTTCTTAAGAGACTAGTACGACATATGGATTTTAAATAAGGTCCTTAATATTGAACATTACCTACTTATAATATGTGAGGGCTACATGATCCAATTTGTATATGTGAGGGTGTTGAAACTTGTAACTGTCCCACTTTGAAAACTAAAGGCAGTATGTGCTAGATTGTGCTAGGTTGTTAATATACTAATCTTTAGTTCTTTACTAATACCTTCCGCTAAAAGGTGTAACAAATGTTAAAGGAATAGTATTGCCTTCTTATGTGTTATATAGCAACGGAAGTGTTAAAATAGATTTACTAAGGACTTTTTTTTTCCTCCAATTTTCTCTCCATTATAACAGCTTATGATTTAGAATCCCCATATCTTAAGCCTTTACTATCCGCAGATAATTAGAAGAGCTTAAAAAAATTTTAAATATTCATATTTTACTCAAAATCTATTGGATGTTTAACTAGTTTGAAATACTTCAAGTTGGATGTGGGGCTCTATCATATAGTCCATCAAGTTAGATTTGAGTTTTATGATATTTTACTTGATGTATCTAATCAAGCATGAGAATGTAATCATTAGTTAAGTTGCATTGACCTATATATATTTAGTAAACGGAGAATGTTTAAAAAGAGTAAAAAGTACGCAAGTTTAATAAATATGAACATAAATATATATTAAGTAGCCCTTTAATCAAGTTTAATTTCAAGCTTAATCTCATAAGTTGGACTAAGTTTACCCGTCTAAGCATGAGTGTGTGGAGTCTTTTAACTCGACTAAATAACTTATTCGAACAATTATCTCTAATTACACTTCATGAAGTTAAGGATCACAATCCATGCTGGATTTGCATATCAAAATGGTCAAGATCAGTTTTTTTTTTTTCTTTTTCCCCTTTATTACACACTTAAAGCACTAACATACCTTAAACAAGCACGCATTTGTTGAAACAACTCTAAAAAAGATCAAAATCTTTAAAATGCAAAAATAAATGAAAAATTTCAAGAACATCAAGTTCAATCTATTGTCATTTGCACACACTTGAACATGTTCCTTCTTCTACATCTCTTCCTACGATTTAAGACTTCTTAAAATCAATTGACTACTATTGCATATTATTTATTAGTTATACAATTCTAGTATAAAGTGTTTGGATATTTTATGCATTTCATAGATATTGAAATCATGATGAATTTGAGAGTTATTAGATTTATATGTTTATTTAAATTTAGAGATTCAAGTATCTTTTTAAGTAATGGAATAGTTCAGACAAAAATTGGAATGAAATAAGTATCATTTTGTTTACTTATATAGAAAAGAACAATGAAAATACTAAAATTAAGAAAGAAGATTCTTGTTGTTGCTTGAAATTCCTAATAGAAGGAAGAAACCACAAAGCAAAAGGTTGCTTGTTATGTTAATAAAGTCTGACATATTGTCAAACAATCAATGAAAAAGATAGGGAGAAGGAAGTGAAGAAGGAAAATTAAAAAATATATGTATAATAATAAAAAGAATACTAGAAAGTAGAAACCATAATATCACAAAGGATCTATGCTTCCCTATGGTCGGTACTTGTGCTTGCTTTGTTTCCTAAAGAACTGCTTGGAAATCCCTTCCTCAAGATTTTATATTAAGGATAATATTTTTTTAATTTGATAAGCATAATATGAATTCAAGCAATTTGAATGAAATTACTTAAAATTTATTTATTATATGAGATCCATCATACTTAATTCAAACTAATAATATCTTCCAAAGAAAATTAGATTCTCATAATTTTTGGTAAGATTATATGCATAATGAATAAGAATGAAAGGGCAAAAAAAAAAAAAAAAAAATTCAACCACCTCTTGATTGGATATTTCAAAAACATTTGGAGATTTTTAGAGTAGACAGACAAGTTGAATACCATCGTGAAATCCAGCCTCCTATCTTTCCGTTTTCGCTTAAATATTATTTTAATTATATTCTTTGTATAATATATAAATTTTCATTATTTATTTTATAATAAAAATATGGATTAAAAGCATAGAATATATCAAGGAGTCAACTCTTGGTTCACTAGCTGGCACATATACTTGCCCAACCCGCATTCTTTGCAATGGTAAGGTAGGGTGTAAGAAGGAGACAGAGCTTCTTGAGACTATTTCCAATGATTTTTAATCCTTTGTCTATTGCTAACACGCACACGCCTCACAATGGGGTAATAACAAAAATGATAGATGAAATTTTATAAAAAGAATAATTAGAAAATTAAAATTTGATTTTAAATAATTTGATACCTAAACAAAGTTTTTATTGATTTTTTTATACCTAAAGTTTGATTTTAACTATTTTAGTACCTGAACAAACTTTTCATAGATTTTTTTATACATCATTTCACTGTTTCGAATTTAAACAAAAAATCAACAAAAACTTTGTTCAGGTATCAAAATTGTTAAAATCAAACTTTACGTATGAAAAAAGACTATGAAATTTTATTCAGGTATCAAATTATTCAAAATTAAACTTCAGGTATCTAATTGTTCTTTTTTCGAAAATTCAGGTACAATTTTCTTCATTAACTCTGCAAAAAAATATAAAAGTTTTGCTCATGGGCTTCACAAAGTGCTCGACTTATTTAATATTTTTTACACAGACTTTAAAATTTAAACTATCTGTCGATAAAATGTAGACATTTTTGTTTTAGTTTTGATTTAAAATTAAACAAGTCTACATTAACTGAATAATTGTTTCATGAACTCCATAAATCAATTTACTAAGTTGCATATTATCTCTTTTTTAGAATAGATTTAGGGGAATAATGCTTCTAAATTTACATCATACAACATTTCATATGTCAGTATGGGTCTATTGATGGTCAAATATTGATAACCTTGCCCGCCTGTATTGGCTTCTCAAGCCCAATCCTAATCTGCTCCAACTCTCCTTGCATGAATATCAACTCCATTAACTTAGAAACCTAATTTGCCGAGTACTATAATTGGACGAGTCCCAATTTAGGGCCATTCAGTAGGTCATTTTGAACTGCCCGAGAGGGGTTATAACTATACATGGATTAATAGATTTGTTATACATCTTCGGTAACCATCATCAATCTTTCACTACCCCATGATCCCACTACACACATAATCGCCAAGGTTTATCCTACTATAGATATTTCTTCGTCACTTAGACACTTTAATACATTTTCTCGACTTATATATGGGAATACAAATTGACGTAAGTATTGGAGTGGCCATGTGGAATAACCTTCTGATACATTACTAACCGTGTTTAGCAAGCCCAAAGCACAAACTCAAGTCCAATGACATAGTTTAAATATTTATGTTGGATTTAAACTCGGATAAACACAAAATACTTCTTCTAGTAGGTGTGATATGTTGATCATAGATCCAAATTTCCAATTTTTTTAATCCGTAAAATTTATTCTCCGATTCTTTGTGGGTTTTATTCATTGTTTATGGATAACTCAAATAAATACAATAACTCACAATAACGATGTAACTTATAGTATATTTATATACAATACTTTAAAAAAAATTGCTTCTTAATCTTAAAAGACTTTTGCACACATTATTAAATAGGAATTGTCTTTAGTTGATTTCAATGAGATTACAAAAAAAGAAAATTGAATAAAGACTCCACCGGAATGGAGTTAATATATTATATATATTAAAATTACTGTAATTTGTAAGTATTAGCACTATGTGCACCTGTAATATGTGTGTATAAAATTAAAGAAAAAGAGGTAATATTAGACTAAATAAATAAAATATAGAAATTTTACAAAATAAGAATTAGTAGCGAAAAGTACCGTATGAAAAAGCCAATTTAATTTATATAATCAAGAAGAAATTATTGTCCCTTTTTCCCAATTATTAGATAGTAATATGATATTATCAATACTAACTTTTTATTACAAATGATGTCTTGATATTAGTAAAATTTAATATCATTTGCTTTGGATCGGTATCATGAATGGTACCTGAACTTTGACAAAATATGCAATTAAGTACTTCAATTTTAAAATTGATCAATTTAGTACTTGAACTTTAAAATTGATCTATTTAGTATCTAAAAAAAAAAAAATCTTTCGTGCACGCCAATAATGCCTTTATCTAGTTCTTTTAGATATTTAATTGATCTTTTAAAGTTCAAATACTACATCGATCAATTTCAAAATTTAGGCACCTAATTATACTTTTTATCAAACTTTAGGTATCTTTTATGACATTATCTCTTTTCCTTAAATACATTCATAATTGAATGTCCATAAAAATGGTTGAAAAAATACCATCAAATTTATTCTTTACTTTTAAGAGTTTATCATAAGTGAAATCCACCTTATAATATTTAGTAGAATTGTATCACTTTAATGACTTTTATATGTAAAGTTAATCAACACGATTACGGAACAAACTATAAAATAGTCCTTTACTTTTTTAATAACACATGATTTCATCTCCATAAATCATATACATGAATTTCACAAAGAGAATGTACAATTTGAAGCTATAAAGTTCAAAAAAAAATCAAATGCTAAAAGTAATCCTTTTACATATTTTGCAGATTGTATAATATAAGTATATTATAAAGGAGTGACTTTTGCCTCCTCGATTGACATTTCAGAGAAACCTATTGAGAAGCCAAAAAAAGAAAGAAAACTTTAATCTATACCTTCTTGCTTTTAAAGGATTCAACCATGGAAGCACACTATCCTATAGAGGTATTTTTGAAAATTATAAGCCACATATCAATGATGCCATGGATAAACCCTTGCAAGATGTTATGGACTATACGAACAAGCTCTACTAGACAAGGGTATTGGTGAAACTAATGAAGATTTAAGGTGGGACAAAGCGATCCAGTCTAGTAGGGGGTAGTGGAAACAACGAACAAGGATTTTGAAGCTAAAAATGGCGAGAAGGGGCACTTCGACCCACAAGACATCCTCAATATGCGGTGTGATCCATGTTATGATGGGGTTAACTTCACCAAATGTGTGGAAATTCCTTCCATTTGTCCATATTCCATAACTAAAGTAAACAAGTCAACGGTTGATGTTAGTATGGGATAAATGTGCAGCGATGATCTAGGATAAAGTTCATATCAAGTTTCATCCAAGATGAAGTTCATGGTTTGAAGCTCCAAGGTGTTAGGGAAATTTTTTTTTTTTGTCAAATTTTCTATGGTTAACTCCAGACTTGTGAATACATTGTCAACTTACTGCAGCACCATTCCTCTTAAAGTTCGTACATGGAACATTAGAGGTGCAAACTCAATTCAACGAAGGTAAGTGATTTTTGATCTTATTGATTGTCATCACCTCGCTATCCTAATCCTTACAAAAACAAGGATAAATAAAGCTTAAGTTGAGGATCTCCAAAGGGCTCTATAGTATGGTCAAATGCGGTATGTCAAAGCTAATGGGTTTAATAGCAGAATCATGACAACGTGGAACCTATATCTAACTTGGATTAAGGAGATACCCGTAGCCCATCAGGCCATGCATACAGAAATCAAGGTAAAAAATTCTCACTATTCTTGATATATTTTCAGCTATATGTGCTAATCCTATTGCTAAAGGTTGAAATATTTTGTATGACCTTCTAAAAATCTATCTTTTTCTTTATTATTATTAATTATCGTTATTTTATTATTGGAGGCTTCGATAAGATTCAATTAGTGGATGAGGGAAGGGGTACAAGGACTTTATGAATGAATGTGGGATGTATAATCTAGGCTTTGTTGGCCCAAAAAATACATGAATTAATAGAAGCAAAACTATAGAAAAAACTAATACAAGCTAGGATAGATCAGATTTGCGGTAAATGATGATTAGTGTAAGGTCCCGGATTTACCCTTGTATTTAAAATAGGCAAACCCAGTTCCCCAACCACATATAATCTGCAGTATTATATGTAAGGTTGTAATCCATGATCAATTTGTATAGTTATTTGCCTAAATGTCTTATAAGAATAAATTTTATTACTAATAGTACATAATACATACATACATACATACATACATACATTACAAACAAGGCTCGTAAACAAGCCATTTACAAAATATATCAAAAGATAACAAAAATCATATTAACTAATACGTAAGTTTTCAAAGCATATATATACATATAGCTATTCTATTACATAAGGGTTCCATCAACGTCAAGGTCGTCTCTACTCCTTCCAATCATCTAAGAACTCCTCAAAATCCGATCCATATCCCATACTTGTATAGAATTCGTCATCCATACCTGAAAAGGATAAAATGTGAACCAAAGGCCCAGTACACAGTAACAAAAACAAATGCGTAATGGCTCACACGATCTTAAACTATAATGCAATGTGACAATCATTCATTTATTACATAATCTTTAATTAGTCAAACATCACTGGAGTGTTCAAACTCCGAACAATAAGGATATTTGGGGTCCTGAGTAATGATCACGACGCTCAGGGGGTTGATATAAGTAGTTCGGACACTTATATCTCCTAGATGATATATCCATAAAAGAGAAAATAACTTCATCTAGGGTTAACAGCCGTTACACAACTTCACTTATCTTAGTCCATAACATCACTTAATCCAACTGTTCCCATAAACCTTTGAACTAAATCATATTATTTCATTCTAAGCTTAAGCAAATGTTACTCCGATACCATTTTCCCCATCAGTTACCCACCGTACCACTTAGGAAAGTCTTATCAAAAGACAGGAGTGGCCTAAGCGCCTAATCTACAGTGCCCCCAATCTGAGCAAGGTGCTACTCCCCGAACCGGATACCGATCTGCCATCTAGGCCAGATACGGGTTTAAATAGCGTAAGAGACATCCAATTCGAATAAAGGTTTAAGTTTTTCCATATTAAAATTTATTAAAGATATGCCTATCCTAAGCAAAGAACAAACAAGTTACTGCGTACCTGTACTAGCTCGAGATTCAATGGGAATAACCGAAAGGGAATCACTCACTGTAAAAAGAAGTAATTACAAACTTACACTTAGTTCTAGTATATATATATATATATATATCATCAAATCTCAAGTATAATCATCCAAAGAAATTCAAATAAATCATTACAACATCATCACATAACATTCAGATATCATATATTATCATACAATACTCAACAAATATTTAAATGATCATTTATCAAGCTTGGGAGAACTTTTAACAACCAATAATAAGTTTTAAACTTTGTTTGAAAAGTGTATCAGTTGAAAAGAACTAAAATTTAAGTATTGTTACTCTTAAAATTTGTGAAGACTTAAAACACGAAAGTTGTAGATCTCTTTTTAAGCTTTCCAACGCAATTTGAATCACCTCAATCGGAGGTCGAATGAAAAAGTTATGATCAAATTACAAAACAATATCGCAGCAGGGAAGAGATCAGAAATTGAAACGCCCTCCCATATGGGCCGTTTGGAAGGCCGTTTCAACCCAGTGAAATTGCACTTTTCCATCCGAGAGTGATACACCCTTGCATATGAAGCCGTTTCAATTCATACACCCTCTCAAACAGGGCCGTTTCAACTCAGGGAAATTGCACTTTTCCATCCGAGAGTGATACACCCTTGCATATGAGGCCGTTTCAATTCATACACCCTCTCATACAGGGCCGTTTCAACTCAGGGAAAGTGCACTTTTCAAGATCAGAGAGTGAAACACCCTTCCATATGGGTCTGTATGAAATTTTCCGCCTTCCCCTGTTTTGAACAGAAAATTTTTACAACATTAACACTTTTAACTTCAACCAAAACACTTTCTTAGCTCTCTATAACTTGATATATGAACTCCACATCATCTATTATACATTTCTAACTCATTAAACAACATCATTTCACTTTAATCTCTACCCTCCAATCAATACAACTTTCAACAAGCTCAACTTCACTTAACCCTTACCACACCACTCATACATCATTCCATTTTCATTCTCACACTCCAACTACTAAACATGCATATATTATACTTCATTGGTAGCCCAAACCTTCATCAATACATCACCAATACATATGTACATATCAAATTCACATCTAACAAACTCTACACTATGAAACTTGCATCAAATGTAACTTAAACTTACCTCAAATCTTTGGGCTTGGTTTTCAAGGCTTTAGAATGATCTTTTGGTGGCCAACTTGCAAGAATTTGGATGTGGATCTTGGTCTTGAAGTTGGGGTGGCTTTGGGAGAGAAAATAATGGGTTTTGTGCTTGTTTGAGGGGTTGTTTTGAGGGTGGTCTGATTTTGGACGAAATTTGGGTATTTTTGGCTTAATGTTTATCCAATGTTTGACTTTTAAGCCAGCCTACAAAAGTCATAAAGTAGCTTTTAATTAGAATTAATTAATGTTATTAATTTAAGTAAAATAAAAGCATTTATTTAGCTTTTGGTTTCCTAAAAAAATCTGCTACACTACATTTAAAATATATATACATATATCTAATATTACTCATTCCATATACAACATCAATATGTAAATTAATATTAAGTATTTATTATACTAATGCAAACATAATTATTCTACACTACTCAAATATATACATGTTATTTATTTATTTTAATAAGCAACTATAATCACTTATATATAATATGATATTGGGAATAAAAGCATGGCTATTACAATTAGAATTGTAGATATTCTAAGGATAACGTCTTTCATTAATCAACCATGGATCATAATATCTTCCCATTTTGCTAAAGACACATCCTTCTTTTCAAGATAGGCTAAAAAAATTAGTGGCCTTTTAAATTTCAACCTATGTAGAATGAACATTTAGAATTTAAGAAATTTGTTAGGGAAAAATGGAAGTTTATTGACCTTGGATACTTGAAAAGTTTGGGAACTTTTACTAAGACCCTTAAACTATGGAGCAAGGAGCTTTATGACATCATCCGAGAAAGAAATAAAAGAGATGAAGGGATCCTTAGAGAAACAAAAAGAAAGCTTTTAAGCAACTCTACACAGGCTATGATTGCAAGGGAGTATGCTATAAGGTAGCAACTTGAGCAAATGCTAAGAAATGAAGAAAAATTATGGGTAGCCAAAGTGAGGTCAAAATGGATCATTGAAGGTGAAAGAAATAAAAAAAGTCTTTCATTTCTTAGTGTTTGTTTGAAGATCCAAGTGAAAAATTGTAAGGTTATTTGATGAGATGGCAATTAGATATGTGAGGAAAATGAACTCAAAACTTTACTAATGGTTTCTTGATCAAACTTTGCACCTCAAATCAATTGAAGATTTTTGAGAATTTAATGGAAAAGGATCATAATGACTAAGTCTATCTCAGGAACAAAAGCCCCTTTTGAACAAAAAGGATCATAAGTGATGCCAAAAATGCTTTATAGAGCATTAGTGGAAGTAAGAAATTGGCCTTCACATTTGTTTCCACTAGGAATGTTGGGATCTAGTTGGTGGTACAATTAGTGAAAAGGTTAAGGAATGTTTCCAACTAAGAGAAATTCCTAAGGAAATCATCAGGAGCTTAATAGCCATAATTCCCTAGGCTCTTGGTGAGAACAAGATTAAAGGTCTTAAACCCATGAGCTTCTACACAGTTGTGTACAAGATTATTACAAAGATTCTTATATAGAGGCTTCTTGCTTCCAAATCTCATTAATCCATAGCAGGTTAGCTTTATTTCAAGAAGAGCAACGGTGAATGACATGATTATCTTTTAGGAGATTCTATATGTTTTGAGAGGGAAAAAGGAAATAAAAGTTAGATGGTTTTTATACTAGACCTAGAAAAGGCACATGATAAGATGGAATGAGAATTCATTAGAAGTGCCCTACACATGGTTAATTTTTTAAATGTTTGGATAAAACTTATTAGCTCCCATCTTGCCTAAGTTAATTATGAGATTCCATTCCACGAGGTAGTAATGGTCCTTTCATTGCTATAAGAGGACTAAGACAGGGGATTCTATGTTCACTTATCTTTTTATCTTAGCTATGGAAGTCTTAAGTAAGGTTATAAAATGTTGTTGTGGGAATAAATAGCAAAAACTAGTTAAGTTAAAAGTAACCATCATAGAGATCTTTCACTTATTCTTTGTAGATGATATTGTGTTTATGGGGGAGGCAGATGTAGAAAACACATAGAATATGAGAAATGTGATTAACCTGTTAAGTGAATTGTTAGGGCAAAAGATTTATCCAAGGAAGTTTGTTATTATTTTTACTAATAATTCAAGTTAGCAAGCAAAGGAGAACATTGCAAAGATGGGAGATGACTTTGGTAAATATTTAAGTTTGCTTATGAAAAGAGGAGGAAGTTTATTGACCTAGGATTTGGAATTAATTATTAGATAAAAATCAAAGATGCTATGCATCGAGGATTAAAGGTTGGCTATAAGTTTAGAAATAAAAGGGATTGTGAATTATTGTTCAAATATCATTCCAATGTCGAAGGACATCACCCATATAATTGAGAAAAATGAGTCGAGACTTTTTATGAGGTTCTTTAGATGAAAGAAGAAAGATTAATTAGGTTTCATGAGAAATAATTATAAAGGAAAAAAGAAAAAAAAAGAGAGGAAGGTCTGGGTTTAAAGGACCTAAGTAACAAAAACAAAGCAATCTTTGTCAAGCTTGGCTAGAAGATAACAAAATTGGACTCCCATTAGGTTAATATGCTTTTAAAAAAAGATATAAACTGGAGAAGGGAGTAAAAGGAGAAAAGGGGAATCTCAAACATTTAAACCCATATCTAAAGCTATTGATTTTCTTGAAGAAATGACTTTGATCTCTACAATAAATGAGAAGGGTATAAATTTTTGAATAAATAAGTGGTGCTAATCAGGGTCTCTATATAAAGTTATTTTTGGGCGTCATCCCCCGCAGATTAGTAATGTTTCTCTATATGATGCCCAGAGAGGCATTATATACTAGAATGAAGAAAGAATTGAGTACCCCTTAGATAGACAATTTCTAGACATCCTAGGAAACATTTACCTGAAAATAGAGGATAGGAATCAGGAATTGGTGTGGAAAATTCCAGGGCATTCAAAGATTCATATCTTTGTCAAAAAGAATTTGCATATTATTCTTCCTACCCGTATAAATTTAGTAAATAGGTTATGCGAGTAGTAATTAATTGCCCATTGTGGGAGGGTGAAGAAGAATCTTTAGAGCACCTTTTTAAAGAGTGTTGGGTAGTTAAGTAATTGTGGAAAGTAATAAATGACTCCATGGAATTTTATAGGATTTGGGATCTAAATCTAAAAACTAGATAAAGTAAATTCCATTGTAAGCAAGTAGAAGATTAAAAATTACAAGAGCTTGTAGGAATGTTTATTTCTGTTAATGCTTTAGGGAATATGAGTAGTGAGAGAAATAAGAAGATCTTTAGATAACTTGAAGATAAATGGATCTAGATAATTCATGCACAATTAGCGAAACGGTGAGCCAAACGGTTAAAGAAAAATAGTTGAAAGCACAATCTTGAGCAGGAATGCAAATTGCAACCACCAAAACCACCTTAGGTAAAGTTCAACTATGACTGTGCTATTAAAGAAAATTGGGACCAATGCAATTGGGTCAAGGTGATATGCAGGGATCATAATGGAAGAGTTATTTGAGGGTTCTCTTAACTTATAACTCGTGCTTCACTTCTGAAGGTAGGGTGACTTGAAGGTTTTGAATCTTAACCACCCAAAAAGACTATGAATTTAATAACTTAGTTAGATTCTCATTTGGCAATGAAAGCCTTAATTACTACTTCTGATGGTATTTGTCCTTCTACCTCTTCTCTTATCTTCTCTTGAAGGGATAAAATATTGAAATTTGGAAATGTATGTGTATAGTTTGTTTATAGAGATGAAATTATGTAAATACGATGGTTGACTTGCAGGCAAAGGAAGGATTGGACAAATTTTGTTATGACAGTTTCAATTCTGAAGTAGTTAAGGAGTTTAACACGCATATTAGGCATACTTTTGTGAATGTTAATGAACTTATGTGGTTAATCCTGAGCCGGATGTTAGTTGAGTTGTGATTTTGTTGTATGTGATACCTTTTGACTTATCCTAATAATACTATTTGCTAGTTTTACTGAAAAAAGAGAGAGAATACATTGACACTTTTTAAATGAAATTTACGTTATGTATAGGTAGCATTCATGTCTACCATTTTTTCAATTACCAAAATACAAATTATAAAAAAAATTACCAAGATACCAATGTTATATCACATCTTTAGAAATGCGATACACTATTTAAAAAAAATGTATTGTATGTTGTAAATGCAATATAGTAAGAGTATTATATATACTACATGTGCTGCATACTGGAATCGCATGTTGTAAGTACGATAAACTCATTATAATTTACACTGAGATTATTTCTTATTTAGGGATTAATTTTTTAAAAAATTACACCAATATAAATTGGGGTTAATAACAAAAATGATACATGAACTTTCGTAAAATATTCAATCAGGTATCTGAAGTTTAGTTTTAAACAGTTTAGTATCTGAATCAAGTTGTTGCGGACATTTTTCCTGCATGAAGTTTGGTTTTGACAATTTTGTTATCATGAAAAAAATCCGCGAAAATTTTGTTTAGTTACGAAAATTTTCAAAACCAAACTTCACGTAGGAAAACTATTCGCGACAACTTGCTTCATGTACCAAATTGTTTATAACTAAACTTTAGGTATCTAGTTAAACTTTTTGCGAAAGTTTAGATACCATTTTTTACATTATCCCATATAAATTGTATAAAAAATATTACATAATTATCATATTTGTAGCGTATTTTGGACTTGCGATATAAGATTATATTTGTATCGAGCATCCAAAATACAATAAAGATAAGGTGTTGCTCTAAGTCTTAGCTAGAAAGAGTAAAGGCAAGGTTGCTCGGAGGAAGAGGTTGGGAAGAAGGTAAAGTAGAGGAGTAGATATTGTCAGTGGTGTGCCTGGGGAAAAGGGTAACGCCTAAGGGATTGGAGTGAATCTCATCATCATCGCCCATGGCCGTCAACATCTCGATGCCAAAGAGTGTGATTTTTTTAGGGTGAGGGTGAGATTTTAGGAGATTGATTTTTGGGGAAGTTAGGGACGAAAGAGTTTAGGTGTTAGGATAAGATTTTAGAGGTTGATTTTGGGGTAGATGAATGACGAAATAGTTGTTGGTAACAACACTGACGTGAGAATGAAGAAAAGGTATTGCCAGATTTGGAAAGAGTAGGTAAGGGTGAGGTGTATCACTCCTTAAAAAATGAAGGTAACTCCTGTCACAATTTTTATTTGGTACATTGCTATATAGCATTATTGATGTGTAGTATATGTCAAATTTATTGTATCATGATTTTGAAGTGCAATACAAGATTAGTATTTTGATAATTTTTTTGGTTAATTTTTTCTAAGGATGATAGATATGTATTTCACCTAATTTAAACTAGTATCACATTTTTAACATGTAATATTTTTACATTTTTGTTATAATATCTTTAAAATGGGGTACTTGTATTTAATTAATTTCGTTTAACTAGTATCTGTATTATTTTCTTTTAGTTTACATGGAATCGAATAAATAAGAAATTATCTGCGTTTCATGTTAAAAGATAAATAAATAAGATAGATGATGTGTCTAAATTGGGGGAAAAGGGAAAAAGAAAAAAATAGTAATGTTGATTAGCCCTTTTATTAATTTCATATATCTGATATATTTTTTATTTCCTTGGATAATTAGATCTCATCTCTTTAATTTTCTTGCCTTTGCTCCACCTTCTTATCCATAACACGCTGTCTGTAGAACTAGTCACACCACCAAACCCTAGCTCTCTCCTCTCTCTCTCTCTCTCTCTCTCTCTACCGATAAACCATCAAGTCTCGACCAAAGCTTTCTAATAGACCATTCCAATTGCATAATTTCGGCCGTACACATCCACTATCTCTCTCTATCAATTGGTCTTTCAAATAACGATTCCATCCAGCAATTCCTCTCTTGAATTCGTCGATAAAACCTTAAACATCAAATTCTAATTAAAACCACGTTTTATCCACTAAATTCATCCGAACTTACTCTTATTCGATAACAATCTGGGCAAAGTTTGAATCTTTTTACCCAGAAAGTGATAAAAATTGGAACTCTACACTGCAAGTTTAGTGTATTATTCTCAAATAGTGTTAGGGCTTTGATTGAAATTGTACTTGGGGGGTATGGCTGGAGGAAGTGGGAGGAGAGACGATGGTTCATTGGTGATTAATAGCACCAATGTGTTTGCCGCACTCGAGACATTGAAAAAGAAAAAGAAGAAGAAAACGTCATCGTCGGATACCGGGAAATCCAGGAAATCGGGTTCTTCGAAATCGTCACTGGGTGCTCAGGGTTAAAGAACCGGAGTCTCAAGTGTTTTGGGCTCCTGCTCCGCTGATTTCGAAATCATGGGCTGATGTTGATGATGATGAGGATGATGATTATTATGCTACCACCGCTCCCCCGCCAGCGGTGTGGGGAGCGGGCGAGGAGGAAGGGGAAGGGCAGCAGAATCATGTGGAGGTGTGTATAGGGACCGAATAGTTCTTCTTTGGATTTGATTTGTGTGTATATGTTTGCTATACTATTATTGATTCATGTGCAGCTGTTTTGTAGCGTTGTTAGTGTAGACATGTGAAAATTAGGTTCACGGTGAAGAACTGCCTTGTCTCTGCTAATCATATGTTTTGTTATAAAATTACATATGTAGAGAGAATAACATCAAGCCATCAAGTTTTCGATAAAAAAATATGGTGATATGCTGAAATAGATATGCGCAGGATATTGTACAATGATATGTTTGTTGATTATTGAATATTTGGGTTTGGAAAGTTTTTGCTTTTGTAGGAAAAGGAATTGTCTCTATTTAATTAGTTACCAAGTGGAGGAAACTCGTGACGAGATCGAGAATGTATGTGTGATTTGAGGTAGTCTTATGTGTATTTACTATGGTTTTGTGATGTGAAAGGATGCACAAATTGCTGTGCTTTGGCATCTCTAGATTTTGTGTGAGCAATCGATGAAGTTGTTGTGATCCAATCTGCATTTGTAGTCATGATTTGCAGTTTTCTTGTTTTGGGAGCTTGGAAGTATCAGAAATCCATTTACCTAAGAAGGTAAGAGAAGGAAACAAAAGAAATATTGGAAGTCCCCCCTTGAAGGTACTAGTAAATGGACAAAATAGGTTGGACCATGAGGTAGGAAATGTATTGGAACAATTGCTGCTGATTATTAACTTTATAATATAAGCCTTTATGAAAATATAAGGGTAATTGCATATTTAAAGTTGCTAGTTCTATTGGGCTGATGGAAATGACAAAAGCTGTCTTTTATGCAATTAGATATAAGGGTTGACAATCCAGCATACATGTTACTAAATAACCGAAGCTGCGGACATTTGAGTTTTAGTTACTGTTGCTTTCTGATTGGCTTACATAATGCTATATTAGAATGTATTAAATGTTTCATACAGAAAAGCTAGAAAGAACTTCCTGGATTAGACATTTTTTGCAGCTCTACTATAATCTGTTGTGGTTTATATTGTCGCTTTCTTGTTGTAGTTCAGATTATAATTCTGCCTAGTTCTTGCGCTGTAGTTTATATATATGACTCTCATTTTATGTGGGCAATATTATAGACCTAGATAGCTAGAGAGTGGCTCTCCAAATAAACTGCATCTTTGATTTATGGGTTATATTGATATATCTTGGGACGTGCTTGTGCTGTGGTACTCTTCACCATCATTTGTTGCCAAATGCATTAATATTCCTTCAATAATTTCACTGCATGTGACGGCCTCTCTTATATTTGGTGATGTGGATGTTTCAATACATGTTGCCCTAATTCTATGGTGAAAAGTTCGTATAATTTGATTGTTGATAAGACTTATGCAATTATAAATTAAAGGGACGTTTACACATTATTATGTTGTACACTCTTTACAGGAAACAGAGAGTGAGGATGATATTCTCGATGAAGGTGATGATGAAGTAGAGGAAGAGCATGAGGAATCAGAGGTTCCAGTACATCCTGAACCGGAACCTGAAGTGCAGAAGACTGCTGAGGTTCCTGTCGGAAACAAAGAAACAGAGAGGCAACTTTCCAAAAAAGAACGGAAGAAGAAAGAGCTTGAAGAACTTGAGGCACTGTTGGCTGACTTTTGGTCCCTTCAAAAGAGAGTAATGGCCAAGACCAGTCTCATGGTAATAACTAATGATCTCTGCTTTGAAAACTATCTTAGGCTTTAATATTTTAAGTTGTGGTTTGACAATTATATAGGTCGGTAAAGGGGCTTATGCATTTTCTTCCTTATTAAACCATAAATTCTCTCAAGTCTAAAGGTAACTTTGTGGAAGTTCAGTAAATGATTGTGAAGTAAATCTCAATATCTTCAAATTACTGTCTTTTTTTGGGTGATGCCAATCTTTAAGTGGTGAGCATTACTGCTGGTCATCTATGGTGATACTGTGATAGTATGTTGATCTAAATTGTATGTTTGATACTTTTAGTGGTGAGCTTTTGAGTTGGAAGTCGTCTTGCTGTCACATTTCTTGGATTTCTTTTTTCATCTTTTTTTGATCTAGCTGCTGTGGTATGTAGATGTTTCACATGACAAGAAAGATGTGGAGCCCGATGGAGAGGAAGAAAAGAAGGAAAATGAACCTGGGGAACCAAAAAGTGCCAAAAAGAAGAAGAAGAAAGAGAAATCGTCTAAGGATGCAAAGGAGCCCAAAGATCAACTCACCAACCCAGACATTTCAAATGGAGTGGAAGTTAATGCTGCAACTGAATTTGAAGAGGGAGAAAGTGCAACTGTGGATATGAAAGAGCGATTGAAGAAGATGGCATCAATGAAGAAGAAGAAATCTAGCAAAGAAATGGATGCTGCTGCTAAAGTTGCAGCTCAAGAGGCTGCTGCAAGGAGTGCAAGGCTTGCTGCAGCAAAGAAGAAAGAGAAGAACCATTATAATCAGCAGCCTGTACGGTAAATCTAAATCCTCCATGTTGAGTTCTTTGTATGAACATGAACTTCTTGTTGTTTATATGTCAAAAAGGAAAATAAATTCATGCCTTTTGGCTCGTAAAAAAGATGGCTTTTCAGGGTTGTTTATTTTTATTCTACATGGCACAATCTTTTTTTGGCTTTTTGGATTTGTCATTCTCATATCATAAACTTTTCCAGTTTCTATTACATCAAAGTTTTGATTTGTATCTTAGTAACATGGTCGACATTTGATCACAAAGTTGTTCTGTCCGGATTTCCTTCTATCTTGATGGAGCAACCTAGTTATCTCTGGCTCATTTTTTGCTTCCGAAATCCGCGTCTGAAGTATTGATCATAGTTTCCAATAGCTTTTGTTTATGCGTTCCTCATGGTGAGGTGAGACAAGGTATCCAGGGGTGGCGGAAAAAAATCGATAAAGCCAATGAACTGAAACTGAAAAACTAATCCAAAAAATATGGTTAATTATTTCATTGGTTTCTGTTGAGGATTATGGTTTTTAATTTTTTATTTTCGATTTGGTTTGTAATTACGAGAGACCAACGGTTAACCATGTCAATATCTATAAGTATATATATATATAATATATTAATTAAAAAAAATATAAATAGATAAAGTAGAAATCTGAAAATCTAACTCTTGTAACTTTTCTTTCTCTTCAGTCTTTCCCATCCGCTCTTTCAAAAGTTAGTTCTAAAACATTTTATATTTATATACATATATATTTAAATTATTTACATTCCATTTGTTCATTTTGCTTGATTTTTGTGTTCTTCTTGTGAATGGTGGCCTAGTGTTTAGACCTTGAACATTAATGTTTTAATTATTATTATGTTGTGTTGTAATTTGAGAAAAGGATAAGACTAAATTTTTAATTTGTGTAATGTTGTATTATAATTATATTCCTAATTTGTTGTTGATTTTATAGTTATTTAACTTGTTAAATTTAAAATTTTGAATGCAATTATGAAACAAAAGGTTTTAATTTTTTATGGATCAACTAAAACTTACGAGTACAGTGCCAAGACATCTGCCCCATCAACCAAAATTGAATACAAGAAGCAAAAGCAATACGCCATGGTTGTCAAACTCGTGAGTCTACTCGTACGTTTCTACGAGTTTACGAGTTAATGATGATATTTCGATTCAACTCGCATACAAAATTGTTTTTTGAGTAAACTCGTAAGTAGAATCGTAGAATCGTGAGTAGAAACGGTAGAATCAGTGGTAGAATCGGTAGTAGAATCGTAAGTAGAATCGTAGTAAAATCTTAAAGTTGTAATTTTATACTTTTTTTTTTCTATTTGAACTTTAAAAATGCAATCAATTTAATATATTTAAATTTAGGGTTTTTAGGGTTGGTTCTTGATATTTATCTTAATCTAATTTAATTTTAGTTTTTTGAATATTTTTTTCCTTTTATTTCATTTTTTTTGTATTTTTTAGAGAGTTATTTTCTTTTAGGTTATATACTATGATATATTTTGAACATTTTGAATGAAAATTAAACTAATATATATAGTGCTATGTTTTTCCTTTTTTTAATAATTTTCTATCTATAAATATATTTGCCATAAATATAATGATTTTTTATGTAATGATTTTTTGTGCAAATATGTAGTGAACATGAAAATATTCATTACTACACAAAACTAGCTACTCACACATGATAATTTAAATGATTTGCAATACATCTCAATAATTATAGATTATGAATCATCATTAAATAAAAATAATTATTTTAATTATAAAATTGCGCTAAATATATTAATGACAGTATGTGAATTATGATTGATAAAACTTAAATTTTGGTTGTACATAACTAATTTAATACTAAATTCTTTTTTTCATAATTTATTTAAAGTTTTATTATTTTAGTAAGTACATCAATAGTTTTTGTAAGTAAATTTACATTAGTTGTAGAATCTTACGATTCTACGTTTCGATTTTACGTTCCGATTCTACGGACCCTCTTAGCGATTCTAGGTAGAAACTCGAGTTTGACAACCATGCAACACGCCACTGTAAATGGGAAAGAAGAAAGCGTATCAGTATGCTAATTCCTCATCTTCACATCCGTGGAAAACTAGAGATATCATTCCACTGTGATTTTGGCAACTCGTAGACTCTGTTGCATACTGTAAATGGGAAAGAAGAAAGCGTATCAGTATGCTAATTCCTCATCTTCACATCCGTGGAAAACTAGAGATATCATTCCACTGTGATTTTGGCAACTCGTAGACTGTAGAGCTTGTAGTATATAGTTTCAGTCTCGGGTTGGGCCAAATATGCAGTGTTACTTTATATCGGATGAGTATATGTGAGAAAATTCTAACCTTAAGTTTGTTATTTAATTTAGCTACAAGGTTTTCAAAGCTGTTATTTAAGCTTTCAATTTCTTGATTAAAGAAAAAACACTGTATATATAAAAATGTCTATGACTCAATTGGGGAAAATTGCATAAAGGCAGGAGATATTATTCCATGTGCTTGGTCTATGCTATTCACATTGACGCATATAATTAGAGACGTGGATGGGACAAATTAAAATTAGACTGAATTGAGCTCTGACCCAAGAATCAAGATTTCATAATCCAAGCACTTGACATGCTTCGGTTTGACTCGGATTAACTTTATTTAGGCCTGATTGCTTTTAAACATATTTTCTTTTTTCAAACTAAAATATGTATCGTTGCTTAAACTCGATTATAATTTATAACTGAAATTAGAGGTTGTTCTGGATTTGAATGTAATTGAATTGAACTAGGGTAATTATCAAGCTGTGCTTAAGTGCTTCATGAATAGGTCTGAATCATTTATAAGTCGGGGACTGTGATGTTAAACTTAATTTTTTGGCCCAAACCCATAATGGTTGTTGGATGGTCGGAATTTGTCATAGAGCACTTAAGCCCACTGCTCTGCTCTCTTTTGTCCCGGGACATGTGATTGTCAAATACTAGTTGACTAGTCGGGCTTTTAGAGTTGCCAATTTTGCTCCAATAGGGTTATGTTTTCTTGCAAACTTGAGGATGTGAATTTTAACCGGTGCTTTGATATTTGCTGAGGTCTTGGTAACCAAAAAATTTCCAACCGATAATACAAGTCGCTTGTGATATCATAGGTGGATATTACCTATTTGATGGTCAAAATTCATCCAAATGCAGAAGACCATAAGATGGACAGCACAAATTAATTATGAAGACAATTTTCTTAACACTAGAAAGTGTGTTTGATACGGATCAATTGCTTGCCATACTTAATGCAACGAAGAGCCTCTGTTTTCCATTTTTTTCCCTTACCGAAAGAGAAACATGACTTTCACCACTATTATCGACTTATCTTTCATCCGGAGGGCAAGAATCATGAGCAACTAAAATAAGATTAACTAAAGGATTAATTTAAATCACTTAATTTTGAATCTTGTGACAAGAGTCATATATAAATATTTATTTTATATATATAGGTATTTAGAACTAAGATAATCTATTTCTCCTATTTTCCCTTATTAAATAAAAAGAAAAGAAGAAAAACCTAGGGAATATGATTTATTTGTGGTCTTATGACTCGCAACTTGAGTGCAAAATGAGTTGGGATACCATGCCTCGACTTTATTTCGTTCAATCAAGGTGTAAATGAGTGAAGTTGATTAACGGATCATCCAAGCTTAATTTGCTTTTTATTCTAATATGATCTCTAGATAATTGAGTTAAATTTGAGATTAATTTATTTGAAAAATTTATTGAATCAAGTTTGAATTTCATAATTTTTGGTTGAATGATTTTGGGAGTTTAGTTAAACTTGAGCCAAGTATTAATATTAATCAAATTCAAGTCAGTTTTAGATATTGATATTACTTTAATTATAATAAAACAATTTTTTTTTAAATAAAGTGATTCTAAAAAAACTCATTGAAGTTGGGGTCGAGTTTGCTTACTGCTACTTTGAATCTTGATTGGCTAAAGTTGAGATTTAAAATTTCAAGACAAACTCGAGTTTAATACTATAATATCTTGATTCCATTTGTTTGTAACTTTAAACTTCAATGGTAGTATTGATTTAGTTCAAATGATTGAATTCAATTAAGATTTTGGATCATAATTCATTAAAAAACAACTTACGCAAATTTATTTAAGTATTGTGTTTCTGTAGATGAGTGGATCTAGTCGCAATAATCACGTGTGTGTAGCATTTAGCTTGTACTACATGTGGGCTCAGAGGAGTGACTTAGCAATGACACATAAGGATGACTTATGGAGAGATGGTAGAGAAGATGAGTAAGCAATCTTAGATAGCTCAAAAAATATGCGTAACAGGAGGATAAGTTATGCAATGTCAACCCTACGGTTCTTGGAGAGAGGTAAAACAGTCTTTTGTTCTTAATCATGTTTGATCTTTGGGATTACAATCCGATAGTACTATGATATTTCTTTGAATCTCTAAAATCTATCAAATGAAGAGTACTCCTAAGGTATTTATAGAATTTAGCTGTTGAAAACATTCGTTATATCATATAGAGTGCCAACGGTCAAGATGAGTCTTTTTGCTGATGGATCATTTTATTGGCTCATCCTAAGTTTAAGCCAAGAGAGAGCCTCTTTTAAGCGGATAAGTGATAAGTGTTAAAAGATCTTTGTCATTTATATTGAATTGATATTATATTATATGGATTTTATATAATTTATTAAAGAAAATGATACTTATTTTGTTAAAAATGTTAATTTTAGGAATAAAAAAAAGATAAATAGCTTAATGAAGACATTTGAATGATTTAAAAGAGATTTTAATGAAAAAGTTGTCAAGGTGAAGATTCATAGCATACATGATCTTTTGCACAAGCTGTGTAGAATACTGGTGTAACAAATGAAATACGACGAGCAAGTAATTACAAAAGTGCATATGGTGCTATATAAGCCAGGTAGCACATGTGTATAACCTAGGGAGTGATCATAAGCATGTTTGTATTATGCATGAGCACATTGCACAAGCTGTGCTCGGCGTTGTGCAATCCTTTTTTCTCATGTTGTCATCAATTCCAATTCTACATGGCTTTGAACACGGACTACATAGGATAGTCATGTAAAGCTTATTTTGGCTGTTCTTATAAATAGCCGTCTTGACTCGTCAATTAAAAGACATATCTTTTTTTCTTTGAACTCTATAAAGAAAAATAGGTATTTTAGAGTGTAGAAACACAATAGCTTGTTGAAAATCACAAGACTTTATTTTAAAGGGTTGTAATCATGACTTTTTTTTTCCTTATTCTATATTTGTAATTATTCATCTAAGGATAAATAGATCTATATACCCTAGATCTTCAAAAACCCTAACAACTCAGTTATTTTATTAATTGAAGTTTATTTTCTTGAATCTGTTCATGTGTTATAAATGTTCTTCGATTTAATATGTGTGCAGTATTATATAAATGCATGATTCTTGTTAATTAGGTCAAAAGGTCAATTGATGAAATAGATCTTACATGAATATAGAAGTTTGTATACAATTTTAGACAGTGATAGCATGAACTTCCTACATAAATATTTAATCTTTGTAAGAGATCATAATCAGAATGCAATCTTGTATCTACATAATGATGAAGGACATTTCTATTAATCATATAGGGTTAGAATTCAATTATCTTGGAAAAGAAGTTGATGAAATTAGGGACTCCTACAGTTCAAGAATCTAAATGAACCATTAATGAAAATCTTATAAAGATGGAAAAATAGGTTCAGTGGTTGTCACATCTTGAAAGTTTGTTCGGCAATAGTCTCACCGTAATTATTAAGTGTTTATTGAGTTTGGTAAAAATATGGTCCATAATAATTTGATAATTATTAGGCTTATAAAATATTACCACACTTAAAAGATATTTACAAAATGGGAGTTAAAATTGAGTCTTGGTACTTATGGGTATGATTGCAGGTATTCTGTATTGATTTCTTAAGAGTTCCTTGCAAAATAAGCTGTAAGATGGTGAACAAAATTCCACGTGCTCAGTAAGTGGTTAGAATCTTGCGATATATTTCAAAAAGAAATCAACAAGTTCATTAAATGTATGCATGATCAATCATTATGCCATCCACATGATGTTAAGCAGTTCATCATGAGATTAGAGAAATTAATCCCACTCTAATTTGGGATTTGAGGAGGTTTGACACAAATACATCTTCCATAAGACTAGGAATGTGTAACGGTCTGCTATCCTCCTAAAAACTATTTAGGACTATCCATGGATAGCTTAAAACATTTATTGCGACCTCCTCTTCTATCACTTAGTATAATAAAGGTTAGAAGAATAATTCTTATTCTTACTCGAACGGTTTGTTTTGATAGAAGCAGGATGTTTGATGTCTCGTGTAATGCGACTTATCTTGTGAAGATCCAGATAAATTCTTAAAGTTCTAAGTTTACTTAGGTGATCACTCAATTTATCACACTATATTAAGCAATTAACTACATTCAACAATTAATCAATCACACGCATTGGTTTAATAATTATTATTCATAATCAATATATGGACTTGTTGATTCTTTATAAGTAGCTGTAAAGCGGGACCACTTACCAAAAAAGGTTTTGGTGTGAAGTAGATTGTTGGGAAGCATCACCTAAAAGAATGATTTAAGGGAATGGATTAGTATTACAGTGTAGAGTTTTAATGTAATTAGGTTTAAAACATGATTATTAGTCAAAATCTTAAGTTAATTCTAAATTTTATTATAGGATAATTGAGAATCTTGTTATGGTGGCCTTATTTTATGATGAATTTTCATTAAATTAACCATACTTTTATAGGTTTGTGATATGGTGAAATTTGAATATGAAACTTAATCATGTAAGTAATATTGGCTATGCTTATGTTATCATATGTACAAGCATTAGTTCAACAGGCTACACATTTCCTTTTCTTTTAAGAGGTCCTTAAGGTATTATAAATAAGAAGGTAGGTAATCTACTAAGTAGGTACAACTTTTAGTATTTAGGAAAGTTGCTTAGAATTTATAACCTATGAGATTGATGTGGTTAAAAATATAGGTTTAACTATATGGTTTTTAGAGTGTTATGAATTCCTATTATAATTAAACTCATAATTAGCTTGTTATATTTCTTTTAACATATATAACCTTTTTTGGTAACATTTATGCACATATGTACTAATATTGAATAATTTATTAACTAAGGTTAATATGAATATTTAAATTGTTCTTATATTTGTGTAATTTCCTTAGTTACTAAATATGATTGATAATTTGGGACAATATCTAATATCAAAATATGTAGATATTCGTATTTAGGATAATGATAGTATAAATATCATATAATAATGACATGATGATTTGGTGAATTTTTTAGAATCATTTAAGCATGTCATGTTTATAATCCCATATTTGGTATTATAACGGCTATATTAGTAAAAAATTTTAAAATATCAAAATTTTATGAAAAATTATATGTTATAACTAATATTATTTTGTACTTACTATAAAATTTTAAAGCTGAAAGAACAAGGTTTGATATCACAATTTAGTCTCGTCGGAATTCAACTACCCTTCACCAGCGCCACTACAAGACGGCTGAGCCACCAACCCTAAGCTTGTTGGACAACTCCTCACACTTTCAGACTTTTAACTTTAAATTTGGTGATTTTATGAATTTTGATGTGGCTGTATTGAATTTTACAAGTTGTAGCCAATATTTATAGCGAAATTCTTTGGGTTTATTTAATAATTTAAAATTACCATGTGTCAAAATTATTTCATGCAAAAGTTACCACGTAACCTGCATAATTTACACATCCTTCTAGATGCTACAATAATTTTTGATAAATGTTGGGTAATTTTTTCCAAATTTTGCCTTCTAATTGTATGCATGCATCTTTTTTTCTAATTTTTATTTATTAAAAAAAAGGCATCTAATCCCACGATTTTTTTGTTTTTTTCCTGATATTTATAGAATTTTGATTGATGTTTATGTCTTTTTTTGTTATTTGGTTAATTTGCTCCTTTTATGAGTGAATTTGTAGTTTTTCGGGAATTTTCCTTAAAATTTTCCAAGAAAAAATGATTGTGATATCTCTAATGCTTGATATTCTTTGTCTCCTATTTTTGGTGTCTTGTAGGTTAATTTAGGGATATTTAAGTTAAATTAAGAGCATTTTAGTCTTTTCACTACTGCAAATTTGACTTTCTTTGATAAATTCAACCAAATTTTATACTAGTCATTGATTTGATTAAATATCTTTGAGTAATTCCTAATTTAGTATTCATTCTTACTATTGCTTGATTACAATTTACTATTTACTATTTATTAGTATTATTATTTTCTTTCTTCTTCTCTCTTTTTTATTTATTCATTTACTATTTACTTTTACTATATAAGGAGTTTTATTCATTTATTTTATTTTACTTGAGTTTAAGTTTTAAATTCTTATACTAATTCTCTAATTGAATAGTTTTTTTTTTTTTTTTTTTTTAGGGTCATTATAGTTTTGATATCATCTTTCTTAATTAATTATCAATTCAATTCTAATTTTTGGCTCACTTGATTTGTATTTTAGTAACATGGACATTCCCATATTAATTTAGGATAATAATTTTTTTGTAACATTAATGATGATCGGGGTATCTTGGTGATAAATAAAGATCAGAGATATGTCTTGTGATTGACACTTTTAGAGACGTTTGCTAGGAATAGTTAATTAATTAATTACGTAGATATATTGGTATTAATAGACTCATACTAGCTAAGTAGTGGGAACTGGATAACTACTGGTTATTATAGGTCCAAGTAAAACGATCCATGTACTTATGCCGATGCTACAATTGAATTTAATTTGATTGGTTGTAATTGATCAACCATCAATAAAGCTTCTCCCATAAAGATCGAGAATGAACAAATTGGTCTAATAATTCGTACTCCAAGCCTACTATGTCAAACATCCTATGAGTTAGACCTTGTTACATAGCTAAAGAGTCAAATTCAAATATTTTATATAATTAATATTAGTCCTTTATAGTTTCTAAACTTTATGACTATTAATATATTATATTAAAATAATTAAAATATGAATATATAGGTCAAACACATATTTACCATTAAAAAAAAATTACATGAATACCAATCACATTATTTAAATTGCCAAATTATTAATACAAAATCATACATAAAATATATAATTTCATATCTTACAAATAAATCACATGCTAAAATATGTTTTAGTGGTGTATAAATGTTTTAAAATTGCATATGATAGAAGTGGTTTTGCTATAAACAATAACTTTGCATACCACACATGTGATTTAGGCATTCCTATTGTACACGGTGGAATCCAAAATCACACATGCAAGGTATATAAAAAAATCAAATTGGCATTTTAGTAATTATTTTATATAATTGGTATTATATAATTTTTTTTCAAAATCAGCAAACCAACAATTTCCTTGTAAATAAACATAATTTTAGCAAAATTAATTTTTTAATAAAATTTATAGGATTGAATTTATGTTATTTATCAGTAATTTATTCCATCTTATGAGAAAACTAAATGAAAATTTGAGTTTGCTAACAAATAAAATAATTTTCTCAAACGTTTGATTCTATAAATAGATATGAACCTTTGGTTCGCAATTTCTATTATCTTAGCGACGGTCTTCTCATGTTTATAAAGTATAAAAGAAGGTATGTTTGAATGGTTGGATTTTTATCTATATCATATATGTATTTATAACTTATCTATATTACATTTGTATTATATCTATTCAGTTAAATTATGAGTAAAAATTTTAGTTTTTCATGAATATTTGTTTCTTCATAGATATTTATTTAAAAATAATAAAAATATGATGAAAAATGTTTAGAATATAATAAAACATAGAGGCCATTAAATGATTTTCGTATCCAAGACACTGATAAGAAATAAACTTAAAACAATCCAACATAATGATGGGAAAATGAATAAAATATCATTTTTTAAAAATAATCCTTGAAATATGTATGACAAAAACAATTTTAATAATATCTTATATGATAAGGTGGAATATATATATACTTTAAAAATATTACAAAAGTGCTGTCTATTCAAAATAGTCTAAACCTAGACAATAATTTAAACCCATCTGATAGAAAAAAGTCAAAAAAATTAACCTGAATTTTAAAAGACGAGTTTATAACGATTATACTAAACTTTGTTGAGACAAGTTTATATATTGGACGTTTGCCTGCTTATTTTTTTACTATTTTCAATTAAGAGGATTTTTTAGGGAAAAGGAAAAAAATATTAATATTTTTAAAAATAATTACGAAAATGCTACTGGGATGAAAATAATCCCAGAAATAGGCAACACGGCCTCGTCTCTTCAAGAGACGAGGTCGTTAGTGCCCGACCTTGTCTCTTGAAGAGACGAGGCCGTGCTGCCTACTTGGCCTCCTCTCTTGAAGAGACGAGGTCAGGCCAAGGAGTCGCCTCGTCTCTTGAAGAGACGAGGTCAGGCCAAGGAGTCGCCTCGTCTCTTGAAGAGACGAGGTCAGGCCAAGGAGTGGCCTCGTCTCTTCAAGAGACGAGACCAGGCTAAAATCAGCCAAATCCTATTATATATCTTGAAAAAGCAAAAATTTTCATTAAAAACCTGTCAAATGCAAATATAAACAGCCATAGAAGCCATTAACCATCCTCGACCATGGCAAAAAAACTAACAAACTACATGTTTCCAAGCTCAATCGAAACTCACATTTCCGATCCCAATCATACACAGTGCAATGAAAATATGAGTATTCGTAGAGTCAAAATACATAATAGGAAATGAAATAGAGTGAAATCTATACATACAAGAATAATACAAGGAAATAAGAAGCTACGTACCCAAAAAGAAAAAATAAAAAGAAGAAAATCTATCTATCGTCCACTAGTCCTACTACTGCTGTGTGTCCCTGCTCCCTCGTGCGCGGCCTCTACCCCGCCTCATGTATGTCCTCGGGAATGGGGTATGCTGATGATGAGGATGCGGTGAATATGGGCCAGTCTCTGTAACTGGAGCGGGCTCCTCTCCCGTAGCAGCACTGTACTGATGGAATGGGACAGGGTCTGGCTCGACCTGTGTAAGGCCCTCCCCCATATCATGAGATGGCGATGGTGGCCTCTTCTGTGGAGCCAGGGGAGTGTGGAAGTCACTGGATGACGGGTCTGGCATGGGGGTGTCCACCATAGCGTAAGAAGTGGATGACGGGCCAGCCCCGTCATGAATGACCTGGGAAGGACCAGACTCATCGAATGGAGGCAGGTCGGACGGCTCAGGCTCATCTCTGATCTGTATACCTGGAGCCCGAGCTCGCCCCCGACCCGTCCCCGTCCCCGCCCACGCCTCTCTCTAGGAGGATGTCGTCTCTGTAGGGTATGAGGCTGTGGGTCACCCTGTGCTGCTGCGGCTGGTGGAGCTGGTGGTACTGGATCATTGAAGTTCAACCCCATAAACTCATCCACTACACGACAGACATCTCGTGCAGTGGATGCAGTGAGCTCTGGGGGCATGTCTGGGATGCTATAAATGAAATCAGCCTGCGAGTAATAGCAAATATTTATATCAGTTAGTAGGTAATAAGTCAGTACAAGTCAGTAATAGTAGAGATAAAGCTTACAGAGGCAGTGATCTTACCATGTATCGCATGATAGCTCCCGTACGACCGATCCAGCGTCGGGTGATCGCGTGGTACCACTGGAAGTAATCGTCAAATGTCCTAGCCGGTAAATCTGGCATCTATACAATGCAATCACGCCGAGCATCCCACTCAGCAATCCACCTGGCGTGCTCGGACTGCCAGTTCCACTCGGAACGTCCCCTCATGTCAATCTCATGGAGGGGTCTCATATCAGCAGGGGGGGCTGGTATCTCCTGGAAGCCGCTAAACTGTCTGAGCACTCTGTCCGGATAGTAGTACTCGACAAGGTAGAAGCATACCAATGGTACCCGGGCACGCCATACATCATTGCCTACCAGGTAGTACGGTGGAAGGGCGGGCAGTATGGAGCTGTATGGGTCCCACACCACCTGTGGAAGTAGCAAAAGTGATCCACTGCATTAGAAAATGATCGTACAATAGCAATTTAAGAGTAGATGACAATGGAAATCGAAAGTGATCTACGACATACCTGATGCGCCATCTGTCGATCAAAGGAGGCGCGGTACTCAATCAATAGGTGGGTCGACACACGGGTGACGTCGAAAGTCGCACCCCAATGATTGATAAGTGGGCGGCCTGCGGTAATAGAGGTCAGCAGTCGCCGTACCGGGACAATGTGGGGGAAGTGCTCCCATGCCCATATCTGCAGGACAACTAGTGGTCCTGCCATGTCTCCCGTGTCGACGTCGGAAGCCAAACATAGCTGCCTATATAGCCAAGCCAAACAGGCTGCTCCCCACGCGTGTTGCCCTGCCTGCTCGAAATCTCTGAGCAGCTGGAGGTACATAAGATGGACGTAGTTCGAGGATTTGTCTGCGACAATGAATCCCTCAAGCAGCAGCAGAATGTATGCTCTGGCATGACGTCGGATCATCGCGTCATCAGCAAAGTCAGGTAGGTCGCTGAAGTGGCTATCCAACCACGACATCTTCAGCCGCCCTCCATCCATGTCGATGCCGGGGACTGGCCGAACCCCTAATAACTCCTCGCACAAATCTGGCCAATCCATGCGAGCCGTGCCAGTAAAGGCCAATCCATTTACAGGGAGGCCCGTCAGGATAGCAACGTCCTGCAGCGTCACAGTCCACTCTCCCGTGGTCATGTGGAATGTATGTGTCTCTGGGCGCCATCGCTCGACCAAAGCTGTAATCAGATGCCAATCCAGCTGAATGAAAGGCATCTGAGCTGCCCCTATGAACCCTGCCTGGGACAGGAATGGCACAAGGCGCTCGTCCACATCTGTGGGTATCCCAGCAGGTCGCCTGAGCCTGACCTCTCTCCGACGATAATGAAGTACCTCATGCTCCTACAATAAAATGAACATATTTATTAAATTTCAAAAATCTGCACATAAACAGCCACTGAGCCTTTTGTGTATAGCAACATCTCTTGTGCCGCATCATCATCGGTCACTGGAATAATATCATACTGTAGCGTCCTATCTCCAATTGCTACCCTATGATATAGCTCCACCCAATGTGTACACCTATTTACTTTCAGTCTATTGCAAATAATCTCCACTATTTGCTCATATCTTGCATTCCTGCTAACACTGACCATAGCAACAGGCCGCTTATCATAACCAAAACCATCATCCCCTTACACAATATTCCCATGAGCGTACAGTACCAACTTCGCTTTATCCATTTCCTCACAAATCTTGCCATCTCATCAAAATTAGCTTCCACGTATCAAATTAAAAAAATCACACTTATCAATTGCATTCCTCCTAACATTTAACATAACTCCTACACCTACACCTCCACTTTCAAAGCTGAAATTTAATTTTATAATCTCCACTTTCAAAGTTGAAATTTAAACCGCCATACCAATGCTAAGGTCCTATGTGAATAACAAAACAAGTGAAGGAAGCCTTTTTTCTTTCATAACTCAATACAAGGATGAAGTTTTATGTGACATTGTTGATATATGTTTGGGTGAGTCAATGAAGTTAAATTGCTATATATGTTACAAATCATTAAATAACATTAATTACTATAAAGAGCCATGATTTTTAGTCTATTCTTTATCTCTTAAGTCAATCATGAAGGATCTAGAGCAGGTAGTTAAGGCTTTTGTACAAAATCAGTGAGATGAGAGGTGAATCTTTATTAAAGAAGAGAAACTTAAATCAAAGGTTTTTGAATCATCTACTAAGAATGAGAATAAGCATATATCTAAAGAAATAAACACTCATACAATAAATCATTATTAAGAACAATATGGGGAAGTTATAGAGGAGACAATTGTAGATATTGAAGCCTATCGGGTTAAAAGGTAGATATGAAAGTAACGAATTGGTTAGGACTTATGTTTTTATATTTTGCATTTTAGAACCTGACTTTTTAGAATACTTATAGCAAAAAATAATAAAGGTCTTTTCTTAACTCATTTTTTATAATTTAAATCTTAAAATAGAAGATATATAAATATATAAACCAACCAAAATAAAAGGATAAGTGTCAAATTAGGTACCTGAACTTTACACAAAAATTGAATTTGTAACCTAAACTTTGAATTGATAAATTTAATACACAATCAAACTTTATAAGACTACTTTTATTACCCCATTTACACCATTTAAAGTTTTAGATTTAAAACACTTTATTTTTCCCCCATTTAAATCACACCACACAACATAAATACATAACCAACATACTTTTCATCAATTTCAACTTTGAATCATCAACCAACATCATAAGTCAATCCCACGTACTTATTTCTTCTAATAATTCATCCATATAACTAATTAATCACCCATTTCATTAACAAATAAAGAATTTACAGCATCTTAAACTCAAATCCCAAGTCCTACATGCCACTTAGCTAATCAATAACCACGCAACATACAGTCGGCGTACGAATCATGCTATAAAATTATTCTAACACCACATACAATCATAATTCAACAATGCGGCATGAATGATTAAAAAAAAATACGAAAACACGCGAAAATCCAACCTCAAAGTTCGCCGTTCGCCGTCGGTCGTCTCGCTTCAAATCTCCTCTTTTTTACCCTCCTACACAACCAAACGCTACAAAATCAACTTTGGAAAACTCGGGGATGAGCGATTACACTCGATTTGTGGATTTGGTGAGCCAAAAAAGGATGGGAATTCGCGATTTGCTAATTGGGGATTTCGGATTTAGGGTTTGCACCGCGGATTCAAATGGGGGAAATGGGGAAGAAGAGACGCGCGCGGGAATTTGAAGTCGATGACCTCGTCTCTTCAAGAGACGAGGTCAGTCACTAATGGCCTCGTCTCTTGAAGAGACGAGGTCATGTGTGTAGCCTCGTCTCTTCAAAAGACGAGGTCACAACATATTAAGGCCGCGTCTCTTGAAGAGACGAGGTCAGGCACTAACGACCTCGTCTCTTGAAGAGACGAGGCTGTGTTGCCTATTTCTGGGATTATTTTCATCCCAGTGACATTTTCGTAATTATTTTAAAAATATTAATATTTTTTTCCTTTTCCCCGATTTTTTGTAATTTTTTATTAATATATTATAATTTTTTCATATTCCCTTAATTTTATATTGATTTATAATCATAAATTAGAATTATGACAATAGTTAACGTATAGGCGCACTTACTCTCGATACTTCCTATTACAATCAAATCACGAGAATTATCGATCCCTATTGTCCGGATTAAGGAAAAAAATAACTATCTTTTCAAAAAAAATTACACAAATCCATGAGATGAGAAAATAATCTTAAGAATAGGCAAGTTGAACTCGTCTCTCATCCTAGTGGTATTTTTGTAATTTTTTTAAAAAAAGTAATATTAATTTCTTTTTCCCTTATTGTCCGGGGAAAGGAAAAAAATATTATTAAAATTAAAAAAAATTACGAAAATGCCACTGGGACGAATTTAATCCCAGAAATAGGCAACACGGCCTCGTCTCTTCAAGAGACGAGGTCGTTAGTGCCTGACCTCGTCTCTTCAAGAGACGAGGTTGCTCCGCGCGTGACCTCGTCTCTTGAAGAGACGAGGTCATTAGTTAGTGACCTCGTCTCTTCAAGAGACGAGGTCTGCGCGATAAACTGCAGCCGCGCGCCTCTTTCCCCATTTCCCCCAAATTCGAAAAATTAAGAACCCTAATTCCCAATTCTCTCATCGGCATTGGTAGATTCTCCACGGCTTCTTAGGTTTTTTTTGTGATTGGGCAATCTCAGAGCCCCCAGACGGTGTCTACATTGCAATTTGTGGGTTGGAGGAGCGATACGCGCGATAAATCACGAAATCCGCCGGCGAAATTTGAGGTATGATTTTCGTGATTTTTGATTTTTTTTGTTAATGAATGTTGCTACATTGTTCAATGGTGATAGTATGTGCTGTTAGAATCATTTAATTGTGCAATTAGTAAGTGAAAGGATTTAATCCGGTTGTTGTATGTTATATAGATAGATACATACGTATACATATATGAAATTATTGGGAAAAAAAATAATATTGTGATTAGTTGTTGGATAATTATTTAGGAAGTGCAGTTGGGAAAATAATTTAAAATAACTTGTAATGTCGGCAACGGGTATTGTTGAGCGATTCCAATACGGTAGAAAATTTTCTAATTATATGGATACATATATATATATATATATTTGTAAATTGGGGGAAAAAAATTAATGTAGTTATTGGTTGTTGGAAAATTATTTTAGGAAATGTAGTTGGGAAAGAAATAAAAAAATAACTTGTAATGTCGTGAAGGGGTGTATTCGGTACTGTAGTGTTGGTTTATCATGGAAATGTGCGGTGAAAAAAGATAATGTTTGTAGGAAATCAGAGTTTCTTAGGAAAAAAAAATAGAACTTTGGAAATGTTGCATTTGGAATTTGATTGAATATTATGAGGAATGAAACTCATAAGTGTGATTTTGCGAATTTGATGCATTGAAGCTAATTTTGATGAGATGGCAGGATTGTTGAGGAAATGGATAAGGCAAAGTTCATACTGTATGCTCATGGTAATATTGTACAAGAGGATGATGGTTTTTGTTATGATAAGCGGCCGGTTGCTATGGTCAGTATCAGTAGGAATTCAACATATGAGCAGATAGTGGAGATTATTTGCAATAGATTAAAGGTAAATAGGTGTACACATCGGGTGGAGCTATATCATAGGGTAGCTATTGGAGATAGGACGCTACGTTATGATATATTCCAGTGACCGATGATGATGCGGCGCATGAGATGTTGGTGTACACAGAGGGATCAGTGGCTGTTTATGTGCAGATATTTGAAAATGAATTGTCACAGGTACCCGCAGGGGATAGGGGCATTGATAGAAATATTGGAAGCCAGGGGCTGGTAGACTCAAACTCAACCCCAGCTCAGACAATAGGCAGTGCACAACTGGAAATAGGTAACTTTGAATTTTGTGGCGGTACTTCGATAGGTGGTGATGATATGGAGGCTGTGCAAGACTCATCAGTAAGTGAATCCAGTGACGACTATGATGATGATGAAAACGATAATGTGGAAGTTTTTCCACAACAATATGCTTTGCCTGATGTGCAAAGAAGGGAAAATAGCTGGGACCGTTTCATTGCTCCTACTGATGTTGATGCAATAGGGAGCTCAGTGGCAGTTCCGTTTTTCAATGCTGAAGTTGGTAGTACTTATGCAGCATACGATGATGAGCAGGAAATGAGTGCTGGGAATTGGAGCTTCAGTGATGAATTTAAGGTTGGGATGCGGTTTGAAACCAAAGATCATCTCATCCGGGCTGTTAAAATGTGGCACGTAAAGAACCACTATAACTTCAAGGTGGTGGATTCGGATCCAAGGTCATGGGCTGTGAAATGTACCGATATCCACAACAGAGGTTGTAAGTGGAGACTGAGAGGCAGTTATAAGAAACACGGTGGCTGGTTTCATATCACTAAATTTGATGGGCCTCATACCTGCTTGGATGAAATCACTGGACAGGATCACTCTCAGTTGGACTCCACCAGCTTGTCTAGGGCCATAATATTGGAGATCCGCAATTCTCCAGATGTGAGGGCGAAGGATCTCCAAACGAATATATTAAAGGAGTTCGGATATAACGTTCACATAAAGAGAATTCGTGAGGCAAAGAGAAAGGCAATTGAGCAGGTGTACGGTAGTTGGGAGTCGTCTTACGTAGAGCTCCCGCATCTACTAATGCAATTACTGAGGCAAATCCAGGAACGAAGGTCGATTGGCAAACTCAAGATTCAAATGCAGCCGGCCACGTGTTCTTGGATAAGCTTTTTTGGGCATTCGGTCCTTGTATCGAGGCGTTCCAGTATTGCAGGTATGTATTGTAATAATGCTTTAGTTTTGTTACACCTGATTGATATTCACTGACTATGTTATATACTTTTAATCATTGCAGACCTGTGATCACAGTTGATGGTACCTTCCTGTATGGCAAGTACAAGCACAAATTGCTTATTGCAGTGGCAGTAGATGGTGCAAATCATATAGTCCCATTGGCCTACGGGCTAGTGGATGAGGAGAAGGCGGAAACCTGGGGTTGGTTCCTTGCAAAAGTGTTGGAACACGTCATCAAAGACCGATCCAACATTTGCTTGATATCGGACCGCCATGCGGGTATCAAGAGTGCGGTGGAAGGTGACAATGCGGTGTGGCCTACAGGGTGGCCTTGGCGCTGGTGTATCCGGCATGTTGCAAGCAATTTCAATTCGAAGGCCAAAAGTAAGGAATGTAAGGAAATAATAAAAAGAGCGGCCTATCAAGCGCAGAGTCGAAAATTTCATGGATACTTCAAAGCAATCCTTGGACGGGACGATATTTTCGTGAGCTACCTCCATGCATGTGGACCTTATCTTACGATGAATGTGTCAGATATGGCCTAGGTACAACAAACATGGCTGAGAGTTACAATTCGGTTATAAAAGATGCCCGGTGCTTACCAGTATCGGCATTGGTAAAAAAACCTTCTACAATTGTAACTCTATATTTAATAAGCACAGGCGTGAAGCCAGCGATGCCATGAGTATAGGTAAGTTGCTCACAGACTATGCTGCACATAAGTTTGAGCGATGGAATAGCATTTCCAGCTCGCATAGAGTGACATGTTTCGACTATCAAGAACGCATATATGAGGTCATAACTGCACCACGTCCTACAATGTATGGTCAGAAGGGGGATCATATTCAAAAGGTAGAGTTAAGAGCATGTAGATGTACGTGTAACAAGTGGCAGACATACAGAATTCCATGCTCACATGCAATGGCGGTAATGGGTACAATGCACATGGATTGTCTTGCCTACGTCGGACAGTGGTACAGGTGGGACCACCAGCTAAAAGTGTATGGTCGCTCCTTCATTCCTGCAGCTGATAAGGCAAATTGGATTCGTTTGGACTTACCGAAGTGGCACCCTATACCGGGACTTATTAGGAAAAGGGGACGGCCTCGGGAGAAACGATTCCAGAATGAGATGGATATTCGAGAGGGCCCTCGTGGTTACGCATGCGATTGTTGTGGGCAGCAAGGCCACAACAGAAGGAGTTGTCCAAACGGGGGATCGATGGGTAGTGTACCAACGGGGCGGTCGAGTCGTAGTGGTAATTCTTTATTTCCATATGTTCTATACACTGTATTATTGAGTCATGACTGACGTTATGTTTGTTGTGCTTGTTTATAATCCATATTTGTTGTCAATAACAATATCTCCTCATCGTTTCTTCGCAGATGGATCCCGGACCGCTCGATAGTTCATTACTGACGCAGCAGCCTGTACATAGGTCCACTCTAGCGTGGGATGGGCAGGTCAGTTCATTTATCTATTTTATTGATTCCAGTTTTGTTTGATGCGGTGTTTATGATTTTTGATAAATATGTTCACTTTGTTGTAGGAGCATGAGGTACTACATTGTAGGCGCAGAGAGGCCAGGCTCAGGCGACCTGCTGGTATACCTACAGACGTGGACGAGCGCATGGTGCCATTCCTGTCGCAGGCAGGGTTCATAGGGGCGGCTCAGATGCCCTTCATTCAGCTGGATTGGCATCTGATTACTGCATTGGTCGAGCGATGGCGCCCAGAGACGCACACGTTCCACATGACCACGGGAGAGTGGACTGTGACACTACAGGACGTTGCTATCCTGACGGGCCTCCCTGTGGATGGATTGGCCGTTACTGGCACGGCTCGCATGGATTGGCCAGATTTGTGCGAGGATCTATTAGGAGTTCGGCCAGTCCCCGCGTCGACATGGATGGAGGTCGGCTGAAGATGTCGTGGTTAGATAGCCACTTCACCGACCTACCTGAGTTTGCTGATGACGTGATGATCCGACGTCATGCTAGGGCATACATTCTGTTGCTGCTTGGGGGATTTATTGTCGCAGACAAATCCTCCAACTACGTTCATCTTATGTACCTCCAGCTGCTCCGAGATTTCGAGCGAGCAGGGCAGCACGCATGGGGAGCAGCCTGTTTGGCTTGGCTGTACAGGCAGCTATGCCTGGCTCCGACGTCGACACGGGGGACATGGCAGGACCACTAGTTGTCCTGCAGATATGGGCATGGGAGCACTTCCCCCACATTGCCCCGGTACGGCGACTGCTCACCTCTGTTACCGCAGGCCGCCCACTCATCAGTCATTGGGGTGTGTCCACCCACCTATTGATTGAGTACCGCGCCTCCTTTGATCGACAGATGCCACATCAGGTATGCGATAGATCAATTTTGATTTCCATTGCCTTCTACTCTTAAATTGCTATTGCACGGTCATTTTCTTATGCAGTACATCACTTTTGCTACTTCATCAGGTGGTGTGGGACCCATACAGCTCCATCCTGCCCGCCCTGCCACCGTACTGCCTGGTAGGCAATGACGTATGGCGTGCCCGGGTGCCATTGGTATGCTTCTACCTTGTCGAGCACTACTATCCGGACAGAGTGCTCAGACAGTTTGGTGGTTTCCAGGAGATACCAGCCCCCCCTGCTGATATGAGACCCCTCCATGAGATTGACATGAGGGGACGTTCCGAGTGGAACTGGCAGTCCGAGCACGCTAGATGGATTGCTGAGTGGGATGCTCGGCGTGATTGCATTGTACAGATGCCAGATTTGCCGGCTGGGACATCTGACGATTACTTCCAGTGGTATTATGCCATCACCCGACGCTGGATCGGTCGCACGGGAGCTATCATGCGATACATGGTACGGTCGCTGTCTCTGTAAGCTTTATATATACTTGTACTGACTTATAAGCTATTCACTGATATAAATATTTGCTATTACTCGCAGGCTGATTTCATTTCTAGCGTCCCTGACATGCCCCCAGAGCTCACTGCATCCACTGCACGAGATGTCTGTCGTGTAGTGGATGAGTTTATGGGGCTGAACTTCAATGATCCAGTGCCACCAGCTCCACCAGCAGCAGCAGGACAGGGTGACCCACAGCCTCATACCTTACAGAGACGACATCCATCTAGAGAGAGGCGTGGGCGGGGACGGGGACGGGGTCGGGGCCGAGCTCGGGCTCCAGGTATACAGATCAGAGATGAGCCTGAGCCGTCCGACCTACCTCCATTCGATGACTCTGGTCCTTCCCAGGTCATTCATGACGGGGCTGGCCCATCTTCCACTTCTTACGATATGGGGGACACCCCCTGCCAGACCCGTCATCCAGTGACTTCCACACTCCCCTGGCTCCACAGAAGAGGCGACCATCGCCATCTCATGATATGGGGGAGGGCCTTACACAGGTCGAGCCAGACCCTGTCCCATTCCACCAGTTCAGTGCTGCTACGGGAGAGGAGCCCGCTCCAGTTACAGAGACTCGCCCATATTCCCCGCATCCTCATCATCAGCGTACCCCATTCCCGAGGACATACGTGAGGCGGGGTAGAGGCCGAGGAAGAGGGAGCAGGGCCACACATCAGCAGGAGGAGTAGTGGACGACAGATAGATTTTTCTTTTTATTTTCATTTTGTATGTAGCTTTTTCTTATTTCATTGTATTATTCTTGTATGTATAGATCGTACTCATTTTCTCCTATTCATTCTATTAGAACAATCACTGTACATTTCATTCTATTTCATTTCCTACTATGTATTATGACTCTACGAATACTCATATTTTCATTGCACTGTCTATGATTGGGATTGGGAATGTGAGTTTCGATTGGGCTTCGAAACACTGTAGTTTGTTAGTTTTTTTGGCCATGTTGGAGGACGGTTAATGGCTTTTATCGCTGTTTATTGTATTTGACAGGTTTTTAATGTAAAATTTTTTCTTTTTCATGAAAGAAAATAGGATGGGGGATTTTGGCCTGGCCTCGTCTCTTGAAGAGACGAGGCCTGGCGTTGGCCTAACCTCGTCTCTTCAAGAGACGAGGCCGCTCTTGGCCTCGTCTCTTCAAGAGACGAGGTCAGGCACTAACGACCTCGTCTCTTGAAGAGACGAGGCCATGTTGCCTATTTCTGGGATTAAATTCGTCCCAGTGGCATTTTCGTAATTTTTTTTAATTTCAATGATATTTTTTCCTTTTCCCTATTGTCCGAGTCTAATGTCCGTGTCTACTTGCAATGTCAATTTTGTAATTTTAATCAAGAAAAAAAAATAAAACCAAAGGAAAAAAAAAAAAGGAAAAATTAAAAGTAGCCAAATTCCCAACGTTTCAAGCAAAGCCGAATGCCTTCTTGTACTACTTCTTTTCCCTCTCTCTTTTTCTCTCTTTGTGGAAGCAGAAGCTCAATTCTGGACTCCTCTTTTCGGGTTCGAAATTTTCGTTTCCCCTAATTTTATTGCAATCGTTCTGATATAATTATAATTATGCGTTTCTTGTTTTGTTAATCCTTAGCTTATTTTTTCTTAATTTTTTTTCTGGTGGAGTTGAGTTGAGTTAGTAATGAAAGTGATAAGAGATACAGCTGCAAGCTTGAAACGTATTGAATTTATACACACTATACTTTTGGCATGTATTAAAAGGGTCTCTCTCTGATTTTGTATATATGTATATATATATCAGGAGAATAGGAAGTTTTTATGAGGTTGAAAAGTTAACTTTTTTTTGAATATTTTTTCTTTTCTTTTTCGTTGGTACTGTTTATTGTAATTTTATATTAGAATTATTATTAATTATTTTTTCTTTTCTGTTTTGGGCTTACTATCTTTCAGTTCATTTATCTGCTGTGCCCTGCCCTTTGGTTAACAACTTTAACAGAAATTTTATTGGCTTATGCTGTTCGTTGTTAGAACAGTGTCTTTAGCTTCACCCAGTTTCTTCATGTGGGGAATTTAATTTGAATGCGAGATTTGCGGATATATATAGTATTTATGATTTGCGGCTGTCTTGAAAATTTTAGTGGCATTAGAGTGCATATTTAAGTGGGTGCAATCTATTTTGTAAATGTTTTTTGAAATTTTATTGGAATGGGATGAAGTGTGTAAATGAGGTGGAGGGAAATAATTAAAAACTATATATGATGCTTGAGATAGAGCACAATGATGTAATAATTGTATCCATATAGCCAAGTCCACCTAGTGGAATAAGGCTTGAGCGTTGCTCCTGTGTGCTGTTGGGTGTAAAACAGTGTCAGCAACTCCACAAATTATTATTATTTCTGCTTTTTGCTTTTGGGAAATTGATTTCAATGCAAGATTTGTGGAAATTTGCTTCCAGTTTTGAGAATGGTAGAATGCATATTTTACTGGGTGCAATTTAATCTTTTCAAATGTTTTTGGATTTTTCTTTTGAATTTCAGTATGTGCAGTTGTCCACCCTCTTGTGTTAAAAGCTCATCCACTGCATCACATGGTGGCATCCTTCACTTATTGATGTTATCTTATTGCTGTGTTTTGTGGATGTGCGATTGTTTGCTACATGGTGGTTGAAGCTAATTTCAATATGATTAGGAAATAGTGAATCATGTATTTAGAATTAAATGTAGGATAGGTGGTTTGGTATTGCAATTGTAAATTGAAGATTGCTGTGATGATTTTATGTGGTGATTGGGTTGCATGGTATGATCCGTCTTGTGTTAGAAGCTCTTATTGGAGTTTGTTGTGGTGCAGATTCTGAATGCTTAAGGAAGGAATAGTAGTCTAAGGGGACTAAGAGCTTTGTTCTTGGTCCCCAGCAGATGAGCTGCAATTCAGTGGAGCCATTTGGGAGGGAATAATGAGCATAAAATTGGACAGCACATTTGTTGGGGTCCCTATATATAGCTCTAGGCATGGAAACAGCAGAGGTTTAGCACACTTAGAAAGAAGGCGTAGATTGAAAATAGATGTTGGGAAGTGCAAATGTGCAAAGCAAAACCACTGGCTGTCTCGAGCGATTTGGCTATCACATTTTTGTAAGAAAAATGTGGAGTTGTTGCAGAAGAATTTTGGTTCAAGAAGTCAGTCAATTGTGAACTGTGTAAGAGAACCTCTAACCAGAAGTAAGGAGTTGGTGAGGACTTTAACACCGTTATGGCATGAAGGATTGATATTGTTCAGGTGTTCTGTATTTGTTGCAGTTATATCTGGGGTCTGCTTGTTGGTATGGTATGGGCAATTGAAGGCCAAAGGCTTTGTTGAAACGACACTTTTGCCATCCGTTCAGTCAATGCTTAGTGAATATATTCAGCGTGAAATTGATCTTGGAAAGGTTAGGAGGATATCTCCTTTAAGCGTCACATTAGAGTCATTTGCCTTTGGACCTCATTCAGAAGAGTTCTCCTGTGGTGAAGTCCCTACCATTAAAATCCGTGTCCATCCTTTTGCTAGTTTGAGGAGGGGAAAAGTGGTTGTTGATGCAGTTTTATCTCATCCATATCTCCTGGTTGCACAAAAGAAAGATTATACTTGGCTGGGGATACCCTCGTCAGAAGGTAGCTTGCGGAAACACTTGTCATCGGAGGAGGGGATTGATTATCGCACGAAAACAAGAAGAATTGCTAGAGAGGAAGCATATGCTCGCTGGGATAAACAAAGGGATGATGCAGCATGGCAAGCATCAGAGATGGGTTATATGGTTTCTGAAAGTGTGATCAGCCCTTTTGAATATGATTCCTCAAAAGAGGATTTAACTCATTTCACTAAATTCACAGGCTCTGAATCATATTTATATATAGATGACAAGATGCATGGGCGAGATCATCATTGCATGGATACAGGTGTTGAATATGACATGAAGCATGCAGACTTAGAGAAATCATTTGGTGTGAAATTGCCGGGTTCTGGACTGAAATTCTGGTCCAAAACAAATAAAGGACCTAGAAAAGACAAACTTAAGAGGAAACTTAATGGTGTTGATGTCTCTGAAAATGGTCTTATCACTAAACGAAGAATTCTTGATCGTAGTGCATCAGCAGCAGTATTATACTTCCAGAGTCTGTCTCAACGGACCTCTGATGGGCTCTCAGATCCAGGAAATTATGATAATATTGATCTTGAAACCTTTTCTGCAGGTGGCCACCAAAATCAAGATCCAAAGAACACTGCTTTTCAATCTCATGATAGACATCTGGAAGTGGATCTGAACGACAGCAGGCATGTTGAGTATTCAGCATTTGGTTCTCCTGGAAAAAATGAAAACAATGATAATAAAACTACAACTGGTTTAAGTTTTTCACCGGAGCCATTGTTGATAAGTGAAGGGGCTGAAAAACCGAGTCAAAGTTTCTTGAATGAAAGTTCTTTTGGGGAAGCTAATACTACTAATGAGAACATGGAGAGCACGAGTCAGCAGGTGAATAGTGCAATTTCTAACAGCCAAGAGGGCCATGATAAACATAACTTTAACAACGCTGAACCCTGGTCTGCAGTAAATCAGCCAGAGCAAGCATCACATGCGAACCCAAAACTTTCTCTGTTTTATAGAAATGTTGGCGAACAATTATTATGCATACTGGCAAGCCACTTTCAAAGGGTCAAGTCAAGCATTGCTCCCAAAATGGAAGATTTTGTTGCAGAACTTGTTGATGGGGTTGATGTAGTCCAAAATGAAGGTATAACCAAGATGCTTCCTGTTACTTTGGATTCTTTTCACTTCAAAGGTGGAACATTGATGCTTCTTGCATATGGTGACAAGGAACCCAGGTTAGTGTGCCCTAATTTGCATGGCATATGGAATCTACTCTATACCTTGTACAGAGCAAATGTTATTAATTCTACTGGTTAATTCCTTCGCAGGTGTTTGCATTATTTGTTTCTTTAACTTATATTCTGGGATATATGGGCTGCATTTGCATTCATGTGAAGTAATTAATTTTAGTGAATTTTTTTTTAATTACAGCCCCGACCCATCTGAGCTGAGGATTGAGTTTGTCTTCTTTAGTATATGCTGAGTTACATGTGTGTAATCAATAAATAAGCTGCAAATTTCAAACCTTTATATCCTGCACACATCTTTTAGCAGCAAACTCGAAGCACTGATTCCCGACTCAACATATGACTATTTTTTTCCCCTCTTGTTTATCCTTCACTCAGTATCAGGCAATTTGAAACCTTCTTTCCTGCATTCATCTCTGAACTAACACTGTAATCTTGTTCTCCAACAATAAATTGATAATGGAGACTAATTCCATTCTGGACAAAGTTCTTCAAACATAATTATTCACCAAAACTGTCTCCAAGTTGTGCATATCCTTAAGGGGTTGGAGGGGGGGGAGGGTGCAATTATTTAAGGTGAGAATGATCCTCCAACTTGTGCTAAAGGAAATGATGACCTGTCATCCCACGTATTTACATGGTGATGAGACAATCATTTTTGGCATTATTTCTGGAGATTCTGATGCATATATCTTTAACGACTTGATGATATCAGATGAAAATGAATGGAATTTCTGTGATGTTGACTAGGTTGGTATAGTGTGTAAGGTTTCAAAATGATAGTTGATGTTTCTAATCAACAAGCATTATCCAGATAGGGCTATTTTGAAGCATGGAAGGCAGATTTATTGTGAAAACCTTCTGTAAAGTGGTATATCTTTCCAAGATGACTCAGAAACAAATTATGCATGGAAGATCATTTTGTAACCCTGAGATCCCTGCACGTGTTCCTTTTCCTATGAACAGTGGATCTTACATGAATGTGCTGTGTTCATTCATTTTCAAAATAATATGTGCATGTATGAGAATTGCTCTAGTGGTTTGCTTCTTGACTTTAACAGGTGCAGTGCCATTCTTGTTCAAACTTTTGCAAATCATCAGTTGATATAGTTGCTTTAATTTCTCGAAACTATAACTATATTATGTAGCAGAAACTAAAAGTAAGTTGGAGATAAATCTGTTAACACAACTGTATGTTCTCAGGGTAAAGGGTGTGTTTATTTTACTTGTTAATTTCTCATCAAAAGTAGATCAATACATAAATCTCATTGCTCCACCATACTTTACATTATGCATGTAGAGAGATGCAGAATGTAGATGGACATGTGCAGTTTCAAAAGAATTATGGCCTTGTTCATGTTCAGTTGAGTGGAAACTGTAAGATGTGGAGATCAGATGCAACATCTGAAGATGGTGGCTGGCTGTCTGCAGATGTTTTTGTTGACATTCTTGAGCAGAAATGGCATGCCAATCTAAAGATAGCTCACCTCTTTGCTCCGGTAGTATATTCATTGAACATAAACTATATTTGAACCTACTGTTTTCAGCTCTGCTATCCTAGGAGGTATAAAATTTTCAGCTCTTTGCTCTGGTTATGCCTGAATACATCATTTTTGAAATTTGCAGCTCTTTGAAAGAATATTAGAAATTCCAATAATGTGGTCCAACGGGAGAGGAACTGGTGAGGTGCTTTTCTGTCTTTAATCTGTTATTTCCTTTTGATGTGGGAGTGGATTTTGCATTCTAATTTTCATATAAAAGGGGCTTGTCCACAGACCTGAGATGAATGTCAATCATTCTATACTTTTAAGTTTTTCTAGAAATAGTTTCTTAGATCCATAGGTTTTCTAGAAGTATTTCACTCAATTCTTAATTTCTTTTCTACAAGTTTTGTTAGTATTTATAGATGGTATTTCCAATGTCTGCTTAATTTACTCTGCAGAAGAAGTAAGTCCTGGTGAGAATACTATGGGTTAACCCAGGTTTTTAAATAGAGTGCTGTAACGTGCTTTAGGTATGAGCCACAAAGTTGGATTTTGTGTTTACATTATCCAGATACTTGGGAACTCTGAAATGAACTGGCTGGAGTTTCACTAAAATTGATATAAAATAAGGTCAATGATAGGTTATCTGCATCCTTATAGCTTATTGCAGTGTTGTTTGGCTCCTTGCCATGGAGGTATCTGAGGCTTATGTGAATGGGGTCTCAGTTGTAATTGCATGGTGAAAACCGCAGTAAAATTCTCTAAAGAGAAAACCTTCAATCTCATATTGCAATAAACTATCACATTTTTTACAAGAGCAAATATCTCTCTATATACAATATTAAAAAGAAAGCACATTAGGGGTGGATGGCAAAGACCTCTTATGTCTTTTTCTTTTCATTTTGGTCAGGATTTGCAGGGTATGTCATATTGTATTCTTCTCTTTCGTGTAAAGAGTATATCTGCTGATGTGCATAGTCCAAGATCTCCATATCAATGCATGGAATGCTTTTGATCTGTTTTGAAAAAAAAAAATATATATATATATATATATATAGTGTGTGTGTGTGTGGTCTTGTAAGGTGGGACCCAGATGAAGGCCTAATCTAACTGTTTGACCATTATTAAATATGCGGGGGGAAGAAAAAATAGGTATGTGGAACCTAGATAATTACTCCAGCCCAAGTGGATATGTGAACACAATCTTGGTGACATCTGTGTTGATACCAGCCACCTGACTATTTATGGATATATTTTGCTGAAAAAGAAAGTTGAAATGCCGCCTTATTTCTGATGACATGTATATACATTTTTGGTGCAGGTTCACTTATGCATGTCAAAAGGAGAAACCTTTCCCAGTATCCATGGACAGCTTGATGTGACAGGGTTGGCCTTTCAAATACATGATGCACCATCTTGGTTTTCTGTATGTTTTCAATCGTTCCAAGTTCCTACTATCATGCTACAGTTTTTAAAGCATTGGCTCAAAATTTGAGAAATCTTAGACAATTTTTTTTTTTTTTAAATTTTTTAAACAGCACGTTCAAGGCATAAATATTCTTATTGTAAAGATGTTAGTTAATATAAAAGCAACCAAAGATCTTGCAATGCATTCTGAATTTTGAACATTTATTCAGAAAATCATATAATATTTTGCAATGAATTCTGAATTTTGAACATTTATATTTTTCTTTTATTATGAAAAGTTAATTTCTTCATAAAAAGTATTTACCTTAACCTCTCTCTCTATCTCTAATTATTTTGTTAAAGAAATCTTTTGATCTAAAGGATATCAGATGAAGTGTTCTTCATAAAGCTGTTGGTCTGTTTTTGTTGGTTTCAAACTCTTCTGGTTTATCGTCATGCATCTTCTGTAAAGAGTCCTTTTTCTTTATGAATATCATAAGTTTTTAATTTTCATTTGCTTATTACATCATTTAATAGCTCTAGTGCTCTACGTTGCTGCCAAATCTTTGCAGTTATATTTTCCTTGCAATGAGCCTTTATTGTCAAGAATCAAATTTTCTATCTTGTTTGCCTAAGTTTACTGGATGGCATTTTGTGGAGTTTGGGCCAATCTTAAATTTGATAGGTGATGTGTTTTGTCTCTGATATTATTTGGGGGAGATGCATCCCATATATTCATCATCAATGCCTTTTGTTTGTGGGTAATTGTGTTTGTGTTGATGTTTTTTGTCTTGGTTACTGCAATTACAATATGTACAAAGATGTAATGATGGACATGTATAGCCAGTTACATCTTTTACGTTGGGTGAGTTTCATAGCCAGTTACGTCTCTATTGTGAAGAGAGGAAAATATATAATCCAACAATCTGCAGTCTTAAAAAAAAAAAAAAAAGAAAAGTCTCTAGGGAGTGTTTGCCATGATAATTCTAAATTCTAATAGTACTGAGCATTGTGTTAGTATCTTGTACATTGTTGATGGTTGGGGCCAGTCCCTACATTTCTTTCCCTCCATGTAAAGTAAACAGCTATTGTAGAAGTCATCTTATATGTTGTTTTGGTTAACCACCCTTATGTTCTGTAGTTTTAGGTGCTGCATTTTTCACTCGTGATAAACTGTTGCCTTTTTCTAAAGCAAACAGCATTGAACAAAATTTCTAAAGCCAAAGGAAGTATGCTATTTCCTGTTGAATTGACAATTGAGGAATGGGACTCGTAATATCTACTCTTTTGGAATGGAACTTGTAATATCTACTCTTTTCCCCTTGGTAGTGATATTTTTTCCATAGAATAAATTTGTCTCGTGTGCTCAGTTCATCTGTGCACTTGCAAAGCCATCTCTTTCGATGTTTCTTTCTTCTGTCTCAAGTCTGGGTGATGGGCAGGATATGTCAGCAAGCTTATGCTTCCGAGGGCAACGGATATTTTTACACAATGCAAGTGGATGGTTTGGCAGCATTCCATTAGAAGCTTCTGGAGATTTTGGGATCCATCCCGATGAAGGAGAATTTCATCTTATGTGTCAGGTAACCTTGCAATCACAGGCCATGCTTCAAACTTTGGCTGTGGTCTTATCATGATAAGATTTCTACCAAGAACAAGGTGCTAATCTTTGGAATCTTCGCAAACTTTTATCCCTGAAATTGAACTTGGAGCTGCTTTTTCATATAATCAGTTTTGATAGTCCTTCTTCTTCTTCCCTTTTTTTTTTTTGGTGTGGGGTGGGGTGGTTTGGGTTGTGTGGGTGGGGTTGGTTAAGGTGGTGGGTAATGCAAATAACCTCATAAACTTTGATCTTGGTGTAGAAACACCCTGTAAGTTTTCATATGTCGCAAATCACCCCCTAAACTTTGATAAATTAGTAAATAACCCTCAAAAGTTAAAATGGCCTTTTAAACTTTGATGTTGGTGCAAAAACACTCCTTAAACCTATCAAAGTGTACTTAAACACCCCTTAAATTTTGATTTATTGTGTTTTTATTAAACTAAACAATTAAATGTCCTTCATGTTGCTAATTTATCAAAGTTTAGAGGTTGTTTGCAACATTTGAAAGTTTGGCCCCTGGTAGTGGTGGTGGTGGTTGTTGGGGGTGGGGGGTTGCGCAACATTTCCTCCTACAATTAATGAGTTGCTTAGTTTGGGTCTTTCTATTGGTTTTTCCTTGATTTTCTTTGACTTTTATTTGCTCCTCTTTGGGGGGTGGGAGGGAATTCTTAGGTTGAAGTTCAGGGGGTTATGTGCAATTTCTGCTTCTTTTAGCCAGGACCGTGTAGAAGTGAATATTTTAGCTCTTTCTTCTATTGCCTTGTAAACCTATAACCGTCATCATCTTGATCACATTAAGTAGGTTAAATAGAACATCATTAAATTATACCAGCAAAACACGCCTGTACCTACTATATTAAACTTTGAGATTAATTGGTAGTGATTTAAGTTACAATTTTGTATACTAGTGGAAATGTTGAGTTTTAGTCACACCATATAATATATGCTTTTCAAGTTTGTTAATATGCTCTCAAGGCTTGAGCTTCTCTGTATAAGCTATTTACTTTCAGATTTGTTTGATGATAATTATCATTTCCTTGTGTTTCTTTAGGTTCCTTGTGTTGAAGTGAATGCCTTGATGAAGACTTTCAAGATGAGACCTCTTTTATTCCCAGTATGTTTTACTCAAATTTGTTATTATTGTTCCAGATAAATTGTTGTTTTATTTATAGCTTCCCTGTCCTAATATTTTCTCTCTTTCCTGTAGCTGGCTGGTTCAGTAACAGCTGTTTTTAACTGTCAAGGTCCATTAGATGCCCCTGTTTTTGTAGTGGAATTGTATCGAGGAAGATGGCTCAATCAGTTGCTGAAGTTCCTGCATCTGCTGCATATGAAGCCATGCTGAAAAACAAAGAGGCTGGTGCAGTGGCAGCATTTGATCGTGTTCCATTTTCTTATGTGTCGGCCAATTTTACATTCAATACTGATAATTGTGTAAGGGTTTTATGATTGACACTCTTTTAATTTTATTAAAATCGGGGGCATGATTCATGCCTGGTTGACATTACATGTGCTCTCCAATGGCTATTTTGTTTATTTTACAAACCAGTTGCCCATTTTAGGTTGCTGACTTGTATGGAATCAGAGCTAGTCTTGTTGATGGGGGTGAAATCCGAGGGGCGGGCAATGCATGGATTTGTCCGGAGGTATATCAGTTGCTTGATCTCTTATTAAGTTTCTTTCCCCCCACCACCCCAATTGATCTTCAATTGACATATTTCTACAGGGAGAGTTGGATGACTCAGCTATGGATGTAAATTTCTCAGGGAACCTTTCTTTTGATAGAATCATGTGGCGGTACATGCCGGATTATTTGCAGTTGTTGCCATTAAAGTTGGGTGATTTAAGTGGAGAAACAAAACTGTCGGGCTCACTTTTGAGACCGTAAGTGTTTATTCATTGCATCAATAAGGTTTCTTTGTTATAACTTCATTAATGATCAGTTTAACTTTGAAACAGCTCTCAGAAAAAGTAAAACTAGGACCTAATGTATCTGATTTTTTTTTTTAAATAAAAAAGATAAAGACTTCTCTTTGCGGAAGCCTTGCAATGTCATTTGCATGCCCTTATTGCTTAAATGTGCACTTGCTGTCATTAGCCCATCCCAACACCCACAATGGGCAAAAAATGGGATGTGTCAGGCTGGATGGGTAGGAGTAATGCTTGATTGAGACCATTTCTAGTAGTTATGATTGTTATTTTTCTTTATTTATTTTTCCTGAGCATCTGCGATTTAGAAGAATGCCTATTGTGTTCAAATTAATTTGTGTTTGACAATGAATAAATATAAACTAATAATTGTAGGAGGTTTGACATCAAATGGAATGCGCCAAAAGCTGAGGGATCTTTCAGTGATGCTCGAGGGGACATGATAATCTGCCATGACTATATTACTGTTAGTTCTTCGTCTGTTGCTTTTGAACTGTATTCAAAAGTTCAGACCTCATATCTTGATGATTACTGGCTGGAAAAAAGGGATGAGAACTCAATGAGGTCCTTACCCTTTGTTGTGGAAGGGGTTGAGATGGATTTACGTATGCGTGGTTTTGAATTTTTTAGCTCAGTCTCTTCCTATCCTTTTGATTCTCCAAGACTAGTACATCTGAAAGCTACAGGAAGAGTAAAGTTTCAGGGAAAGGTTACAAACCAGTGCAGTCAATCTAGGGGGACCACCAATTCTGATTTGCGAAATCTGCAGGAAAGAGCTATAGAAGGCACTAATAATCTTTTGGGTGAGGTTTCAATATCAGGTCTGAAATTGAATCAGTTGACGCTAGCACCTCAGCTGGCAGGGATGCTGAGGATATCTCCTGAGTATATCAAGGTAAAGTGAATATTTTCAATATATATTTTTGGGGTTAGATTTACATCCAATGTGTTCTGGATTTTCTAGTAGTAGTGCTTTCTGCTTGATTCTATGTGATATTCTTGCAAATTTGCTCCATTTTCATCAAAAGAAGCATATGGAAGAGAGAATTTTTATGTCTTGTTTTAGAATCTTTTTAATTCTAGAAAATTTTGAATTATTCCATTGAGGAGAGGGATGCCTAGTTTGAAAGTATGTCATTTTAGAGTGCTTGGCTTGAGATTGTAAAATTTTTTATAAAGGCAAATTAGAAGTTTCATATATCTAGGATAAACATCAATGTGGATAGCTAAATTTCCCAAATGAGAATGCAGAGCAATAATGAATGAAAAACCAGTCATAGATGATTATACTAGCTGCCTTGAACGCTTACTGATTGACATGCTCTTGTCACTCTATCTTTGCTTTATTTATTTACTTTTCCTTACTACTTGGTGTGTGAGTGTGACTTTGGTGGTGGGTTGGCACCGCTTGTGGGAATGCCAATAGTCATGGAAGCACCAACCACTACCTACCCACCTGTGTCGGTTTCGGGTATAGGTACCCTTTTGTTGAAGGTCGTTCGAGCTTTTCCTGGAAGTATGGCATGGGTTACTTCAGCGCCGTAGCACCTAGAGGGACTCATGAATTAAGAATTCTCACAACAACAAGGTCTACTCGATAGAAACTCGGAGTTTACTACTGTTGTGGTCATTGGTGCAGTTTGGTTGATCTTTTTTTTTAAACAAACTATTTGTTAAAAATAAATACCGATGGAAAATAAATATTTTTACTCATAAACAAATCATAAATTAGATACGATAAGGTACAGATGAAAATCGGACAATCCAAACAGACCCAATCAATGTGAAAGAGCAAACTTGTGTTTGTGCAAGCATGTTTATTTGCTGATAGATTTATTGACCTGAAATTTGTTAATCTCTTGCCTCATCTCAGATTTATTCATCCCTTGCCTCCTCCCTCTGCTAGAATTCAAATGCAGATCAATACATCTGTCAGTGAGTGGACATGCTTGCACAAACACTAGTTTGTTCTTTCACATTGGTCCAATCCTTATCACTGAACCAAATATCACAGCTATAGTAAAGGTAGCAAATGACAGTGGAAATGTGCTCGCCTATCTTGTAAGCTGATGACAACAAAAATGGAATGTTGAGGATCTCATTGGCGATAATGGGTGATACTTCCATGACCATTGGCACTCCCACAGGTGGTGGCAACCCACCATCAAAATCACAACACCAAAGAGATACAAAAGGAAGCAAAGATGAGAGTGACAAAAATATGTTCAGTACTCTTGAGGTGGTATTTTCAGTTTTAAAGAATCATTATCTCCAACTTTGCTTCTTCTGTGTCAATCTTTCCAAGAGGTATCTCTTGATGGTAGCTGCTCTTTAGTATTCATGTGCTAAATGCATACATGTTTTGCAACTGGGATATTCAATTTGATCGGTTATAGGCTTAAATCTGGTCATATGATTTGTAATTCTTGAGTTCATGGATTTCATTTAATGGTTCGAGAACTTTCCCTGAAAGCATATAACCAGAGGAAAAAAAAAATGTAGAGAGAGAATATCCTCTCTCTTCTTTCTAGCTCCTCGTTTCTTCTTCTTTCTTTTTCTTCTATCAACCCGTTGTGCTTGCTCCTCTCCGCCCTCCTCTCTTTCCTCTTTTCCTATGTAGCCCCTCTCTTCTCTCTCTCTCTTGTCCCTTCCCTAAACACAAACCTCCCTTATCCTTTCTCCCCTTTCCCCTTCTCGCTCCTTTCTCATTACCTTGCCCCAATTGAACCTTAACCCCATCACCCTAGCTCTACCCACTTCTTCCTCTCGTAAACTAGCCTCCTCTGTCCCTTTTCTCAAAACCTTTCTTTGTTCCAACCCTTATCTCCCTTTTCCTTTCTTGATTTGACCCCTTTTCTCGAAACCTTAGCTCAACCTGACCATAAACCTTTTGCTAAGCTCGACATGAACCCTCCTTTTGTTATCTTGAACCATCCCGACTTTTAACACCCCATCCACCCTCTCTTCCCTCCCTCTCTTTCTCTCTCCTTCCTCAACCTGTAACCTTGTCTATCCTGCACGTTGTCTTCATTTTGTTTGGCTTCCCTATGAAGACTTTTGTTCTCAAGAAGAAGGTTTTGTTCTATGAGCCGTGGTTAGTGGTCAGTGGCCAGTGGCAGACCATTAGCAAGTCTTGTTTGCTATCTTCTAAAGTAGCTCTCATAGAGGAAACATCTGTTGGAGTGCGTGTTTGGTTTCTGAAGCTCCTAAGGAATGAAGTGCTCACACACGCTCGTCTTGTTGGTACGCTAGAGGTTCATCTCTTACAAAAGTTCCGTCTCTAGATAGTAAGGTTGTTGAGTTTGTTTCGGATTCGCCTTTGAAGGAGATGGCTATAGTGGCTGATGAAGTTGAAAGTCCAGTGGGTAATGTTGAAAACCCAAATTCAAAAGCCATAGTGGAGCCTAAAACATCGTTTTCCTATGCGGAGGCGGTGTCTAGCCCTAGGTTAGCTGAAAATTTTGCTAAAGAGCAAACTAAGATCAATGTTGCTCTTCATTTTTGCCCACCCTCTTGAGTAAATAGCAGGATAAGGGTTAAACCCCCTCTTTCAGTGTTTGAAGTGGGTGAAAGAATATGGAAAAATTACCTTTTAGGCTATTTTCTGGGAAAAAGCCTTTCTTTTTCTACTATTCAACGTATTGCAAGATCTATCTGGGGTAATGAGGTCCTTAAAAGAGGTTTTATCAAATGGATATGGTTACTTTCTTTTTGAGTTTGTTGATGAAGAATCACTTCTCAAGATTTTGAGACAGCCATGGTTTTTCTTAAATCGTTTGGTATGCCGCTCAAAAGAGTATTACCTCAGAAAATGCCCGTCTGAATAAAACTTTGGGGGGTACCTATGGAGTTCCTACACAATGAGGGTGTTAATTATGCTATTAGTGCTGTTGGTAAACCTTTACAGGTGGATATTGTTACCGCCACAAATTCGCATGTTCACTTTGTTCGTGCTTCTGTAGAGATGGAAGCAGATGGGGAGTTCATTAAAGATTTTGATATGGAGTGTGCAGATGGTTCGGTTTATAGGGTTGATGTGGGGTATCATATCCTTCCCCCTTGATGTTTATAGTGTCATGTTTTTGGACACAGTGATGCCAGATGTCCAAATCAATTGGTGAAAGAAGACATAGGGGAGACTAAAGTGGATCCCAAACTTTGGTGACAAAATTATTGTAGAGGCTTTTCCTTCTCAAGATTGCCAACTCTTTGAGGTAAATGAGAGTATTGTGCCCACTTCAAACAAAAGTGTTGCTATGAAAGAAGCGCCTGATTAGATGGGTGTTTCTAACATCCTTGTTACTCAAGATAAAGGAAAACCCATTTTAGTGCATGAGAGCTCGAAGGATAGTAGCCTTCCAGCTAGCTATCCAGCTGCTGTTGAAGCTGGACCTTCAAAGGGTTATGAAGTAGCTGAGGCCCTTTTATGCTCTCCTCTGGAATCCGTTGGCATGGGTGATGACTCCGGATGGAGAGGAAGTGTCTGCCTCCTCATCAATGATACCCTCAAGAGTTAGTGAAACCCCGATCCCTTCTATGATGCCTGAGGATGACCAGGTTCTTGAACCTTTCTTGGTTAATCCAAGGGAGAGTAAGAAAAAGAAGTCAAGAAAGAAAAGAGTAAAAGAGAAGAAATATGGGGAGATGGAAGCTGAGGATGGTTCTTCACTCGCGCTTGCTATCTAGAGTATATTCTATGGATGTCTTTGTTTTCTTTTTTTTTTTTCTTTTTTTTTTCCTTTTTTTATGTATATATGTCTTTTGGTTTTTGAAATATTAGGGTTTTAAATGATCCTCTTAAATGTAAAGAAGTTACAAGATTTTGTAAGGAGCGTAATTTCTCCATTGTTGAGAGACAAAAGCTAAAGATTCCAACACTCGGATGATTTTTTTTTTCTCTTTTGAGGCCATAACACTCGGATGATTTGGGATCGGATTTTCCCCGATTGGCGGTTGGAGACAACTGGTAGTGGACGCTGTGGTTGGTTGGGATCCAAGAATTTGGATGTTAAAATTCTTAAGTCTACTGATCAAGATGTCCATTGTTTCTCTCTTAGGTAGAGAGAAAAGTTGTTTTATATCCTTTGTATATGGGGAAAATGAAGTTGCTTGGCGTAAAGTCTTGTGGACTGAGTTATTGAGTTTCAGGGTAGTAATGTCCGACGCTTGGATTGTTTTGGGAGATTTTAATGAATGTAGGAGCTTAGAGGACAAAGTTGGAGGAAAGGTTTGCATTACTAATGGTATGAAAGATTTTAATGATTTTTGTGTGCAAGCTGAGTTGGAAGAAATCCAATCTTTGGATCCTTTCCACACCTTGTTCAATCGTTGTGCATCTAAACCAATTCTCAGGAGACTTGATAGGGCTTTAATAAACCAAGTGTGGCTAAATATTTTTAATGCTTCTGAGGCAATTGTGGATAGCCCAGGTCTTTCTGACCACTCTTCTATATGTATTCCTCTACACTTGGACGACTTAGAGCGGAAACCTTGTTTTAAGTTCTTCAATTTTAGGCTTAACCATCTTGACTTCCTCTCTATTGTCAAGGTATGGAGTACATCGATCATGGGTACCTTTATGTTTTAGGTAGTTTCAAAGCTTAGAATGTTGAAATGTGAGCTTAAGAAGTTAAATCGATGGGCCTTTTCAAATATTCAAGAACGTGCTTATGATGCAAAAGTAAAGCTCTTGGATTGCCAGAATCTGAATTGCTTTAACTTTTTGATGGCAGATTGGGATCTTGAAAAGGCCTTATTCAAAGATTTTTATGTGCTTAGTGCAATAGAAGAAAATTTTCTTAAGCAAAAGTCAAGGATTAATTAGCTCAAACTAGGTGACAAAAATTCAAAGTTTTTCTTCTATTGTCTTCAGCAAAAAACACATAGGAACTCCATTCGTTCTCTTGTCAATGCTGAGGGTCAATGAGTTTACTCACATGAGAATATTAAAGGGATGGTGGTGGATTACTTTCAGACTCTTTTCAAAGAACCAAGGCCAGTGTAGGATCTCTCTTTTAGGATTCAGCAATTGATCACTAAGAAAGTGAGTACAGAAGATTTGGAGCGCCTTACCAAACTAGTAAGTAAAGAGGAAATTGAATCTGTGTTCTTTGATATGGCTTTGGATAAAGCCCCAGGGCTAGATGGATACAATGTTAATTTCTTTCGCAAAGCCTGGAGAATTATCAGGGATGACATCTGCTTAGCTATTCGTGATTTCTTTGTCATTGGAACGTTTTTGAAGTCCATAAATTCTACTATTATCTCTCTTGTCCCGAAGGTTAAGAATCCATCTCAACTGAAGCATTTTAGACCTATATCTTGCTGCAATACCATTTACAAATGCATATACAAGATTTTGGCGAAAAGACTTAAAATTGTTCTCTCTTATCTTGTGGGTAAGGAACATACAGCTCTTATTCAAGGCAGAAGGATTATGGACAATATCTTGGTGGCTCAGGAACTTCTATGGGGCTATCATAAGAATAATCTTGGAGCCAGATGTGCTATAAAATTAGATATTATGAAGGCTTATGACAATGTTTACTGCTTCCTTGAGCAGACACTTATAGCCATGGGCTTCTCTTTCCAGTTCATAAATTGGATTATACGATGTGTTACTACTCCAAAATTCTCTATCAATCTTAATGGTGAATTAGTTGGCTTCTTCTTTGGTTCATGTAGTCTTCATCAGGGTGATCCTATATCACCTTACCTTTTTGTTTTGGTTATGGAAGTATACTCTTGCATTTTGAAAGAAGCCGAGGACAAGGAAGGATTCTCATACCATTGGTGATGCCGAAGAGAAAAACTCAATTACCTATGTTTTGCTGATGATGTCATGATATTTATGAGAGGTGATGCAAGATCTATGGCTTTGATTGTTGAAGCACTAGAGGGTTTTTACAACTTATCTAGGCTCAAAGTGAGTAATGAAAAAAGTAATATCTTCCTAAGTGGTGTTGATCTAAGGATAAAGGAGGAAATTCGACAAATTCAAATTTCCAGTTAGGGGATTTATCGGTGAAGTATTTGGGGGTGCCTTTGTCTTCCTCTAAACCCAATAGGTCCACTTGCCAATTTATAATCGAAAGAGTTAGTAAACATATAAATCTTTGGACCAGCAAATTCCTATCTTATGCGGGTTGTATCCAATTAGGGAAAAGTGTTCTTTTCTCTATCCAAGTCTATTGATCTTCAATCTTTATCCTCCGAAAAATTTACAAGGAGCTGACCAAAAAGAAACGATTCCTATGGAATGGAAGTGATGAAGAGAGAGCAAAGGTGAAAGTTGATTAAGACACAGTGTATGTACAAAAAATGAAGAAGGCCTAGGAATCATAGATTGGGTGACATGAAACAAGGCAGCTAAGTTGAAATATATTTGGTATTTACGTTTTAATGTACGTGACTCACTTTGCCTTCTTGGGTCAAAACCGAGCTTCTAAAGAAGAATTTCTGGTATGCCAAAATCCCTTGCATGGTATCTTAGTTGTGGAGGAAGATCTTACATCTTCGATCTCTTGCTAGATCTTTACTAAAATGGGAATAGGAAATGGGAATCATATCTCTTTGTGGTATAATGAATGACAACCAAGAGAAGCATTGGTGGATTGGTTGGGAGAAAGGGAGATTTATAGTTCAGGTATTCCAAGAGAAGCCGGACTTTGTTGTATTGTAAATAAAGATAACTAGGAGTGGCCTGATGGTGACATCTGGAATTGCATTAGAAGTGATCTGGTAAATGACTATATCCCAAAATTGCTCCGAGAGGATAAACTAGGGTGGAAAAGGAATGTAGCTAAAGGGCTAGCTATAAAAGAAGCTTATGATTTCATTCGAGCCCCTGGAGATAGAGTTACATGGCACAATTTCGTCTGGTGCAAGAAAATTGTGCCAAGGCAATCTTTCCCATTTTTTTTTTTTTTCTGGTTAGCAGGTTATCAGAGATTCATTACCCAAGATAAATTACTTCGTTAGGGTGTTATAAATAGTAATTGTTGTTTTTTGTGTAAGACAGAAGAGGAGACTCAAGATCATCTTTTTCTCAAATGTTCTTTTGCGGTAGAGGTATGGAATATATTAAAAGTAAAAGTCACTGACTTCAGATATTTTCCTCCAGAGGCTATAAATCTTCAAGGGTTCTTTGTGGATGGGAATCAAAGAATGTCGGTAACTTGGAAGACTATCACCAGCTTCCTTTTTTACTTTGTATGGCGAGAAGAAAATGAGAGAAGAGTGGGAAATAGATTGTGGAATCCTGCAGATGTGGCTCGTTCCATTTGTTCTTGTTTTTTTGCTTGTATGAGCTCTAATGTGTTGTAATTGCCAATTTCTCGACCTCAGTATCGTTTTGACTCTTGGTGCTGTGTTCGAGTTTTCAGGTCTCCTTTTGTATAGATGGGGCCTTTTGAGTCTTTTAGCATCTTGACGCTTTTTTTGTAAAGTTTCCTTTGTATTTTTTGAAATTCAATGAAATTTGACCTTACCCAAAAAAAGAAAAAAAAATTCTTGGGTTCATCCTTTTGCAAGAAATAGGAATATTCATTTATTTTTAAAATTTAAATTATATACATATATATTATATATACCACTAACTGTTGAGCACTTTTCACCTTTCTTAATGCAGCTAGATGCAACAGGAAGACCAGATGAAATTCTTGCACTGGAGGTGGTTGGTCCTTTGCAGCCTGGTGAAGAGAACTTCCAAAATGGAAAACTGTTGTCATTTGCTCTTCAGAAGGGCCAATTAAGAGCCAACCTCTGTTTTCGACCTCTACAATCTGCTAACTTGGAGGTATCCTTCTGGATTTAATGTTATTAATTGTGATAATTTATTGGTTGTGCTGGCCAGCTTTGAAATATAATCTGAAACAATGTGGTGTGCTTGTCTTTCTCTCTCCTGGTTGTAGCTACGTCACCTGCCACTTGATGAGTTGGAACTGGGCTCACTTCGAGGAATCATCCAAAGAGTAAGCACTCCCCTCTTCCATTTGTTACTTGACATGATTGTTGTTTTTTTTTTTCCGCCAATTTTTTTTCCACTTGTCTTCCACACCCGCCTATGACGCAAACCTACGTGGTTCATGATGCATGCCTAACTCTGTCACTCTGTAGAAGTAGCCATTGTCTTTTATAAGTAAGGCTGCAACTACAATGCATAGGCATTGCTTTGTTTCAATCATCTTTGCAGATTGTGCCGAAAGCTGGAGAGATTCAATTTGATCTAGAGCTGTGTATCTGATCTTGGAATCGTCTATTTTAATGTTGTTAGGGGAAAATCACTCGCTGATTTTAATTTCTGGGGTTCTTTAGTAAATTAACTCAAAAAGTTATCTAGATAATCCAAACATGGCCTCTTAATTTGTTGTCCTCCATTCTTGCTTTCCCATACTACTGTAGTCTACTTTATGCATACTATGATTATTTGTAATAATTCTGCTGTTGATGAGATATTATCCATGGTGACCTCTCTCTTACATTAGACAAAATGTATCAGCTAGTAGTGGAGGATCGCTGCTCTTAAATTTCCTTTTCCTTTTTCTTCTTCTTCTTCTTCTTCTTCTTCTTCTTTTCATCTCTTCATTGTAACATTTTGCACCTCCCTGGAAAAGGGATTATTGAACATGTGCATTTATCATCTTACTGGGGAAACCAAATGAAGCATCAATGTGTGATACAATATTAGCAGCAATCAGCTTCTTTTTTACGAAATTATCTGGACTGCTGAGAGTATAACTAAGTATTTCAACTATTTCTTGTGTTTCTTTCTCTTCTTTTCACTAGTATTTCATTTGCAGGCAGAAATCCAGCTCAACCTTCAAAAACGGAGGGGGCATGGAGTTCTATCAGTTCTTAAACCGAAATTCAGTGGTGTGCTTGGTGAAGCCCTAGATGTGGCTGCTAGATGGAGTGGGGACGTTGTGAGTTTCTGAACTTAAAGTTTTTAGCTGTTCCATCAATTCTGTGTTAGACAGTTCAAGTCAAATCTACTCAACTGCATCTTGTTACCTCAAAGATCAATAGCGTTGTATATATATATTCTGGATGAAGTCAGAATCTTATATTTTTATGTAGAGGGGAATAAAGTAGTTACACGAGATGGGTAGAACCTTTTATTTGAAACAAAAGAAAGGAACTTGCAATGGACACAAAAAGGGTACGAGGATCGGTTTCATCATGACTGCAAAATATATATATATATATATATATATATAACAAACAGAAAAATGGAAAGAGGAAAAATCTGAGGCAAAAATTAATTGCTTACTTTTGACCTTTTCCTTTCACTTTTTTTCCAACTATTCTATCAGCATATAGGTGGGAGCATTATGTGATTGTTATCAAGAAAAGAAACTAGCTGGTGGAATGGGTGGTTATGTCTTTCATGGTTGTTATGTCATTTTGGTTGTAAATGGGGCAATGTGTCCGTGTCGCTAGTGTAGGGGAATGGTCTGTTGTGTTGCTCTGTAAAGGCTAGAATTATGGTAGGTTATAAACCATACGAGTAGCAATTATCATTTTGATAACTGTCAGCATTGCTTGTACTTATGGTGGAAAAGAATAAAGGAAAAGGTGGAATCATTTCTATCAACATTACCCCAAGCTTTTGTGAGACTGTTGAATTCTCTCTTAATGAGCCAACATTCTAATTTACCATAAAAAAAATGAGAGAGAAGATGGCTAAAATGCAATTTATACCGACTACCCTATATAATTTGGGATCCTATAACAGTGATGTATCAACTAAACACTATTAAGTTATAGCTTCATGCTTGCATGTTCTTATCCTTCTTATCAAAAGGATATGGAATACCTGATAAATGTAGCTCTAAACTTTATGTTGCAATTTATTCTGAAAACTATTATTTTAATTTTTTTTTTTAATAAAGGTTTTTGTTTCTGCTATTTACCATTCCAAGCATGCAAAAGTTCTCCTTAATTAGCCTCATTATACTTATAAAAAACCGACGGCAAACATAACATATTAACATCTGGTATAACCTGGACACCTCATGAGAGAACTTATGCAGAAGAACTAGCATGTGAAATTCTAAAGTTTAAAATAATAAATTTCAAAATACTGCAAATTCAGATACTCACATTGTTTTTACTCTGATAAAAAGGTAATATCTCCTCTGTCTTTTATTTAGCTTATGATGATGGTCCATTAGATGGTCTTAGAACTTAAGACTGATCTTAAGATGATTAGTAGCTTAGAACTCTTTTGTTATCCAAATATTACTGTACAAAAGTACTTGGTGATATACATTTGATGTTTGTCTTAAAGCTTCAACTTTGAAATTCTGACTATAGAATTTTTTCATAAGCAAGACATTAGTTATATTGCAAGTTGCTTGGAAAAACTTTAGTAGCTGACTCCTTTACAAATTGACAAGATAGAGTAAGCTTTTCTCATGTTTGTGTTGAAAGGTTGCTAATAGTGATTTCGTATACACAATTTGGGTCAAATGTGTTGATGGGGTAATGATTCCTATGGAGGTTGAATACCAATGAAAGTGTTCTAGCTATTCTAAGAGCGGGGTCTTTGAGCATTCTATTTTCTTATGTTCTTCAAAAATAGTAAGGGCTTCACATGATTGTATTATGTACATGTGACTCCCTATTCTGAGATGGCTACAGAAGCTTTTGGTAAAGAAATTATGAAGGAATCCGACATATTAGGATCTCTCTACCCCCTTTGCTACTCGTTAAACTCCATTGAAGTGAGTGCCACTAAGGTTGATTCTGAAGAGCAAGGAGAAGCAATTGACTTTATGGTTGCCTTTGATAGTATCTAGAGTTTGGTGAGGTGTCTAGTGTTGAAGAGCTTTTAAAGCTAGACCTTCTTTGTGATATGACACTAGTAAATTTCCTTGATGGCATCAAGGTCCCTGGCTCCAGCTCTTGAAAGTTTAAATCTAGAATTTCACGCGCAAGAAGAAAAAAAAAGTAGATGTTGGTGTAGGACGTAGTGTATAGGCTTGTTATATGCTCATGTACTATATGAGTTTTGCTTAGGAGTCTTTTTTCCCCTAGCTATTTTCCTTTTGATTGTCACTTTGCTAAGGTGACTTTTGTGGTGTTGCTGTTGTTGGCTTTTTTTTTTTTAAATTGGGTGGGTATCTTCTGTATCTCTCTTTTGTTACTTTTCCCTTTTTAATTAAAAAAAAGAAAAAACTGGACATAACCCCCCCTCTCCCCACAAAGAAAGGTTTACTGAATATTGGTGGTCGGTGAATGAAGCAGCTTAGTCTTTACCATCTTACACTGTGTTGGTATATTTAATTTTGAAAGCATTTGGATGTTTATATCATGTAAATCGTGCTAATGTCTTAAACTTATATTCCTTTTCAGATTACAGTTGAGAAAACAGTTCTGGAACAAAGCAACAGTTGCTATGAGCTTCAGGGTGAATATGTACTGCCTGGAAGCCGAGATCGAAGTCCTGCAGTGAAGGAAAAGGGTGGCTTGCTGAAAAGAGCAATGAGTGGGCATTTGGGAAGCGTCATATCCTCTATGGGAAGATGGAGGATGAGGCTTGAAGTTCCAAAGGCTGAGGTTGCCGAGATGCTCCCACTTGCAAGGCTTCTTTCTAGAAGCACAGACCCTGCTGTTCATTCAAGATCAAAGGTTATATTTCTTGCAAATGGCTTAAATCATATAAAAACTCATAGTCTGACATATCCGATTCTAAATGCTAAGGCAACCATCAGTTTTGGTATATTTTGTTGGTATGATGCTTTAATAAATAAATAAGAGAGAGTAATATGACAAAAAATAGTAAAAGTGTGACAGGAAAATGAGGTTGCTCATTCCATATATGTTATCCTTTCAGAAATTGGAATTTTCGTTGATGGGGATTAGCTCTTGAGATATAGCTCCCACATTATCAATGGATATTACTTAATTCTGTATGATTGGCCTTAACGATGGCTCATCAACATGAGTGGGAGTGCTGAAACATTAAAAATAAAATAAAATAAATAGTAACACCTATATCCATAATAACATTTAGGTTAATTGTGATCTGAAATTAACATTTTATACTCTTATTTGTAGGATCTTTTCATTCAAAGCTTGCAGTCTGTAGGATTATATACTGAAAGTGTGCAAGATCTCCTTGAGGTATTTGATTCATATTTTAACTTTATTCATTTGCAATCCTGATGCTTCTTCTTACTGTTTGTCAACATAAAGGTATGGAGATTTCAGACCATTGGTATGTCTTTTGCCTGTCCTGCTATCAAACTTTGTTTTTCAAATTTTTGAATTCCAGGTGTTACATGTGCACCATACTCCTTCCAACGAAGTTGTTCTTGAGGACCTAGCTGTTCCTGGACTAGCTGAACTGAAGGGACGATGGCATGGCTCTCTTGATGCAAGTGGAGGAGGGAATGGGGATACAATGGTAGATATCTTTCTTGTTTTGAGGAAAGCTTAGTGTCTAGATATTTTGAGATGTTGAATGATGGATGGTCATAAACGTGGGAAATGTGAATGTGAACAAGAGACTTTTGTTTCGGTAAATAGGGGACAGATAACGGCCTGCTCAAGGCAAGAAATAGGATGCTCAACACCATTATAATTGTGAAGTTGTTGCCTGGTCTCTTACTCTGTGAACTTAGTGAATTTTACTTCCTTTTTTGTTTAACCCAAAAAATACGTGAAGTTGTACTATACGCATAAGATCTCTCTTTCTTAGATGTGTGTTTGAACATTCATTCGTGATATATAACATATGTCATGCTGCACCCATGTTTCAAGAAGTATCCCACACTTCATACTACCTCCAAGAAAGTGCTATGTTATGATGCTGGGAGGAATTAGTTGTGGGCAGAGCTTATTATATCATCGATGTCAAAGTAGACTTGCTGAGAAAAAAAAGCCCATGATTATATTTCCTTTATGCTTATCCACTCCAATGCAATGGTCATGGTTTATCTCAAATTTTTCATCTTATCCCGTCTCATAGAATAAACAATGGCAAAGAATTAGAACCTAATGCTCTATTTGCTAAGGGGTTTTCTCTCGAATTTCTCTCTTGAGAATCTTGATGAGGAAAATGTTTAACTAGAATATGTTGGGATTGAACTTTTACTAAATTGTCCTCCATGCAATTGGTTTTCTTGGACATAATTTGGATGGCATGCATTTTTCAGGCAGAGTTTGACTTTCATGGTGAAGATTGGGAATGGGGAACCTACAAAACGCAGCGGGTTTTGGCAGTTGGTGCTTACAGCAATGATGATGGTTTGCGACTTGAAAAATTTTTTATACAAAAGGACAATGCCACAGTTCATGCAGATGGGACTATCTTAGGCCCGAAGTCCAACCTTCATTTTGCTGTTTTAAATTTTCCTGTTAATTTAGTTCCAACCCTGGTTCACGTCATTGAATCTTCAACTAATGATGCCATCCATTCTTTGAGGCAACTATTGGCTCCAATTAAGGGTATTTTACACATGGAAGGAGATCTTAGGGAAACTTGGCAAAACCAGAATGTGACGTGCAAGTAAGGCTGCTGGATGGTGCGATTGAAGGGATTGACCTTGGACGGGCTGAAGTTGTTGCTTCATTAACCTCTACTAGTCGTTTCCTATTTAATGCGAAGTTTGAACCAATAGTTCAAAATGGCCACGTACACATCCAAGGCAGTGTTCCTGTTACCTTTGCTGGAATGCTAGAGGAAGAAAATGCAGACACAGAGAGGAGCGAAGCTTCTTGGGTTTCTGGCTGGTCAAAAGATAGCGGGCGTGTTCTTTCTGATGAAGCCAGTGAAAACAAAGTATCCAGAGGTAGAAATGAAGAAGTCTGGAATAGCCAATTGGCAGAAAGCCTTAAAGGATTAAATTGGAATTTATTGGATGTTGGAGAAGTGAGGGTGGATGCTGACATCAAAGACGGGGGAATGATGTTGTTGACAGCCTTGTCTCCTTATGTGAATTGGCTTCATGGTAATGCTGAGATTGTGCTTCAGGTGTGTGTTAAGAGACAAATGCTTTTATTTGCCTTTTTATTGTTTTGATGTGTCCATATAAATGGTAGCTGTTGGTGATTCTGTGAAATTATAGTGGTTATTAACTCTTTTACTAGGATTTAAAATTTCTTTGAAAATTGTGCTTTCATGTTAATTGGTATTGCATCAGATTCTGAGATTCATCTCCTTATGATAGGTTAGAGGTACGGTTGAACAGCCAGTGCTTGATGGATCTGCGTCTTTCCATAGGGCATCTGTATCATCTCCTGCCCTTCGGAAGCCGCTGACAAATCTTGGGGGCACTCTCCATGTGAGATCAAATAGGTTATGCATCAGCTCCTTGGAGAGTAAGGTCAGTAGAAGAGGTAAATTATTTGTGAAGGGTAATCTGCCCCTCCGGACAAGTGAAGCATCTCTTGGTGATAAAATTGACTTGAAGTGTGAAGTACTAGAAGTTCGGGCAAAGAATATTTTGAGGTGCACACTCCATTTTCTATCAAAAATTAATTTTGGTTCACTTTTAACTCTAACTTTGTTTGCAAAAGACAAAAGCAAAGATCATATATACTCATTATATAGCATGCTTGTTGTTGCAGATTAAAGGTAATTTTTGGCAGCTTATCTTATAATGAATGAGCTTTTTCTTAATGCGAATGACCTATGCATTGACTTTTCATTTTGTTGGAGTCCCTTTCTGAGATACTTTCATGTAAGCTAATTGCAAGTCAAGAACTATCAAAGTAAAAATCTAAATTAAAAAAAAAAAAAAGGTTAGATATAATATCACATTTGGTACTTGAACTTCGGTCATTTTTCAATTAACTACTTGAATTTTGAGGTTACTAGTTTCAATAACCAATTTTATTTTTTGAGGTTAGAAACACTACTTGTGTTACCTCCACTTAGAGTTTTTTATCCGATTAGCTTTTTGATCAATAATGGATTACCATATGTTCCAAGTAATTATTTTAATGAAGATAATGTATTTGAATATCTGAATTCTTGACTTATGGACAACAGCTTATGTTAACTTCATTTTACAAGATATTGTTTTCACAACTTATGTAAAAAGCTAAGGTTGGATAACTTTTTGTTGTTAAATAAAATAATGGTAGAAATGGATAGAAAGCTGTTTGAAATTTTATTATTGGCTTCAAACCAGCCAAATTGAATTTGCTATCCCAAATCTGATCCAATTTTTTCCAAAATTATGTTACAAGCAATTAGATAATGGACAACAAGGAAAAGATTAAAAGTGTGCATCATTGTGTGGAGAAATTTATATAAATTATATATATATATTTAAGTTACTTAGTACTATTAATTGACAGTAAAAGATTTTTCCAATTATCTTAGCTGCAAAAAACCAAGAATTAGCCTATTGGTTTAGGTTTAAGATCTTTTATGACAATTTGTATGTGGTTTTGCATTTAAATCCCACCAAGTACTTTATATGGAATTTACTATGTAGTGCAGGCTATAGTTGGTCACTAAGAAGTTTATGGTGAGTATGTGAATGGAAATAGTGAATCTAATCATGAAGGAAAAAAAGTTATATTAGCAACAATTTTGCTATTTATCAAAATTATTACAAATAAACTAGCAGCACTTAAAATAATTTACTGGATATGTTTACTTATGAAAATGGAAACAGAATGAGAAAACCAATGGCAGGATGAAAGGAAAAGAAATTGAAGCGTGGCCAAAGAAGGATGGCAGATGTTTCATGACCTGAGAATACACATCCAAAATATTGATAATTGTTTCTACTTTGTTTGTGAAAGCTAATGAGTTAGTAGCTTAATGAGTATTTTTAGGATTGTCTAATGACTATATATTTAATGTTGTTGTTAACTAGGTGCCTCTTGGAAAATTCATTTTGTTGATGCATTTTTCAGATTCATTTCTCATGCTATTGGATGATCTTTGTAAACAAATCTTTCCTGTTGATCAGTGGGCAGGTTGATACTCAGATGCAAATAACTGGTTCTATATTGCAACCAAACATTTCTGGGAACATTCAATTAAGCCATGGAGAAGCATATCTGCCCCATGATAAGGGCAACGGAGCTGCTCCTTTCAATAAATTAGCATCAAATCAGTCATCTCCCATTGTTGGTGGCATAAATCGCATGGTTGCTTCAAGATATGTTTCAAGGTTTTTTGGTGCAGAACCATCTGCATCAAGGGCTAAGTTCTCAGCCGTCAGGTAATTCTCTGAGAAACTTAGTTGTAGGTACGCGTATGACAACAGCTACTAATATTGTGATCAAGAATTTGACATTGATGTATGGGTATATATTTTATATAATTTCCAGGTTTGCCCTTATAGGTTCTTGGCATTCCTAATGATGATCAATATATCTTATTTCAATCTTAAGAACACAACTTTAAGCATGTCTGATGTCTGTTATGGACCACTCGTGTAGCTTTGAAGGCCTTGTGTAGAACTTGGTTGTGACATCCTTACTTGAAGGATACTGTGCATGTGTTTTATGACGATGCTTCAATCTACCATTATGATCATGCATCAAAGAAATGGATATAATATCAGCCTTACAACCAAATTCATAATCACATCTTCGATAATTTGGTAAAACTTTATTTAGATGGACTGCTGTATCATCATGCTGATTTTGACTTGTTAGATATGTTAGGTTCTTTTTTTTAACCAAATTAACTCACTCACTTGGATATTTTTCTGTCAAATTATCCCCATTGAAGAAGTTATTGAAGATCAAATTTAAAGACTGATATGAAAAATTAATTTAGTATGATCTCCTTCAAACAATAAACTCATTTATCCATTCTGATTATGAATCATCCATGGTGATGAGTGAAGAAAGTATATCCTTTTCATCTGGTTGTTTTTGTTGCCTATGTACAGGCAACTTCAATGAAATTATACCTTGCTGAAAGATAGTATTTTCTCATATGTTGAAATGATTCCACAAAGTTTTCATCATCTTTTATTGACAGCAGAACTCTTAATCTCCTGGGTTGGTACCTTTGACTTTTTTCTTTATAAACATGCACTCATAGGCTGTATCCATGTTGTACTCTTCTTAATATTCTACCAAAAGATAGAGCCATGTAATATTATTAGTCCAATCATATGAAAATTTTCCCAAAGATAAGGGGCATTGTAATTGACTCTCAGTATCATGAGATGTTGAAGAGGTCATCTACTTATAAATTGTTGAATCCACGAAATTTTAGGTTGTAGTTTTCTGGTGTGGATTTTAAGACGAGAACACTGTCACAAGCAGAAATTCAGCTGCATGTATTATTCCCTTTAGCCCTAATGACAACATCAACACTCAAGCCTATGCCCTACTCTTCGGGATTGGCTATATGATACCTATATTTCCTGCTCTATCCCAAACCATTCTCTCTTTCATACCTATTGGCCTCATCGATAAACAATATTATTGCATCTGCTAAACTTAGATTCTTTTTCTTTATTTTTTTTTTCCTCTTTGAATGAGCATTACCAACCTGTTTAGTGGATAATCCTTGCGTGCTACATGGACATCGTTGCTGTAATGGTCTTTGTAATTTAGTGGCAGTTAGCATGTAGAGATTTTTTGTAAATAATAGTAAAATTTGTTCTTCCATGCTGCCATATGCAGCCAAATCAGATGAAGTGGAAAAAGAGATGGGTCGAGTCAACACAAAACCAAAACTGGATATCCGCCTAAGTGATCTGAAGCTCATCCTTGGACCTGAACTGAGAATTGTGTATCCTCTGATTCTAAATTTTGCTGTAAGTGGAGAGCTTGAGCTGAATGGGCTGGCCCATCCAAAATGGATAAAACCTAGAGGCATTCTAACATTTGAAAATGGTGATGTGAATCTTGTTGCTACTCAGGTTTGTTGAGACTTAAATACTCCATGGATGTAATGCTGTGTTTTGATATTCTTATAGCTTGATTATTTTGAATTTTTTTTATGGCAGGTAAGGCTTAAGAGAGAGCACCTTAATATTGCCAAGTTTGAGCCTGAGCATGGGTTAAATCCCATGCTAGACTTGGCGTTGGTTGGATCAGAATGGCAGTTTAGGATTCAGAGTCGAGCGAGCAATTGGCAGGATAATTTGGTGGTGACATCCACCCGCTCTGTTGAGCAGGATGCCCTCTCACCAAGTGAGGTAATATCTCTACTGGTAGATCTGATCCGTGTCTGATATCCTTGTGTGGTAACTGCAGTTTGTTGAGGTTTAACTATTCTCTTAAGTCTTAACAACATGGTAGCTTTAAGAATGGATACAGGAAAAACACAAAAAATCCATGGTGGTTTTCATCTTCTGGGCTGGAAAATAGAAACAGTAACACATTGTTCTCTTATTTTGCAAGTCTTAGTAGGTTTTTCTCAAATTAAAAACATTTAAAATCCAATTGTTAGATTTTATTGTTAATCTTGTTGGGTCCAATTAGTACATGTTCCATTGCCATTGATAGGGCCTGTTAATGAGGTTGTGGAAATATCACATGTCATGCAGGCTGCTAGAGTCTTCGAGAGTCAATTGGCAGAGTCCATATTGGAAGGGGATGGTCAGCTTGCATTCAAAAAACTTGCAACTGCAACTCTTGAAACACTCATGCCAAGAATAGAAGGGAAGGGAGAGTTTGGCCAGGCAAGGTGGAGGGTTGTATATGCACCGCAGATACCAAGTTTGCTCTCTGTTGATCCTACTGTTGATCCATTCAAGTCCATAGCGAGTAATATATTTGGTACAGAGGTTGAAGTTCAGTTGGGAAGGCGTCTTCAGGTAATTTCATGAAACTCTTTCTTTTCTTAGTATTACCCTTTTTCCTGTCTACATATTTCAGTTTTTGGGAGGTAATATTGAATATGACAATGCCATTGCCATCCACAATCATTCAATTTGATTAATCAATAGACCTCAATGGTTTAGCATCACCTTTCTTTTTTGATTGGGGATGCTAGAACTAAGCTCGGTCTGTACTTGGTTCTTGGGGCAAGAGGTTAGCTTCAAACATCTTGTTTGCAAAATTTCTGTTTTGTAGAAGAGTTAGTACATACCCTATTAAGAGCAAATGAGTTGTTTTGGGAATAGAATAATAAATACATTGTTTTTCACATTCTACAACTATTGATGATTTCAAGAAATGATTTACCCAAGAAAGATTAAAAAGGAAAAAAAATAAAAAAAGGAAAAGAAAGAAAAGAGATGATTGAAAGAAGTGTGTGAAGTTCATGATATTCTATCCTTATTGAACAATGGCATGCATTTGTATAGGGTACATTGCTAGATTTGGGTAGTTGGTGAGTACATAATGAAAATGGATATGGATTATGGACTAGCTGGATATGTGGGGACCTTTTGATTAATGGCATGCTTGTGGTCGTGATAATGGCATGCTTATCCTTATGATTAATGGCACCCTAGTAAAAAATTTCACTCCTCTATCTTTCTGAGAAATAATGTACTTTTGAAAATATGCACTTCTGTCCTTTTCTGGATTTGATTATTTCCTCTTGCGTAGCAACTAGTATTAGTAATGAACTTGTTTAGGTTTTAGAGGTTTTCCCTTTTCCTTTCGCTGTCAAAAGGATCCCTTGATGAAGGTATTGATGCTTTCTATTTTGCACTTTATTATATAGGCCTCAATCGTCAGACAGATGAAAGAGTCAGAGATGGCAATGCAGTGGACCTTGATTTATCAGCTTACAAGCAGACTGAGATTGTTGTTACAATCTGCTCCATCCAAACGGCTGCTGTTCGAATATTCCGCGACGTCTCAGGATTGACTTCCCCACCTTGCCAGCCGAGATGTTGCTGGGCTGATGTAGCTACTGGTGTTGGTGTATCCTATAATCTGCCATTTCCTTTTTCTGTCTCTCCGCCTTGTTTTAGGGGCTCTAAATTAGTCATGTAAATGTCAATTTTGTTCGTTTATTCTTTTGCTCAAGCACAGAATGAGCTTGTAGTCTTTTGTCTTGGCCCTGTAAAGGGTTTGTACAGTGACAGAATATTAGATGTATAGTATGTAGTTTCATCATTTATTATTAATTTTTTTCCCTCTCTCTAATAAGAATCCCCATGTATCTCCTTTTCTTAATGGATTTTCGATCTTATGTGATTGGGCTTTGTTCTTTCTTTTGTTTTCAAACTAATACATGTGTCCATTAGGCCCAGGGACGGACGCTCGACCGTTGCAATGGGGCCATTATTTCTCTTTCTAAATTAATATCTCATTCATCTATAAAATTTTTTTTTTTCAATATAACACCGTGATAGCACATATATGGAAAAAAATGATTTATGATGGTCTATATATATAAGATATTTCTTTCAGGAGTGTGTAAATTTACTTTCCTATTAGATATAAGAAAAATAGATAGAATAGAAAATAATCTTATTTTAGTTATATCTCTTTCAATTCATTGTTGGCATTATGTAATTGTTAGTATGATAAAGGTTTGATAACTTTTTTCTTTTTTTGGTTGGCTATTAGGATTGATAATCTTACTTTCTAACCACACCTCAATGGACTCTTACAAACCCTTGCGCGCGTGCACACACACTCTCACATACACTAGTGCCTTGTTTTTTAATTTTCAAAACAATTTAAAATGAAAATAGTGAGCTTCTTAATTAATCGTATATTTCTGAAGTTCGTGTTAGGAAAATTTAGAATAGCCATTTGAAGAATTTAAAATCTCATTTATGGCATTTCCAACATTTTTGGATATATTTAAAAAGGTGGAAAATTTGAGCAAAGCTTGGTAAGGGAGAAATTGCTATGTTATTACAAAGTCATTAAGAGATGAAAAAATCCATAAAGAGAAATATTTCAGTAAAGGAAAGGATATAGTAACTTAAAAAAAAAAAACAGAGAAAGAACTATAGAAAAGGAATATGTTTACTTTGAAATGAAATGAGCTAAAGAAAAAAACTTGTTTACTTTGAAATGAAAGAAACAATGGGAAAAACTTAAAAAGCTAAAATCTGAACCATTGCACTACCTAGTGGGACATGTGCATGGTTTCTTGAAATTGACGTATTTCTCAGTTAATATAGTTGCTTAGGTTTCTTGAAACTACAAGTAAAATATATAGCGGAAATTATATGTTTCTCATTGAAAGTAGATTAATACATAAATCTCAATGCGCCACCACGCTTACATTACGCATGTAGCAGGACGCAGAATATAGCCAGACACTGGAACAGTCATAGGAATTATGGCCCAGTTCATGTTCAATTTGAAGATGGTGAGATACTTTTCTATCTTTAATCTGTAATTTTCCTTTGATGCAGGGGTGGATTTTGCATTTTAGTTCCCATATAAAGGGGCTTGTCTACAGCCCAAGATGAATGTAACCACTCTATCCTTATTTGGATTTTCTATAAATGTTTCACTCAATTCTTAATTTATTTTCTAAAATTTCTGTCAGGATTGTTTTTTAAAATCTTTTAGAAATGTTTCACTCTAAGTTTTATTAGTATATTTTGACTGCCAAAAAAAAAAAAAAAAAGAAACAAAAAAGAAAAGAGTTGTACCAGTATTTTCAATGTTTGATTGATTTATTGTGTAGATGTGGGTCCTGAAAAGAATAATATGAGTTAACTTAGGTTGTTGGTGGATAGCTATGACAAGATGATTTAGGTGTGAGGCACAAAGTTGGATTTTGTGCTTACAACATTCAGATACTTGGGAATTTTGAACTTGAACTGATAGAAGATTCACCAACATTTTGATAGATATTGCAACAATAACAACAAAAGATAGCAGCAGCAATGGACTTCAACCTCCAAAACATCAACACACTGTTCATTTGATTCCTTTTTCATGCAAATTTCAGTTGAAAGAAAAGAGGGAAATGCAAACACATTAGTAGCAACTGTCAAGACCTTCTTCATCCTGATCCTTTACGCCACCAACACCATTTCCTTTCTATTTTGCTATCATTCACTAAAACAACTAAAGAACAACTCAACAGACATGGATTCAACACTTAAAAGGGCCTCATGCCAGTTGCTTAAACAGAGCACAATTGAACATATTCACAAAAACTTCACCACCAGCTTTTCTTTTTAGTGAAGTCTTACTTTACTTGAGTTTTCTTTACTTTGATTGCTAAAACAAATTCCAACTAGGGATGCAACCGGGACGGGTCATTATAGGGTACCCGCCCGCCCTCCCCGCTAAAAACCCTATAGGATCAGACCCTATAGGGTTTAGGGTCGGGTTTTGGATTGTACTCATAACTCGTTGGGAAAACCGACTCGATTTAATTAAAAAAAATTAAAAATTTTAGTTTAAGAAATTTACTTGTTCATTAGTTGAATGATGTTTTTCATGTAATCATTTTATTATTCATGTATTGAGTCACATGATAGTATATATATTATATTTACAATTAATAATCACTGACCAATTATCCAGAGAAAATCGATTTTCATGTGCGACCTTCCCCTTTTTTCAAAATTCATTTCTTTCCCATGCAACACAACAAAGTATAAAAATTAATTTTCTCAGAAAAAATAGATTATATATATATATATATATATATATATAAAATGATAAATAGGAAAGGTGGTTGAAGTATATTATGCTTTCTTTGACATGTTGAAATGTTCCGCATCAGAAAAAGCTTTTATGGGACAATTTCATCAGTATGGCTCCCTTCACTTCAAGATTCCATATTCATCTTTTTGGGAATCCTGCTCTCAACATGACCATTTAGTTAAATTTAAAGGATCATTTCAAATAATGTTTGTCACCTACTTATATAGTTTACATGAATTATTCGAGCATCATTGCCTTCCCAGGAGTGATATATGTATAAATTAAAGGATACTGATATAATGAACTTTAGACATTATACGTGCTAAGGGTATATGATTGGCTTCCTTACTAGATGAGGAACGGTATAGAAAAGAATACACGACGCAAGGAAGGCTAGTGACATTCATGCTGAAAAATATTCAAGATCATGACGGGTCGGGTTCCTAAAAAATTGGGTCAGGTCGGGTTCTAGGACACCCCCATTTTATAATCGGATCGAGTTTGGGACAGAATGACCCGACCCGCTTGCATCCCTAATTCTAACACTGCGCTGTGCAATATTTAAACATAAAATTGCAAACAACTGGTCTCCATGGTGGCTCTACAGTTCAAACGCCCGTGTGCTCTCTCCGCCTACAAACTAGATATAATTTTTACAAAAATTATTAGAGAATAGTGCATAAACAACTAATAAGGAAAAAATATAATTGACAGTAGCACAACCAACTTAGCTATTTACCTCCTTTTCCCAGTCGCAGGGTGGAGTGATGATTACCAACATCTAGTACAATCTTATTAAAACCAAGATATACTTACCATGATGCCAAGGTTGAAAACCCATCCCAATAAGATACCAAGGGGAAGGCCTAGCAGATAATAACAAGTAACAACCCACATTTACATATGCAACATAAGTCTGCCAACCCATTCGTACAGCCAGGGACGGATGCAGGATTGTTATGTTGAGGGGTGGATTTATTTCTTTTCCATGTTAATGTTGGATTTATCCATCTTTAAAATTCATTTAATTTTGTAATTATACTTACATGAAATTTATTTATCGTTTATATGAAGTGTACCAATATGAAAAAAATAAAAGATAAAATGTAACACATGAAATATAATTACTACATTCTTGATTGCATAAAATATATTTTTTTTATAGATGTTTAAGAATTCCCTACAATAATATATAAAAAGTTCATTTTGTGGCAAGTTTTTTTTATTGGATGCCATAAGAAGAACTCATTATTTGTATGAGATGATTCATGATAATTATTTATATTTATATGATATTTCTTTTGTTAAAGTAAAAATGATTGGAGAACCAAAATCCTTCATCAAACTGATCATTGGAATGATTTCTCTCCATTTGCATTTCTATGCGTGTCACCAAGGCATGATGGATTTTCTAATTACTATTTGAAACATTTTTCTTTTTATTTTTTGTACCAATAACGTTGTTTTTATTAGAAATGTAAAAACTAAAATATGCAATATAATAAAATACATTGTACAAGTGATAAAAATTATAGGATGACTTGAAAACATTTAAAAAATTAACTAAATGAAGTGTTTTAATTTTTTTTTTATAATATACAAGATGTTTAATTATTAATATTTTTAAAAATTATACTATTTCATAAAGAAAACATGATAAACAGTTCAAAATACTAACTAATCCAACATCACAAATAATTTGGGGGATTAATGCCCTTAGCCTCTCGTAAATTGGTTCATAATATTTATGAATATCTAGCAAAATATTAGAAATTTATAATACAAAAAAAATTATCTAGATAACATTTCATTTTATTCTAATAAATTATTAATTTTTCATCATTAAAATATTAATTAATTTTATAAAAAAATTATCTACAAATATACCTATAAAACTAGAACAAACATGAGAAGGACAAAAAAAAGACAATATAAGTAGAAACAACCTATTAGAAACTAAAACAAACAACGTAAAATAAACGAAACCAGTACAAATTAAAAAAAAAAAAAAAAACAATGTGCAGATTGTGAATAAATGCAACCTGTCACCTGGAAATGTGAATCGCTTTTAGGATTCAATCTGTAGTAAAATCAAGCAGGCAGGATTTGGTGATGTAAACATTGTGTATGTAATATTTATTACATTTTTCTAACCATTTCTCTTTATTATAGCTCTATATTTTTCTGACCCTACACACAGCTACTCCTATTGTAAGATGGAATATTAGCATTATGTTTATTGTTTAATCAAACTTATGAGTCACAATGAAAACTTATAAAGTAAATGAGTATTTTTTATCAATCTCAGGTTAAATAAAACTTACAAATTGTTTAAAAAAATTTATTACCTAATAGAATTGGTTGAACACTATTTAATAGAATAAGGGATGCAATCGAAATAGATTTAGGACAGGTTTTACAAAACTCGAACCCGAACTATACCCTTTAGGCTTCTTAAAATCCATCCCAAACCCTATAGGGTTTTTGTTCTTTAACCAAACACCAACCCGATAGACCCTATAGGGTACCTAAACCCGAACTCGATAGGCATATAAATTTTTCAACTTTAATTATTTTATGTTTAAAGTTGTTGAGTTCTTCTAAATAAGTTTCAGTGATAACAATTAAAAAGAAAACTAGTGAATTTGCTTTGAGTATGTAGATCGAAAGAATTTATTTTTACAAACATTTCATCAGACATTTAACCATACAATTTGCTAGATGTTTCAATAGACATTTGAATTGAAAGTTAGATAAAACTATCACGGTTCACAGAATAAACACTTAAACAATTATTTATCAAATATCAATTTTCAAGATGGATTTATTTGAAACCCCAACTCCACTAATTTAGTATATTGGAGTAATGCACTTAATTCATTTCACATAAGAAGGATAATAATCCATGGGAATTTTTGTTTGGTATCTCACGAGTATTTCAAGTTATCACAGGAAGTATTATCAAAGCTTAATGAAGATATTTACAAGTCCAAAGTAACAAGAATCTTCGAATAAATATGTTATCTTGATATCTATGAATGAATATAAGATTAAAAGATATCATCTTTTTAATTTGTGTTCAGCTAAAGCTTAATCGAATTTTATGGATATTCAAATTCAAAATCAAAGCTTATCCAATCAAGCTCTTGAAACTCAAGCAAAGATACGCACAAAAAATATCAAAAGAAAAAGGGTGGAATAAGATATGTTCTAATCAATTTAAAGTTTTAAATGAAAATCAAGATAATCGTATCCCATAATTCTATGGATATCAATCTTATTCAAAGAATAATCAAACCATTAGAAGGCTTCTGAACGTTTGAAGAAACACGGATAAAAGAGGAGAATATATAATCAACTCATATCAAGTTTTATATGGAAGTTTTTTAATACAGCAATTAGAAGTCTCTCTCTCTCTCTCTCTCTACAAAAATCTATTGAGCAAACATATAAACACTTGAACAGATATTACGGGCATCAATTTTTTTATATTACTTTCGAGCTTAATTTTTAGAGATCATACATTATTCTCTTGCAACGGTTTTTATTCCTTTACTCTTAGAAGTGAAGATTAGCATAGAAGTTGAATTACAAAGTCTTGTAGTCTGCCAAGTGATATGCTAAAAAGATAAAGCAAGAACTATTAGTGATTGTAATTCTTCTTTGCTATTGGATTAGTGGTACGACTGGTGTAGAAGATCGAATCTATCACACTCCCATAGGGTACCCTAGCATTATTTAAGCCCTTTTTTGCAACAAATTAGAAATCGTTGTGTTCAAATGAGCCACTAAGGCCTTTCAAGAAAATTCTATGGGCATCAAACCAGTAGGACACTCTGTGGTGTGGATAATTAAAACAGAATTGTGAGGTTGCCAAGACAAGCAATTTCGCATACATATAAGATACTTACAATATGTTCCTTACATACAACTTAGGATAAGCTCCCATCATAACCTTACAAACTTACAAGAAACAAGCACAAGGTATCTTTATACTAAAGAAACTATCTTCAATCGTCACTCGAGCCCTAGTTTTCCCCTTGAAGTCGACTACATTCCTTTACCTCAAGCATGGATCAACTCTATGGATCCCTAAAAGCACATAAAGTCTATAGGAGTGTGAGCATGTCACAGTCCGGTGAGATAACATGATCAAACCACACTTCAAACAAATGCTACACAAGTTTTAGTTTCAACCATATGCAATGTCACACTCAACCATATGAATGCATAGTTCAGATGACCAGAATCCAAACTAATGAAGATTTACGCCCTCTCTTAGGATTAAAGGACTAGCTTAAGCATTCCATGCCTAGGAGAGACTGAGAACTAAGGAAGGAGAAGCTTTTCCAATTTACTTCGCATATATACATATTTACTTATATACATATTCAACATAATCTCAATTTCACCTTAGCACCTCAAAAACTCCCTAAATATTAACACCCTAAAAGCCAACCCAACTCCAACTCGAACTTGAATGATGTCTTTTGGTGCCTGCTTAGTTTCCATGGGGCTAACAACCCTATGATAATCTCACGCAGACTCACTGCATGACTAAGCATTACCATAGAATCAAATCTCAATATGTGACATGAGTACCATGCTAATGCAACATGTTGTCGTGCAATGCATGTCTATTTTAGATTAAGGGTCGGATAAGTCCTAGATCAAATTATGGCTATCATATAATGTTCAAAATCATCAATATTCATTACACATCAACAACAAGAAATTTGTTATCACTTTTTATATTAAGGTTTGTCATACATCCAAGCAACATACATCACACATTATCCCATCCTTATATTAAGACAGATACGGCCACGTTACAAGCACAACATCATGATAAGATTCAAGTCACTCACTTGTGCATCCCGCTTAGAGATCATATTAGTCCATAGGAAACTCTAGGTCTTGATTTATGGTTTCTATAGAACAACAAACATATATCACTATACACATAACAGAGAAAGAACCTCTTATCAGAGCTTATGCATCTTACATACACAATAAGAACTTCTTAATTGATGTTCTTTTTTATTGTTTACTACTTAGGTTGGGCCGTCGAGTGCATCGCTGCTTAAAACTAAGCTTACGCCTCAGTCAACTGGGAGTCAAGGGTAGCTTAGGAAAGGGTCGTAGGGTATACATCACGACTAGAAAACTAAGTTGCATCTTAGCAAAATGGGGGTTGCATACTGCTAAAAAGGCTCACAGCTTGCATCAAGGGGTACGTCGAAGGTTTAGTATTGGGTCGCGACATAAGTTGTGCTCCACACACTTGATTTATATTGCTGCAATAACCTTTAGTGTTGTCGCAGGGCATATCGAGGGACCAACTTTAGATCGTGACATATATTGCGCCTAAAATTTTACCCCGTGGCACTTACAAAAAGTATACTACCGATCCACTCGAGGGCAAAACTAGGTTTCAATCACTAGCAACATATAGAACTACCGCCATTTTACTTCATTTCACTAATACTCTTCCAGAATAGATCCTTCCATCAAGATGCGCCTAAAGACAACCAAACACAATAGCTTCATATAACTCATTGATCTGAGAGGAGACTCTATCCTCTCAACTCTAACTCTAGATCCAACATAAGAGCTTATAGGATAGACTTTACTTGTTATTTTGCACTTTATGTTATTCTTTGTTCAAATGAGTTAAGATAGCTTTGTTTATAAACATATAGCAAACATTTTTCATTTTAAGTCTTAACAAACTCACAAAATAGGCTTTTATCTTTCTTTAACATTTCTTAGCAAATAAGGTTCATTTTTGAGTTTTCTAACATATGACATCCGCTAAAAATGATGTTTCACATATGAATAGTGAAATGTGCAAATGCACTGATGTATTTAATAAAGATATTTTTTGAAACCTTTGAAAATAAGGCAAACGAAGATACCTATCATGTTTTTTGAGATTATTTCACCTTCTTCTTTCCAAAATACTAGTTGTGTAGCTTATAAATACAATCTTGGGGGTTTTTCAAGCTAATAGTGCGAAAGTTTGGCAGAGACGATTTTGTGCAGGTAAAATAGATTATGTTAGAAAAGTATACTTCGAAAATATCGTGTTTATTTTCTAAAAATAATAATGTCCAGTGGGTGAAAACTTTCAAATCTCTAATTACTTTTTTTTTTACGTAAAGAAAATATTAAGGTTTAATTAGGAATTGTCACTTCAACATTTAGTGAAAGAAACTTTATTAAGAGAATGGATAGCATGCCATGCTTTAAAACTTATAATGTACAGCTTGCAAAATAATTTCTGATACTTTTGAAAAAAAAATTATAAGAAATGAAAATCAAAACCTTTAATGTATATAAAACAAACAAATCATGATATCTAATTAATATTAATTTATATACAACCATAACATTTATTATTTTAAGACACCAAAATTAAGGATGAGATTTATGCTTCAAACCTTATAAAAGTAAAATTTAAATTATTATCTTGTGTCTTGTCTTTTCGTGAATTATCTCTGAATTGTTTTTACTTAATCTAAGCATTAAAGATTTTAGTTCTTTAAAAATTTTTAACTCTGGCAAAAACCTAGAGATTACAATCCCCCAGTGGTGGAGTTAGAAAAAGGATTGACTCATAAAAAGGAACCTCTATAAATTATCTTCTTTACTTTTGTGCACTTTAATTTTTGCTATTTATTTTGTGTTTATCACCTGCATTAATTTAATTTAAAAGCAACAAAATATATGTAATCTTAATCCATCTTTTCAAAAATTTAAAATTGGATTTGGTAAAAGGTTTTAGTATAGCAATTTACACACACGCCCACCACTACCCCCCACCCCTTTTCGGACCTATAAAAGTTATCTAAAAAAATATTTTTCTCATAACATTCATATCCATGATTTTCTTCTCATCTACTCATGAAAAAATATATTTGAGTATAAAATAAATCCTTCTAAATTTATTTTTCATTAGCTTAACATTTCAATGAGTCACCATGATAATTAAAATGAAATATTATAAAAAATGAATGCTTTATAATTTAAAAATGCATATACCCTTTATTAAATTGAACTAAAAATTTAATAGTGCATATATATCATTCATTAACTTAAACTAATATCTAAAATAACTAAAATACATAAACTTAAAACTAATTTGATTTTTAATTTTATCAATTGAAATAAATTCAATATATTTTTTCTTAATGGGTTTGGTTTCCAATGAGTTTCATATTCATCTCATAATCTAACTTAAAACCCTATAGAGTTTTGTATGCTAGAGTTTTGTATGCTATCTGAAAACTTGTCCTAAATTATAGATATTTATCGGATTAGGTGAATCAAGTATCCTATAAATATAAGAATCTATGTGATTGCATCCTTAAATAGGATAGTGTCTGACAGGAGAAAGGAGAGGCTGGTCACTTTACGAAGAACATTACGATGAAAATATCAAACCCAAGTCGTCGTTGAAGAATATTACGATGAACAAGAAGAAGATGCCCATAAGAATTGACGTTCCCATTGCGACTAATGTTGCAAACTTCGCTCCTCTTCCATTTTCAGCTCCTTGTTCATTTGAAACCCCGACCCTGAAATAATCAATTTTGTTGTTTTATAAGTAATTAACAATAGGACTATGTAAACAAATCAACAATATTTATTCGACAATAATAAAGAGAGTTAATACAAAAATTAGTACCTGGTAGTAGCGAAAACTGGCAAATGGATCAACACTTCCCATGAATTTCATAGTCATGTTGCCAAAATTAAAACCAAAGTAAATATTAATTCAATAAGTCGAATGATCGCTGAATCTTTCTATAAACAGAAAATTAAAAAGTTTCTCACTATACCGTCATAGCATCTACTTCTATCTCAGCATTCTTCAAATTTCCAGCCATCAGATCAAAATTTTATAGGGTATATTTCATCCATCACAATGTTTGAGAGTAAATTCATTTTTGGTCACAATATTTGAAAAAGTATCTTATGAGATTTAATTAAATATGTCTCTTGTTAACACATGTTAATGAAGCCTTAGAAAAAAAGGTTTTTTTGAATTTTAATTAAATATTTCTCATATTGACAGGTGCATCTCTATTGATCCACTTTTTTAAATGTTGTAACGTCTTTTTAAATCACTCAAAAAACTTTATGACATAAAATGAACTTATTCACTAAATGTTGTGATCTCTTGTGAGCTTTACGAAATGTTATGATATAAAATGAACTTACCCCCGAAACATTGTGACATTCTGATATAATTTATCCAAATTTTATAATACCAATTCTCCAAGCTACATATTCAATTAGAAAAAAATAATAATTAAAAGAATAAAAATAAATTATCAAATTCAACTTAGAGACGACAATAAAATAAATCTTTTTTTATTAGGAAAAATTACCAAAGCATGTTGCCAAAAGCTGCCGAGAGTTTGAAAAACTCTCAAAGATTGCCAATGCTTCAACGGAGAAGCCTATCCTCATAAGTGGACAATCGCCACATGTAGCATAAAAGACAAGTCTAACTACCATAAATAACCGAGAGTGATAGTAGCTGTAATGAGACCAGCTGAAGCCACGGCAGGAAGAACCAGTCAACTACAACACGAAATAGGTGATAGGAATCATGGGTTATTTAGATCAATAACTCTGACTAGAGCTAAGGACTTATTAAATTTAGCTCAAAGAATCATTGCAAATGATTTGAACGATGATGAATTGGATTTCTCAAAGGATATATGACACACTTTAGAATAGGAATTGATTTGATATGCTCAAGCATTGAAAATTCGTCATCAGAAAAGAAAACGCTGGCTATCACACCAGTGGTCCAGGATGTGATGGAGAATATGTCCATGGTCAAGCCCATGATATAATTTGAACTTAAGGCATTGTGCACTAGTGGATATCACAATTGCTATTATGTCCATGATCTAGGCTGTGAGCATGTTATCATTGTATGATTTGAAACTCGAGGAGATAATAGGTGTGGTTACACTCATGATGCCAGCCGTTATTAGCCCTATCATGCTCGTGATTTCTTAAGAAAGGAAGAAGAAACATAATCCAAGAAGATCATGACCCGAGTCATGGTCGTGATCAACAAGGGGATCACTTTAAAATGCTAGTTTCCTATTTTACCTGTTAGTCTTTTATTTTTCCATATTTATCCTTTCTCGATTGTGTGGGAGTATATAAGGATTAGTAATGATTTGTTTAGTAGTCTTGGATGCTTTTTTTTTTTTTTTCACCTCAAGTAAACCTTGTAATGTCCTTTGTGACAAATTACCTTCTTGAATAAGATTTAGTTTTCTTTTCAAGAATTGCTCTTTGTTGTTTCTTGTCATTGTGCGTAATATTGATTGATTAGAATAGCTAGCTTGATTTTATCTTTGGTGCGTCATATCCAAGGATCTAATCGTTCATATATTTTAATATTTTGTTTAAATCATAAAAACCCTAAGTCTCAATTGAAGCACTAGATCCATAAATTACTTGGGCTCTCCAATCCATGTCATCTTCGTATTAGAGGTAAGGTTGCGGATTGCAGCTTGGGGCTTTGTTGTTGGATTTCTTGCTTGGTTAGTTTCACTATTTTGATTGCTTGTGCTATAGGTTCTTTTGAGGATGTCTAGAAAATCTAATATTAAGAGTGGAGATAGCAATGCTAAGGTAGAACGCATCGTTAATGTGGGTGAGTTCATGGATTTTATGAAGGATATGATGTTGGGAATGCAAAATATGCAACAATATGGTAAGACCCTAATGGCTCATTCATTTCATAGTATGGAATAAAGAGAGAATGGAATTCTAATTTAAAGGGAATGTAATAGGGTTGTAATGGCTATTACAATGTTCACTTGGTATAAAAAGTAAAACAAGTAATTATTAGAGTAAAATATAAAATATATATAATGCTCATTATATTTATTACAGAGAGACGATAATTATATAGGTGATATTTTTCTAGATAAAGATATTTATGAAAAGTTGAAAAACAAACAATTGAATTGTTATTCATCCTTTTACATGATAGAAATTCATTATGAATTGTGTAACGTCCTAAAATTTAATTAAAGGTATTACTGCCATGTATAATACTTTATGTATTACATACTCAAGCTTCCTAGAGTGATATGTTTATTATGAATATTTTCTACTTACTTTAAATTATGAAATCATTAAATTAAGTTCTAGAAATCACTGGATTTGTAATTCACAAAATAAACTTTACAAAATATTTAAAATATCTCTACTCCTTATTAGAGCAGACCAATTTTCTAAGAAACAAAATCTTATAAAAATAGTTTATAATCTACTCTCATGAGTAGATTAACATTTACAAATATATGGGCATCACAAAGCCCTTTTTAAAAGAATATTACATCTTGAAAATATAAATCCAGCTGTTAAAACAAAATAAAAATAAAACAAAGAAATCCACGGTCCTAACCCACTTCACTCATCCAATATCATCATCAACATCATCATCTTCATGATCATCAAATCATCAACACCTGGAAAAAAGAACAATAATAATAATAATGAGTTGAAGCTCAGTACACAGTAACACAATCACACACGGAGTGACACACAAGCTTAACTAAATGCAATGCATCAATCAATAACTTATTATCTTTTCTTTAAAGTAAACAAATCAACACTGGAGCACATAGACTCCAAAACAATCCAAGAAACAATTTACCATCCCTGACCCACCATCGCAGTAATGGGGGAGTGCACCGATAGCCTCCACAGACGACTACCCCAAGACAGAATCTAAGAGTCCTGAGTAACCGCAACTATTCAGGGGGTTGATATAAGTAGCTCGAATGTTGATATAAGTAGCTCAAATACTTATATCTCTTATATAACCTCACAGGAAAAAGTAATTTCATTTAAGGTTTACGGCTATTACTCAACTTTACTTAACTTAATCAATATTATCACCTAGTTCAATCATCTCCATAAATGTGAACTAAATCATATCGTATCATTTTAAGAATAAGCAAATGTTATACCGATACTATATACCCTATCAATTACTCGCCGAGTCACCTATTGGAAGTCATCGCATTATGACGGGTGGTCTAACCACCCAAACTACCGTGACCACTCGGATAATGTTCCCACTCTTCAGAATAGATTCAACGGCACGTGCACAACCATCACTCATCAATTATTAGGCTAAGTTTTAAGTTTTAATTTGTTTTAGGATGCTTATCCTAACAACCACTACGCAAGATTCAGAATCCCAATAGAAATAGAAGATAAGCCAGATTCCATTTCAGAAAATAAATTAGGTATCCACATCTATAGATTCAAGTATTAAACTCATATAAGAAATCTAATTAAATATCCACTTATCCCAGACTTATTTGATTACCGTATTTGATCAGACACCAAATAGGAACCCTGCTATGGTTGCGAAGATTGCCCAGCCATAATACGGACAGTTCTCATTTGTCTGTCAAAGTTTCTTTTCACTTTGATTAGAGTCATTTATTGTAAAAGCATTATCACATCATTCGTACTCAAAAACATTCATTTCCTAAGCAAACACAAATTTGAAACAACATATTTCCCATATTAGCCTAAGGTTTATCCTAACAATTATTAGTTATTAACCCATTTTAGCTTGATTCTAACTCATTAACCGAAGCTAATTATTAACTATTATCTAATTTTAACTTAATCCTAACCAATTTGATTAGAGTTAATCATTTAATCTAATTACTATGTCATTTTGATTAAACTTAGTCAATATAACTCATTTTAACTTATAAAAATCTATTTAGTGAAGTTGAACTAAGATTGATTAACTAAGTTCATTTTATATCTAATATTCATATTAACTTAATCTTAACCAAGTTGATTAATTTTAATCAATCTAATTCGTTTTAGTTAATTTAAGTTCATTAAGCCAAGTTGAACTTAGATTATTAACTAGGTTCGTTTTATATCTAATTCCACATTTAATCAAATTATTTGTTAAACCTATAAATTTACTAAACTCATGCTTTGATTATATCATTCAAAAAACATAACACATTAACTATCATTTATCTATTTCATTATAGCTCAAAAAGATTCATTTTATACTTAACTACAAACACTTAACTTAGTAAAACAAGTTTTCAACTTTGTTGGATATAAAATAGTTGGAAACAAGTAAAATTTAGGCCTTGATACTTTTCGAATTTGCAAAAACTTAAAACACAAAAGTTGTAGATCTCTTTTTAAGATTTACAACTCAATTTTAATCACCTTAATCTGAATATGGATGAAAAAGTTATGATTAAAATACAAAACAATGCCGCACTAACAAAACGAGTAGTTTCAAGGGTCCTTTGAAGGGCCGTTCGCTCCATACACCCCTCTACACAGGCCATTTCTAAGGCTATTTAGACCTAAGAAATACACATGAAATTCTCCTGAAAGCACAACACCTAGGGATGCAACCGGGGTGGATTTGGAACGGGTCATATAAGACCCAAACCGGCCTCGCTTCCTAATAGGGTTTCCTAAATCCGCCCCGTAACCCTATAGGGTTATCTATTTAATACACAAACCCGCCCCTGTAGGGTTTTGACCCTGACATGCCCCGCCCCGCGATCCGCTTAATTTTTTTTTCCTCTTCTCAACATTTAGTTAAATCATCTTTTAGATAACTTAAGACTAAATAAATTAACCAAGTAAAGCTGGAGCGAGTCAGTATTTGAACTCAAAATTACAAACTGGATCTAGTTCAAGCTGACCTGAAATAAAAATCTCGAGTCATCTCCCTACTCAACTACTTTTCTTGCGAACCTAAAATCTAGAGCCCTTTTCATGACACATGCCACAACACACGCACACATGAACAAAAATATTAGGATTAAATAGAGAAAGCCTTAAAAATGTATACTTCAGTATCGATTTTATGTTCGTGTAGAATCCACATTCGCTCCTTATTTAGCTTTCCTTATCTAGTCGGTATGCTTTGAGGATAGAAACCTATTAATGAGCAATAAGAGGGGGTCAATTGTTCCATGTTGAATAATTAGCGGCAGAATTGATCACACCGTAAATTTTTACGCTTTCTTTACTTGAAAATTTTTACACTATCTTTAAGAAAATAAATATAAGTTTATATATTTGGATATCTCAAAATCATACAATTTCACGTCCAAATCGAATTCCCATTTGCAAATGAAAGATGCCATAAAATAAAATCAAGTCTTCTGTATTTTCCTAAACGTAAAGGCATTATCTAAAAGATGATTTAACTAACCATTTATACAATGGGGGTGGAGATCAAGATGTTAAAAGTCAAGAAATAATAAAAATATATTACATAATTGTGATTTTAAAATTTCAAACTTAATTTTTTTAATTATTTATATTATGACTGGTTCGGGTTACCCTCGGGGTTTTGTAATGACCAGAACCCGCCTCAAAACCCTATAGGACCAACAAGTAATTTTTCAAACCCGTCCCGCGACCCTATAGGGTTTTTAACGGTTCGAACGGCCGGGTATCCTATAATGACCAGTCCCGGTTGGATCCCTAACAACACCCTTTCATACAGGCCATTTCAAGGGGTGTATGGCCCATACATACTTCCAAACAGGTCGTTTGATAAGGTGTTTTATCTATATACCCTACAAACACCCACACCACCCCCTCCCTTCCTAAATGGGTTGTTTGGGACTCTCTTGTTGTGCACGAATTTTCTTTGCTTCTTTTACATATTTTTGCACATCCAACTTCAATTACAACATCATATAAGCAACATACAATACATAAACACAACTTCTAACATTACAAATCCCATTTCTCTTCATCAAAACACATCCAACTACTTCATCAAACCCTATAACTACTATTCATCATCTTCCTCAACAACCCAACATGCATCCACCATTAAATCAACACATACAAACATAAACAACATCTAAAACAAAGTAAATAACAACTGAAACAAGGATAAACAAAACTTATCTACACTCCTTAATTTTCTTTATCTTCTCTTATTTTTCGAAGCTCTTGAAGTTGTTGTTTATACTAAATTTCCTTCCTTAATCTTATTTCCTACTTCATTTTCCTTTTTAATCTTGTTTAGATTTGAGATTTGGTGAGGAAATTTGAAAGGATGAAGAAAGAAAGAGATTAAGAAGAAAGAAAGGGACAAAAAAAAAAAAAAAAAAAGGAAAGGAAATGAGGAGGGCAGCGAAGAAAAATCAAGAGGAAAAGGAGACAAAAGGATAAGGTTTAAGGATTTTTATTAATAAAGGATTAGGGCTTAAATCTTTCAGATCATTATCCATAATATCAAAACTAATTAGAAAATTATTTGCGAACATATATACTAGAAATATATAACTTGATATAAAAACATGATTCAAAAGTATAATTTGTGAAAATATGATATTTAACTCAGTTCGGGTTTAAAATTGATATTTTTAAACAAGTAGTTGATTTAAAAAATTATTAAGATTTTACAAAATGAAAAATAACTAAAGTTTAAAGGTTTAGGAGTTTGTAAGACATTTTAAATGTTTGTTTTAAGATTTAGAAACTTAAATTTGAAATAAAAGGAGTTTTAAAATGAAGGATCGTATTGAAATTGGATAGTTTAATAATATTAAGAAAAGTTATTGAGGAACATAGATAATTTTGGAAAATATTTCAAATCTCAATTTCAACTCAATTCTATTTACTAATTTAATTACATCAAATTGTCTATTTATTTTCTATTATTTACTTATTTGATCCATTTGATAAACCAAATTTATTCCTATTTTATGAATACTAAAATGGACTTTTATTGATCATTTTATTGATAAATATTATGAATTTGGCACTCAAAAATTAATTTATGCTTTCAGGTCTTTAAAGAAAGTATTTTACAAAAAAAAAAAAGGGCAAAACGAGTCAAAAAATGCAAAGTTTGGAGACAAAAAGTGGTCCACACAACAAGGACATGCCATGTCTTTCAACCATGTCAACAAAAAGCACAATTGAGGGCTAAATCTTAAGTTTTGAAAAGACACAACAACGACATGACCTGTCACAAACCATGTCATTCTGGAAAATCAACTTTGCAAGGGACATTTCTGTGACACGATCTGTCTCCAGTCGTGTCGATTCTATGGAGTGCACAGCTTATGACATGGTTAAAGGACAAGTCGTGTCCCCAACTGTGTCAATTTTCACATAAAGGAAAATAGCACGACATGCCCAGCGACACGCCCTATCACTAACCTTGTCGATTTGACAGTCCCTTACTTAATGTGAAACGGCTTTTTTATTGAATAGTAACCTCCTATTATTAAAGAAATTTCTATTAGGCATTAAAGCGGTGTTATTTTGGAAAGCCAAGAGACCCGTCGCTTCTGTAACTTTCCATTTCCTACATTAATGAGCATTCAATTCCATTTATGCATAGATCATTATAAAATGAAGATGGTGGGAAGAATCAAAAGAGGAGAGACAGAGTCAAGAGAAAAAGTAGTACGAAGAGAAAATGTCCTTACACTTTTGTGTACTTTCACAGCAGCATTTGTGTTTGAGCGTATCAATCCATCAAGGAACATTGTTTTTATTACTCAATCTAATTTTAGATCCTTTCTATTTCTCCTTGTTATTGCTTTATATTGTTTTATCTATGGAGGAGTAGTTTAATATTGCTTGGGTATTGTGAATGCTTGATTGATTTCATGTGATTCCTTTGTTCTTAATTTCAAAACGTGTTGATTTTATTGTATTCAAGAGCTTGTGCCTAAAGAATGAGTCTGATTGGATGGTGCATCCCAATAGATTCATGTTTGATTTTGTTAAAAATAGACCGAGAGGTTGATTTAATTAATAGATCTAAAGCTATTGATGAGATTGCTCATAATCACCTAGAGATAAGGATGGTGAAATCTTTTATCACTCATTTTGAAATTCATTAGTGTGGTTTTAAAACGAATGATTCTTATTCTTTATGCAAATCTAAGTTGCTAATAGTTAGGAAAAGATTCTAGTAGTTTGGATTAGGTTTAGGTGCCTTTGATTTTGAGAGAAGCCTTAGCATAATTTAGTGAATCCAATGGTTCAATAATCAACACAACTTTTTGAGAAAATTCTTGAGTCACATGAATAGATCTTAGGTGAAGCATGACCCAAGTAACCTTGTGAATTGATTTATCCTTTTGCATGCTTGCTGTGAAACCTGTGAATAGTAGACTTAGTTTAGTTTCTATGTATATTAAACCAAATTTGATTTTTTTGGCTTGATAATAGGAAAAGAGTGAGTAGAAGTACTCATCAACGTTCCCTAGGAATATGACCTAGATCATTTCTTTATGCTACATCTGATGGATGTGCTTGCCCTGTAAGACCGTAGTTGAAAGGAAAACGATTTAGAAAATTTATAAATTTAAAACTCGGTCTTTTGAACCTATCACCATTTAAGCTATCTACTTTGTATTTCTAACTTAGGTTATTTCCAATTATCATTTGCCTCAAGTGAATACCGAAATAGTAACTTTAGGTCAAATGAAGAGAAAATGAATAACTATTCATGTCAAATGAACGAACTGTAGGGAGTGTATAATGAATTGTTAGGGGAAATCCTCAAACCCATGAAACACAATAACAAAAACTTGTTAAGGAGTTAGAAGATAATCCTAGGGTTCAAATACCTCGTGGTGGAGTAGTAGTTGGCTGCAAAACAGGAGAGAAAATGCACATCACTCAGTGCATGGTCGTCATGTTGGAAATTGTGAAAATGATTTTGATGATCATTGTGATGGGCATAGACTTAGAGGATTGCACGATATAGAGACTATAAAACTGAAAGTGCCATCTTTTGAAGGTACCAAAGGAGCAGATAAATTGAGAAGATCTTTGATTATTATGGCTGTGGTGATGTAAAGCAGGTTAAGCTTGTTGCGATTGAATTTAAGGGCTATGTTTCATATTGGTGAACAAATGTATTAGCTAGTGAAGGAGGAATAGAGAGTGAAATGTAACTACATAAGTTGAGATATGTGAGTTATTGCAGTGACGTTTTGTTCTGATTATTATAGCCAAGGATTGTTGATGTGGTTGAACATTTATGATAAGGAAGTAAGAGCATGGTTGAGTATATTCAAGAATTTGAGATCCTCATTGTTTGTAATCAAATCATCGAAACATTAGATCAATCAATTGCTAGATTCATTGCAGGTTTAAAATCTAAAATTTCTGATGTAGTTGAGCTTCGATGGATTGATACCTTGGAGGAAGTAATATTGATGTAGAAAAGGTTAAAAGGCAATGCAAATCTCACAAATCTTTAAGTAGCTCTTCTAAATATGAAAGTCGCAAAAATTCTTATTGCATGATGATAAAAAAAAAGAGTACTAATAGTTATAAAAATGATGAGAAGCATGGTTTTGTCCTTGATAAATTTATTGATGAAAAGATGAAGTCGATTTCTAAACCAAGTGATTCCAGTAGTGTTGGGAAGAAGATAAGAGATATTAAATTTTCCAAATGCTTAGGTTATAGCCATATGACTACTCAATGTCTAAATAAGCGAGTTTTTTATACTAGTGGAGGTTGTGTGGGAAGTGAAGGTGAAGAGGAAATGAGTATTTATTTCGATTCCGAAGAGGAAGGTAAGGAGTTAACGGATAAATCATTAGTTAGGGCTGCTATACCTTTGAATGGGGAGGTGAGAAGAAGCTTGAGTATTACACCAGTTTTTTATCAAGAACAAAGGTAGAATTTATTCCATATCAAATTCTTAGTGAATGGAACCATATGTGTAGCCATTATTGATTCCAAAATTTATACCAATGTAGTGGCAATGACACTTGCAGAGAAACTACAACTTCCAACTACTCCGCGTCCATAACTATATTGTTTGCATTGGCTCAATGAAAAGGGCTCAGTTCATGTCACTAGGTAAGTATCGGTTCTTATCTCTTTACCTAATCATTACACTGATGAGGTTCTTTATGATGTGGTGCCTATGAATGCGTCTCATATTTTGTTGGGTCTCCTATGGTTGTTTTTATCGACATGTGAACCACAACAGAAGAGAAAATGCTTACTCTGTATTATTCAATGGCATGTGGATTAAGTTGTTTCTTATGAGTCCCGAAGCAGTAAGGCAACTACATCAGGAATTGAATCCCCTTAAGAAGGAGTCATTATTGTTGACACAACAAGAGGTTAAGAAGGAATTGGTCAATGGACAACCAATGTGTTTGCTATATGTAAAACAAGCTTTGAAAGTTGAAGGTGATCTTTCTATTGCAGATGAAGTTCGAAATTTGTTGACTCAATTTGCTAATTTTTTTTTTTCGAAATAACTTCTACAAGGATTACCTCCTTTAAGAGGTATTGAGCATCAAATTGATTTGTTACTTAGAGCTACATTGCCTAATAGGCCAGCTTATCGAATAAATCCTGAAGAGGCTAAAGAATTAAAGAAACCAATAGATGAATTACTAGAGAAAGGGTTCGTGCAAGAAAGTATGAGTCCATGCTTGGTACCAGCTTTATTAGTGCCCAAGAATGATGGTAGTTAGAAGATGTGTGTAGATAGTAGGGCAATTAATCTCATCAATGTGGAATAATGATATCTTATACCATGTCTTGATGACATGCTAGACAAGTTGCATGGTGCTCAATTATTTTCCAAGATTGATTTCAAGAGTGGATATCACCAAATAAGAATGAAGGCTAGAGATGAATGGAAGACAACTTTTAAAACCAAACATGATTTGCATGAATGAATAGTAATGCCTTTCGGCTTATCCAATGCTCTTAATACTTTTATGAGATTGATGAATTATGCATTAGGAGAGTTTTTGGGAAAGTTTGAGTGGTCTATTTTGATGATATTTTGGTACATAGTCCAAATTTGGAGAGTCATGTTATGCACTTGACTTTGGTATTTATGGTGTTGAGGAATGAGAAATTGTAAGCACATTTGAAGAAGTGTATCCTTTGTAGACATGATTTGATATTTCTTGGATTTGTTGTGTCTAGAGAAGGTCTTCGTGTTGATGATGAGAAGATTAATGCTATTACTAAGTGGCCTATTCCCACTAATGTTTCCGAGGTACATAGTTTTCATGGGCATGTTTATTTTTACAGGAGATTCATCAAAGATTTTTGTGCCATTATAGCACCATTGATGGAGTTAACAACGAAAGGGGTTTCTTTTCAATGGAGTCAAGCGGTTAATTAAAGTTTTGAGTTGATTAAGAAGAAATTGACTTCAACACCCTTGTTAATACTACATGATTTTAACAAGGTTTACGAGCTTGAATGTGATGCCTATAATGTTGGAGTTGATGCGGTTCTTAAGCAAGAGAGTCGTCTTGTTACATATTTTAGTGAGAAGCTACATGGAGCTACATTGTACTATCTCATGTATGATAAGGAATTGTGTTCTTTGATCCGAGCTTTTATGGTATGGAAACACTATCTATTACCTAAAGAGTTCACCATATTTTCTAACCATGAATCTTTAAAATATTTGAGAGGTTAAAATAAGTTATCCAAGAGGCAGGCGAGATGGGTTGAGTACTTAGTGACATGTGCATATACTCTTAAGTATAGGAAGGATAATGCTAATGTAGTAGCTGATGCATTATCTAGGAGGTATACATTGTCGAATTCTAGAAAGGGCAAATTATTGGGGTTTAATCAAATTGTGGAACAATATTCTGAGGATGAAGTGTTTGCACCCATTATAGTAGCTTTTGGTGAGGCAAAGTCAATGGATGATGATCATATGGTTGATGGATATTTGTTTTGCTAAGGAAAAATATGTATTCCACAGGGATCTATGTGAGAGATGCTTGTCAAAGAAGCCCACCATAGACATTTCAAGAATCATTATGCCTTTGATGCATTGAAAGAACACTTTTATTGGCCTAATATTGCCAAGGATGTGCATAGAGTGATTGAGGAGTATTCTACTTGTAAGAGGGCATGAACCACAGGGCTTGTATATGCTATTACCTTTCCCTACCAAACCGTAGACTTTGTCTTGTGACATCCTAGGACTCAAAGAGGGCAAGATTTTGTTATGGTAGTTGTTGATCAATTTAGCAAGATGGCGTACTTCATTCCATGCCATAAAACCAACGATGCAGTGCATATTCTTGGTTTGTTTTTGCAAGAAGTGGTTAAACTTCATAACATTTCACAATCTATTGTTTCTGATAGAGATGTTAAGTTTTTGAGCTACATATGGAAGATCTTGCGGAGGATGTTGGGTACGAAGTTGTTATTTAGCACCCCTTACCACCCACAAATCTATGGTCAAATCGAGGTTGTGAATAGAACTTTAGGTTCTTTGTTATGAGCTACTATTTGAAAGAATTTGAAGAATTGGGATTTTTTTTTTGCCTATTTTGGAATCCGCCTATAATCATCCAGTCTATACTATGACGAGCAAGTCGCCTTTTGAAGTTGTTTATGGGTTAAATCCTAATTTTCCATTGGATTTGCGTTCTAAAACTCTTACAATAGAAGATAGTCAAAGTGGATTGGACCATGCTTGCCAAATTTAATATCTCCATCAGAAGGTATATGATTGTTTGCAAAAACAGAGTGATAAGGTGAAAGAAAGGAGTGATAAAGAAAGACGAAGAGTTGAATTTATACCCAATAACTTTTTGGTTTACCTTAGCAAAGATAGATTCTCAAGGTATATAGGTCATAAATTGGCACTGCGAGCTGATGGGCCATTCAAGATTGTTGAGCGGATCAATGATAACATCTATAAAGTTAAGTTGCTAGATAATTTTAGAGGAACTTCAGCTACATTCAATGTGATGGATTTTTCACCATAAACTCTAGATGAGTTTGATCCAAATTTGAGAGCAAATCTTCATTAGCCTCAGGGCGATGATAGTTATCATGGGTCACTTATACTAGTAACCGGGGCTAAAGTGAAAGGCTTGTTGATTTACCTAAAAAAATTCTTGCAAATGATCCGAATGATGATGAATGATCTTTCCAAAGGATATATGATACACTTTGGAATAGGAATTAATTTGATGTGCTTAAGCATTGAAAATTTGTCATTAGAGAAGATCACGCTCGCTATCATGCCGTAGTCCAGGATGTGATGGAGAACATGCTCGTGATAGAATCTGAACTCACGCATTGTGCACCAATAGAGATCACGGTTGCTATTATGCCCGTGATCTAAGCCATGATAGATGATACAGTCGTAATGGAAGCTGTGAGCACATCATCATCATATGATTTGAAGACTCGAGGAGATAATGGGTGTGATTACGTCCGTGATGTTGATCTTTATTGGCCCTATCATACTCATGATTGCTTGAGGAAGGAAGAAGAAATATGATATAGATGATCATGGCCCGAGTCACGGCTATGATCGGCGGGGGGATCACTTGCCTTGTTTTAAGAGTTTTTAAAACACTAGTTTCTTATTTTACTTGTTAGTTTTTTATTTTTCCATATTTTGTCACGCCCCGAATTTGGTTCAAGGCGTGCCAGCCGCCACGTATAACACTTACGCATTATACGTTAAGGCTGACTTAATCTATAGTTTATCGTGATCGTTGCTAAACAAATTTTAGATTATGAATATGTTGAATTAGATTTTGAAAACAATTAGAGTTGCGGCGGAAAAGAGATACATTTCTTTAAAATGATTTTCGAATAGGCTACTTTCTTGAGTAGACCATTACATATAATAAAGTAAATTTCTCAAAACGATTTTCAAATAGGCTATTCTGGTGAGTAGACAAATGTTTATAAATAAGTATCGTATCATCAAGTATCTCAAAGTATACAATGTTTAGTATCTCAGAAAAATACAATCATGGGCTCATAGATATGCCCTTATCGAATCATAAGTTTGAAAAGATGATCAATAACTTTTGCTATAAACAGTTCAGCATTCCTAGGCACTTAACTTGTTAACAAGCTCCTTTAGAATCGTCCCATACCCGATAATCACAAGCATCCAGATCATCACCTGAAAAAGAAGGAATGAGCCGAAGCCCAGTACGACAGCAACACAAGCACACACGAGATGGGCACACATGCCTATTCTATATGTAATGCAACAACCAATAGTTTATATCTTTAAATTAAAGTGCGACAAACAACAGTGGAGCACTCACACTCCAGCAACACGCTGGGAACCTGGGGGTCCTGAGTAGCAGCAACTGCTCAGGGGGTTGATATAGGCAGCCCGAATACCTATATCTCCTACCTCTACAAGTAATAGCCTCGTCTGGGGCTCACAGCCGTTACGTATCTCTACCCATCACAGTCCATAATATAGTGTAGCTCAACCGGTCCCATAAACGTGAACCACACTACATTACTTCTCTCCGATCTAGGTAGACGTTATCCCGCTACCGTTTCCCCCATCAGCTACCCACCGTACCACCATGCCCATGGTGGCCTAAGCGCCTAACTACCGTGCTGGCATCGCCTAGCAAGGTTGCCGCCCCTCGGGCCAGGTCTCAAAAACGGCCACGCACAAGCAACAAGCAATTATTGAGGTCGTCTTTAAGTATTATTTCATTTAGAATGCCTACCCTAGCAAGCAATACACAAGTCACTACGTACCTGGTACAGAGTCTGTGCTCCGAACAATCAGAAGATAGACAAGAAGATAAAAGCAGAAGGCAGACTCCTAACAAATATCTGCTTCAAAGATTAACTCATATAAGCATTCGATTCAATTATCAACTTATATCAAACATATATTAACCACTTAGTTTTCTAGCGAATTTACATTTGAAACAACATACTCCTCTTATTATTCGTGGTCTATCATATTTTAGAAATTACGTACTCCTTATCATTTAAGGTTTAACCTAACATATTAATCGAAGCCAATTTCTAGTTAATATGATCATATAGGTATTCATCAATTAATAGCTAAGTATAAATTATTGGTTTCTGAAGAATTTACTAAGCTAATATTAGTTAATAAATCTATATTAATTTTATCTAATCAAGTTGAATATAATTAACTAGTCAAGTTTACTAAATGGTAATTAGGTCATTTAAAATGGTAAATTCTATGGTATGTCCTATAGTCAATCTATTAAACTTTTATTAAGCAAAACAACTTATTAAAATATAATTTTTATGTTATTTATAATTTATTTTTACATCTAAATGGACTAAGGAATCTAAACTAGTTTCCTACTATGTTTGTACTATCTTGTGATGTTATATTTATACTTACTTTATTAAATAAATTTATAAAATAAAAATAATTAATTACTTATCTTAAAATTCATAATTTAACATGAAAACACATTATTTACATTTATTTCATATTCATTTGATTAGAATTAATTTACCTTAAATTACCTCCTTTCATTTCCTATAGAAAACTAGTGTGCACCCTAACTTTGATAAATCGGTTTATTATCTTAAACATGGGTTCTTAAGCTCAAATTTTTATGTAAACTTCCTAACACATATATTTATATGTTTATAAGGTCATTGGGCCTAAATTAATTAGTTTATTATGGTTTTAATTTTAATTGATTCAAAACTGTCCAGAGCAGGGCATAGGCAGTGACGACCGATCGGTTCGGTCGAATTTGACCTTTAACCCGACCGGTTCTTGTCCGGTTCTTTGCATTATGTTAAAGGAGACTTCTTGAGCTTTCAAATTATTGTAGTTTCACCGAAAAAGGAGGAGAAAAAGTCACCGGTTCGGCCATATGAATTCACGCCACCACTGCTGGCCGAAATACTGTTTTGCCCTGTTTTCCTATTTTGTAATTTAATTTTTAAAAATAGTAAATGTATTTCAAAAATCACGAAAATTTACAGTTTGTATATAGACATGTTAAAATATCATTTCTATGAATTTCATCCAAAAATAAATTCATTTAATATTTTATCTAAATATTATAACCTAAGTTGTCCATATTTAATACATATGCATATAAATTGATCTTTAAGCATATTGAATTCATCTAAAACATGTTTATTCTATGTTTTATTATCTAGTATATACTTTGATTTATATTCTACAACTTGACTCATGAATCATAACTCAAATCATTATCAATAATACAATTTTTCCAAAATTCCAACACATCAACACAAACATATATGCTTATATATTTCAACAGAAATTATTTTTAGTATATTCATATATTTATTTGATAATTTCATTTCAAAAAAAATATATATATATCAATTCAACATTATAACATACATATATTCATACATATAATAACTTCAAATACTCAATTTTCTAACATACATGTGCATGTTTCGGTTTTCATACTTGCATGTACATATTTTATTTAATACTTGAATCTAAGTTCATTTTTAGTGATTGACATGAATCTAAATATCATTAACATAATTAAACAAAATAATTATAACTACTTACTTGAATTTAGTAATATCAACCAAATAGTTGCCTCCACTACTACTTCTACACTCAAGGATTGATGGAAATTCTTCAAGCTTATTTTTCCTAATTTCAACCTTGTTTGTAGTCTTTAGTTTCACCTCTTGTGTGCTTGGTTGATGGAAGAGTTTTTTATGTATTTTTGGGGAGGTTTTTGAGAGTGTTTTGAGAGAGAACATGAGAGAGAGATGGGATGCTAAAAATGAGGCATGAATTAAGGTTTTCTAAACCCTATATTTATATGGTAATATTGTACAAGGGGATGATGATTTTTGTTATGATAAGCGGTCGGTTGCTATGGTCAGTATCAGTAGGAATTCAACATATAAGCAGATAGTGGAGATTATTTGCAATAGACTAAAGGTAAATAGGTACACATCGGTGGAGCTATATCATAGGGTAGCTATTGGAGATAGGATGCTACGTTATGATATTATTCCAGTGACCGATGATGATGCGGCGCAAGAGATGTTGGTGTACACAGAGGGATCAGTGGCTGTTTATGTGCAGATATTTGAAAATGAATTGTCACAGGTACCTGCAGGGGATAGGGGCATTGATAGAAATATTGGAAGCCAGGGGCTGGTAGACTCAAACTCAACTCCAGTTCAGACAATAGGCAGTGCACAACTGGAAATAGGTAACTTTGAATTTTGTGGCGGTACATCGGTAGGTGGTGATGATATGGATGCTGTGCAAGACTCATCAGTAAGTGAATCCAGTGACGACTATGATGATGAAAACGATAATGTGGAAGTTTTTCCACAACAATATGCTTTGCCCGAGGTGCAAAGAAGGGGAAATAGCTGGGACCGTTTCATTGCTCCTACTGATGTTGATGCAATAGGAAGCTCAGTGCCAGTTCCGTTTTTCAATGCTGAAGTTGGTAATACTTACGCAGCATATGATGATGAGCAGGAAATGAGTGCCGGGAATTGGAGCTTCAGTGATGAATTTAAGGTTGGGATGCGGTTTGAAACCAAAGATCATCTCATACGGGCTGTTAAAATGTGGCACGTAACGAACCACTATAACTTTAAGGTAGTGGATTCGGATCCAAGATCATGGGCAGTGAAATGTACTAATATCCACAACAGAGGTTGTAGGTGGAGACTCAGAGGCAGTTATAAGAAACATGGTGGCTGGTTTCATATCACTAAATTTGAGGGGCCTCATACCTGCTTGGATGAAATCACTGGACAGGATCACTCTCAGTTGGACTCCACCAGCTTGTCTAGGGCCATAATATTGGAGATCCGCAATTCTCCAGATGTGAGGGCGAAGGATCTCCAAACGAATATATTAAAGCAGTTCGGGTATAATGTTCACATAAAGAGAATTCGTGAGGCAAAGAGAAAGGCAATTGAGCAGGTGTACGGTACTTGGGAGTCGTCTTACATAGAGCTCCCGCATCTACTCAATGCAATTACTGAGGCAAATCCAGGAACAAAGGTCGAGTGGCGAACTCAAGATTCAAATACAGCCAGCCACGTATTCTTGGAAAAGCTTTTTTGGGGATTCGGTCCTTGCATCGAGGCGTTCCAGTATTGCAGGTATGTATTGTAATAGTGCTTTAGTTTTGTTATACCTGATTGATATTCACTGACTATGTTATATACGTTTAATCATTGCAGACCTGTGATCACAGTTGATGGTACCTTCCTGTATGGCAAGTACAAGCACAAATTGCTTATTGCAGTGGCAGTAGATGGGGCAAATCATATAATCCCATTGGCCTATGGTCTAGTCGATGAGGAGAAGGCGGAAACCTGGGGTTGGTTCCTTGCAAAAGTGTTGGAACACGTCATCAAAGACCGATCCAACATTTGCTTGATATCGGACCGCCATGCGGGTATCAAGAGTGCGATGGAAGGTGACAATGCGGTGTGGCCTACAGGGTGGCCTTGGCGCTGGTGTATCCGGCATGTTGCAAGCAATTTCAATTCGAAGGCCAAAAGCAAGGAATGTAAGGAAATAATAAAAAGAGCTGCCTATCAAGCACAGAGTCGAAAATTTCATGGATACTTCAATGCAGCACTTCAAAGCAATCCTTCGACGGCACGACAAATCCTCGAACTACGTCCATGTTATGTACCTCCAGCTGCTCAGAGATTTCGAGCGGGTAGGGCAGCACGCGTGGGGAGCAGCCTGTTTGGCTTGGATATACAGGCAGCTATGCCTGGCTTCCGACGTCGACACGAGGGACATGGTAGAACCGCTAGTTGTCCTGCAGATATGGGCATTGGAGCACTTCCCCCACATTGCCCCGGTACGGCGACTGCTCACCTCTGTTACCGCAGGCCGCCCACTCATCAGTCATTGGGGTGCGACTTTCGACGTCACCCGTGTGTCCACCCACCTATTGATTGAGTACCACGCCTCCTTTGATCGACAGATGGCGCATCAGGTATGCGATAGATCACTTTTGATTTCCATTGTCATCTACTCTTAAATTTCTATTGTGCGATCATTTTCTAATATAGTAGATCACTTTTGCTACTTCATCAGGTGGTATGGGACCTATACAGTTCCATCCTGCCCGCCCTGCCACCATACTGTCTGGTAGGCAGCGATGTATGGCGTGCCCGGGTGCCATTGGTATACTTCTACCTTGTCGAGCACTACTATCCGGATAAAGTGCTCAGACAATTTAGTGGCTTCCAGGAGATACCAGCCCCTCTTGCTGATATGAGATCCCTTCATGAGATTGACATGAGGGGACGTTCCGAGTGGAACTGGCAGGCCGAGCATGCCAGGTGGATCGCTGAGTGGGATGCTCGACGTGATTGTATTGTACAGATGCCAGATTTGTCGGCTGGGACATCTGACGATTACTTCCAGTGGTATCATGCGATCACCCAACGTTGGATCGGTCGCACGGGAGCTATCATGCGATACATGGTAAGATCACTGTCTCTGTAAGCTTTATATCTACTTGTACTGACTTATAAGCTATTCACTGATATAAATATTTGCTATTACTCGCAGGCTGATTTCATTTCTAGCGTCCCAGACATGCCCCTAGGGCTTACTGCATCCACTGCACGAGATGTCTGTCGTGTAGTGGATGAGTTTATGGGGTTGAATTTCAATGATCCAGTACCACCAGCTCCAACAGCAGCAGCAGCACAGGGTGACCCACAGCCTCATACCGTATAGAGACGACATCCTCCTAGAGAGAAGCGTGGGGGGGACGGGACGGGGTCGGGGGCGAGCTCGGGCTCCAGGTATACAGATCAGAGATGAGCCTGAGCCGTCCGACCTACCTCCATTCGATGAGCCTGGTCCTTCCCAGGTCATTCATGACGAGGCTGACCCGTCATCCACTTCTTACGATATGGGGGACACCCCTATGCCAGACCCGTCATCCAGTGACTTCCACACTCCCCTGGCTCCACAGAAGAGGTGACCATCGCCATCTCATGATATGGGGGAGGGCTTTACATAGGTCGAGCCAGACTCTGTCCCATTCTATCAGTATAGTATTGCTACGGGAGAGGAGCCCGCTCCAGTTACAGAGACTGGCCCATATTCACCGCATCCTCATCATCAGCGTACCCCATTCCCAAGGATATACGTGAGGCGGGGTAGAGGTCGAGGACGAGGGAGGAGGGACACACAGCAGCAGCAGCAGTAGTGGACGATAGACAGATTTTCTTCTTTTTACTTTTTTTTTTTTGTATGTAGCTTCTTATTTCCTTATATTATTCTTGTATGTATAGATCGTACTCATTTTCTCCTATACTTTTTATTAGAACAATCACTCTACATTTCATTCTATTTCATTTTCTATTATGTATTATGACTCTACGAATACTCATATTTTCATTGCACTGTGCATGATTGGGATTGGGAATGTGTGTTTCGATTAGGCTTGAAAACACTGTAGTTTATTAGTTTTTTAGCCATGGTGGAGGATGGTTAATGGCTTCTATGGCTGTTTATATTTGTATTTGACAGGTTTTTACAGGCTTTTGATGTAAATTTTTGCTTTTTCAAGAAATATGATAGGATTTGGCTGATTTTAGCCTGGCCTCGTCTCTTGAAGAGACGAGGCCACTCCTTGGCCTGACCTCGTCTCTTCAAGAGACGAGGCCGTGTTGTCTATTTCTGGGGTTAATTTCGTCCCAGTGGTATTTTCGTAATTTTTTTTAATTTTAATAATATTTTTTTTCCTTTTCCCGATGTTTCAACTACAACTATTTTATATTTAAAGTTAACTAAAAAAAAAATTCCAACATACACACCCATAATTTTCTTTTTAGTCATGGAAAATTTATTTTTATTAATATTAGTGTATAGAATAATCCTTCTACATCAATTCTATTTATTCTTCATTAGCTTAATATTACAATAAATTACCATGATTAAGTTAAAATCAAATATTATAAAAAATGAATGACTTACAAATTTAAAAATGCATATACAATTTATTAAATTGTACTAAAAATTTATAAATGTATATACTATTTAAGTATTTATTAAATTGAACTAGTACCTAAAATATATAAACTTAAATTCTTAAAGTTTGCTTTACTTTTAATTTTATTAATTAAAAATATTTAATAAAATTTTTCTCTTAAGGTTTGAGTTCCAAGATTTTTTATCCATTCCCAAAACCACATAGGGTTTAGCATAATATCTCAAAATCTGTTTAAACCTATAGAAAATACCTATAACTTATTGAGGTTGAACAGGACGGAACATTCTCTAAGCACCTATCTAGTTACTCCTTATGTGCAAGTCTAACGCATATAGTGTTAGCTAGTTTATTAAAATACAAAGTAGATAAATGGTGTTTTACTGCCATATTATAATTTAGCTTATGAGGGATGAGAATGTCCATGCATTGAAAAAGAAAAAAAAAAGTAGTTGTCCCAATTGATCCGGCGAAGCATAGATAAAATGCAATTTTACAATACGACTTGTACATTGTCAAACTGCAATATAGGCGTCCGCTTTAAGGACGGACGCATGACTCAACGACTGGAGAGGAGGGAAGAGAGGGGGCTAGGGACGGATTTTAATTAAGTTAATATTAAAATTATTTAGTTATATTCATTTGTTATTATAATATATTATATCTTCTAGATTAATGGGAATTTTATTATTGATTTCTATATTTCTAAAACTTTATAAAGGAAATCAAGAGTGTTTATTGCATTTCATAACAGCTTATATACATGTTACTTGAAAATTCATTATTAACAAAAAATATAGAGTTAGTATTTGTAAAAATTTTGCTCTTAACAAAAATAAATCATTAAATATATCTATATATGATATCTATTCAATAATTCATTGTTCATTTTCTTAACAATAATTATAGAAAGAAAATGTTACTAATCAAATTATATAATTAATGTGCAATAGGATTGCTTTTAGCATAAATAGATCATATTTAGATAGGATAGTTATCCAAGAATTCATATACATTTTAATAAGAATAATTGTAGAAGAAAACAACTTACAAAATTAAATTATGTAATTAATGTGTAATAAGATTTAATTATGATACGAATAATATAATTATTATTTTTTGTATACTTTAAATAAAAAATTTAGTTATATACAAGAGTTTATTTAGTTAGATATGATTTTATGATAAAAGAATTTAATGCTATTGGGGATTGTAAAAAAAAAAAAAAGTTAAAATGAAAAAGAGAGAGAAAATGAGTAGTTAGTGCAATAAATGTACGTTGAAAAAGTAAAAAATGCGACCAACGGTGTTTGAACTCACGACCTCATGAATGTAAAAGAAAATACTTCACCACTACATAATACTTGTTATAATATATGATTTTTTAAAAAAGAAAATAATTCAAATAATTAATTTTTTCGGGTCTTAGGGGCCGAGGCCACCCTCAGACCTGCCTTAAATTGCATCAAGCGTCTTTCTTCATTTTAATCTTCTTGATTCCACAACTATCAGTCTAGTTTTTTATAATACAAGTTATAGTAATATATATATATATATATATATGTGTGTGTGTGAATAAAATGTCAATAAAGTAGATTAATCATTGGAAATAAAATGTAAAGCGCTAGATTTCAATCATGAGCTTCACGTATAATTTTGAGCTAAGATGGCTGGCCTCAGAGTCAAGTTTGTGTATCATTTGAGACGTTTAAAGGAGAATTGATTTGGGAGTCTTAAATTAGACACTAAAGGAGGGTTTTGATAGATTCAAAACATTGTCTTGTTGCCAAAAATTCCAACTTAAAAAGATCAAGCACTTGTCTCGAACTAGTGCACACTTTACTTCAATCAATTATAGCTATTGAGGAATCGATCATGATTCATAAGTGCGTTCAAGCATGTTGAGATTGCCTACTCATTCTTCTTATCATTTTCTCTCTTAGTCACCTTTTATGTGGCAATTTATGTGGCCCACTTAGGCTACTTGTTGCATAATTGCACATAACTCACATATTATCATCCCATTTAAACCTAGACACCCATGATTACACAAAAAGGAAGGTTAAATTTTTAAAATAGATTGTATATCGATGACAAATAAGGTAATATTTTAAGAGATGCATTCATCACAAACATAATCTTCAAGATTATTCACTAAATACGTTCTATAATTGCACATAACTCCCACCCCATTTAAACCTGGACACCCATGATTACATAAAAAGGAAAGTTAAATTCTTAAGATAGATTGTATGTTGATGACAAATAAGGTAATATTTTAAGAGATACATCCATCGCAAATGTAATCTCCAAGACTATTCGCTAAATACATTCTATAATTGCACATAACTCTTACCCATTTAAACCTAGACACCCATGATTTCATAAAAAGGAAAGTTAAATTCTTAAGATAGATTGTATGTTGATGACAAATAAGGTAATATTTTAAGAGATACATCCATCGCAAACGTAATCACCATGACTATTCACTAAATACATTCTATAATTGCACATAACTCTTACCCCATTTAAACCTAGACACTCGTGATTACACCAAAAGGAAAGTTAAATTCTTAAGATAGATTTTATATTGATGACAGATAAGGTAATATTTTAAGAGATACATTCGTCGCAAACATAATCTCTAAGAGTATTCACTAAATACAGTCTATAATTACACATAACTACCACCCCATTTAAACTTAGACACCCATGATTACACAAAAAGGAAAGTTAAATTCTTAAGATAGATTGCATGTTGATGACAAATAAGGTAATATTTTAAGAAATACATCCATCGCAAACATAATCTCCAAGATTATTCACTAAATGTATTCTATAATTGCACATAACTCCCACCCCATTTAAACCTGGAGACCCATGATTACACAAAAAAGAAAGTTAAATCTTAAGATAGATTTTATGTTGATGACAGATAAGGTAAATATTTTAAGAGATACATTCATCGCAAACATAATCTCTAAGATTATTCACTAAATACATTCTATAATTGCACATAACTACCACCCCATTTAAACCTAGACACCCATGATTACACAAAAAGGGAAGTTAAATTCTTAAGATATATCGTATGTCGATGATTGATAAGATAATATTTTAAGAGACATATTCATCGCAAACATAATCTCCAAAATTATTCAGTAAATACATTTTATAACCATGCTCGAATAATTTTCTATCAATAAGAAGATGCTTGAGGATTTATTTCTATAAGTTGATTTCACAATGAATTATAAATGCGGTAATGGAAATAAGGTATTGAGTGATAAATAATTAGATTTACTTTACAAAAATAAAACCTACATTGAAAGGATATAAAGCATGATCGCATCAAACGTGAGTATGGCCATCAACTCATCATCAATTAAAAGATTGCGATTTCAAAATTCTTGTTGAAATCCTTAATCTTGACTAGCACTTTGAGTAGCTATGGATGGAGAATCTAAACTCTCTATTAAGATCCTAGAGTTTAGTCAAGTCTCACCGATGAATGACATCCCATCAACATCTATTCCCTTGACTTTCTTTGACATCCCATGGCTTCTTTGTCTTCCACCACAACGACTATTCTTTTACAAATATCCTTACTCAACCCAACACTTTATCCAATCCACCCTACCCCTCCTCAAACATTCACTCTCTGTCACCCTCCAACGCTTCTTCACGCTTGCTTCCACCCTTATGTGCCCTTTGCACCCCAATAAGCCTTATATGTTGCATAGCCCCGGAGGCTATGTACCCTTCATTATCGCGGAATCAGCTATCGATTTTAGCTTCGTCATAGATGACCATTTTCTTGATTCCACCCTCTTGCACCCTTTACTACCACAATTAGAGGGTGCACATGTGTGCCAATTACCTGGCGATGTTGTGTCTCCACTTATGGCCATCCAGATAACAGTGTTTCCTAATTTAGCACTTTGTATTGGTGTGCAGTTTCACCACTTCGTTTGTGATGGAAGATCATTGAGTAATTTCATGAAATCATGGGCATCTGCTTTTAGAAATGCAGGAGGTCTTACTATGATAGCTCAACCTTTTTATAATAGAGAAGTGATTAAGGACCCCAATGGTCTTGAACTTAACTTTTTGAATGAATGGTGGGGCTGGGCGTCAAAGTTGCAAAGAAAGCTTCCGGGTATAAATCTAAGCAAGTCTCTTATTATTCATAACATTAGAGCTACTTTTATTTTGAGTAAGATTCAGATAAATAAGCTCAAACAATGGTTGTCGAACCAATGTACAAGCCACATTACCTACATGTCGACTTTTACAGTAGTTTGTGCATTAATGTGGGTTTGCTTTGTTAAGACAAAGGTACCTAGCAATACCATTATAACCAAGTCTTTAGAAAATGACAACACCAACAAGAAGCTTCATTATTTTTTATTCTTTGGAGATTGTAGAAATCGCCTAGAGATGGAAGGGTCAATCGTGCCTGAAACATTTTGGTAACTGCATGAGTTTTTGCTTCGTTGAAGCTGAACAGAATGTGTTGGTGGCAGAAAATGGCATAGCTTTAGCTGCAAAAGCAATAGGAGACAAGGTTAAGGAATTTAAAGAAGGTGGTCCATTGAAGGATGCAAGTAAATGGTTTTCAAATTGGACAAGAGCATTTGAGCTTGAAAACCTTATGACAGTTTCAGGATCCCCGCTATTCCATAATTATGATATCGATTTTGGATGGGGAAGACCAAAGAAGAGTCACTTCAGTCACATCGATGCTGGGAGATGCTTTTCTCTTGTTGAGAGTAGAGATGAGGGAGGCGGTGTTGAGATGGTGTTGCTTTGAATCGACCGTTAATGAAGGCTTTTGTTTCTATTTTTGAGCAAAGCTTGAAAATGTTTTGACTTTGACTTTTACATTTATACAATGGAACTGGAAAAACCAACTATGCTTAGTTAAAGTTATGTCCTTCTTTTGCAGGGTTTTTTTTTTTTTTTCCATTTTCTTTTGCTCTTGAAAGTTGTAATAATCAGAAGATGAATTGAATGTCGTATTGGATACCTCATTGTTGACAAATTTTTTATCAAACTTTTTAGTGATAGATTCTAGGAGAATTTGCGAATTACTTCATTGAACTTTTACTAAGGTGCGAATTCATCTCTTAACATTCAAAGTATGCTTTTTAACCCCTTAAAATTTGAAAATTAGGCACTGCTTACATTTTTCACTAAGTTCAGAAGGGACAATCTCCACATGGATGAAAGTTTAAGGATGTTTGATGTGTGTATGATCACCAAGTATAAAATTTATAATCCAATTAATTCAAATCCACACAAGGCAGCGCACCTATCTTGTAGTATATAAATTAACTCGGATGTCGTCCTAAGGATCTATGGGCAATTACTAGTAATACCCTTTCACTACTATCTAGTCTAAATTATCAAAAGATTGTATTAACCCTAATTACTAATTATGCTAATAGTTGACAAACCCTAATTATAGAATATGAGAACTTTCCTTAATTTAATTCAATTCACAACAATGCCCCTAGTTTTGATCCACCCTAACCCTTAATACTTATGATAAAATTAACTGATGAAAAATCAAATCTTGAACTGCAGGGTTTCTAAATTAAACCAATTACTCTCTTCAAGTCAATTGATTCCTAATTTTACATGAGAAAATGGGAATCTCTTCCTTCACTCACGCCAATGTAAAATTGCATAAAACTCACAAACCCTAAATAAAGATTTAATCTTTATAGCAGAAATTCGAAGCCTCCCTATGTCTAGGTGAAACATGCAAATTTATCATTCATGTAAGATCTATCCTATTAGTTGAAATCTCTTTCTAACTAATAAGAATCAAACAAGCAATAATCCTGGCCAGAAAATTATCACAAGACAATTAAATCACATGAATGAATTCAAGATCAAAACTTCTCATCAATTGATAACAATTCAGAACATGAGTTAGGGTTTCACAAAACCTAGGGCAAACAAATCTACTCTTCCATATGATAAACAACAAGAACAATAGATCTAGAAGAGTTTAATTGAATCATAATAACAAAAACCCCTTTGAAACAATTGTTGTGATTCCGGATGGTTGTGCCGTCAATTCTTCTTTGAAAAGCTCTCCAAAAGACGAACTTAGGGTTAGAAAATGATCTCTGACTCTCCCTCCTCTCTCAAACAATGAAAGAAGGCTGTATTTATACAAAATTGCATATACACGGGTACCCTACACGACTCGTGTAGCTCGGGGCGTGTACAACTTAATCCCAGCGCATTTTCCTTTGATGTCATGTGTACACTACTCATCCTACACTACCCGTGTAGCCTGGGTCGTGTACATTGAAAAAGCTGATTTTTCTTCAAGTTTATCCTCCAAATCTACACTAGTAGTGTATAATTACTAGTGTATGACCAGTAACTTCATCTAGGCTCCATAATCCTTTAGTAACTTGGTTTCTTTCATGATGAATCTCTTAAAAAACTTCATTATTCCATAATCATCCCTGAAACAAGTAATTAACCCAATAAAAGTTCTTTCCTTTAATGACTTACTTAAATAGTATATAAAATATGCTCAATAATGCACAAATAATGAGGGTCTTAAAACACTTATCACATGCATATAGGTAAAAGTTTGAGGGGGTATTTTGTAACTTCTCCTTTAATTTTTTAATAGATAATGTTAATTGTCCTTAACTGTGCCAATTTTTAAAAATTCATAAGGTAAATCTACACTTTGGTTTTTTTTTTTTTTTTTTTGTGGGGGTGGGTGGCGGGTGGGTGGGGGTGTGGAAGGTGTGGAGGTAGGGCTTTGTAATTTGCAATTTCCCCTTAATTTGTTACCTAGAAATTTTTTGACATCATTTAAACATTTGGACTAAGTCCATTTGTAATTTTTTTTTTTTTTTTGGCTAGTAATATGAATTTGCTCAATATGAAAACATTAAATCAATCGAATTCATCAGTACAAAAGAATCCATATATAAAGGATGGTACCAAAACCCAATCGAGTAAATTGGTACATCCCTTTAAAAAATCTCATGATAAGGATGGCATAATCCGACACAGAGGATGACAATAAAAAGAAAAGCAAATATGATGAATACATAAATATGAAATTGAAATTAAACCTCTTATTTAAGAAGTCGTTGAAAATCTAAAATCTGGATTGTTGTGATCCCTTTATATTCATAAGATTTGATGAAGTAGACATACAATGATTGATTGTGATGAATTGGTGTTGGTGAAAATTGTTGATAAAAGGAAAATATGAAAATTTTCACTAAACAAAAAGATAGCAATCCCAAGATGTTAAAACCAACAAAATTGGATTTGTGGTTTTTAAGGTAATAAGATAAGGATAGAGGATTGACTGCCCCTCAAAAGCTATGGTTTAGAAAGACATTTTCCCTTCTTTTTTTCTTAGTAACCATTTGTAAGGTTTTTATTCCATTTGTAACTAATTGCAAAGTTTAGGTTTATAATTGCAAAATATTGATTTGTTAACTTGCAAAATCAAGTGAGTTGAATAATATATATATAATGCTAGTACTAGTTATAGATCAAGTCATGAATTAAGAAAAAGGATAACCAAATTGCAAAAAAGTTAAGATTTTGAATCCCACTAGGTGTTATATGATTACGCTAAAGATAATTCTAATTGTATGGTTGATAGGATAAATTACACTAGAAGGTCTCAAATTTTTGGGGTAAGTTTATTTAAGATTCCAACATTTTAGTAAGTTCATTTAAGGTCCCAATGTTTGGAAAAGTTTTCTGATTTTTAACTAAATATTTCTCTTATTAATACATGTCAATGGAAACCCTAGAAGAAGGGTTTTCGAAGTTTTAATTAAAATTTTTCTTATTTACATGTGTCAATGGAGACCTCAATCAACCCACTTCTCTAAACATTGGGACCTCAAGTGATTGTCTTTTCTAAATGTAGGAACCTCTTTTAAACTACTCGAAATGTTGGGACCTCAAATGAACCTGTCCCCAAACATTAGCACCATCTACTGTAATTTACTAATTGTTGATATTCTTGGACAGTAGAGATTCTTAATGTAATCCAATATCTCTTTCAAGATTACTCAATTATAATACTAGGTCGATTAACTAAAATTTCTTTCTAGTTAAAACCCCCAAGATAGCATTATCGATCTAGAATCCCCATATTAAGTTTGACCCTAAACCCGAAGATTTATATCATCTTATTTCTAGGATCGCATACAACTCCTTCCACTTGTGTTGATCTGGTTATACAAACAATTTTTCAATTAATTTGAATGAATATCAAATTAAGAATTAATATTGTGCATTATCAATTTAAAATAAACAATAAAGAATAACTCAATTAGAGTAAAAAACAATATACCAAAGTCAATGAAGAACAAATCACACAATCATCATAGGGTTCATCAAAATTTGGACTAGTAGTCTACTCCTTCATAGAAGAAGTAATAATAACCCAAAAAGATATACAATAAAGCATAACCCTTATACACAATTTGGAACTCAAACACAACTTTAACTTGATACTATAACAACCTAGATATTATAATATTGAATTCATAATATTTCTCTCCTTCTTTACTGCCTTAGGGTCTTCTCATTATATAGAGACTTGTCAAGCTTCAAAATGGAAAGTTTCCTTCATCCATTTTAGGAAAGTGTAGACTAGAAGAATAGGAAAGTGTCTTGTTCTTATTTGGTAAGCTAGGGCTTCAAAATAGGAAAGCAGACCCTCGAGAATGGAAAGTTGTTGAAGTTCTTGAATGTAAAGAGTGGAGCTTTGGAAACTTTCCAAAATCACCCCAAGTTGTCTTTTTCTTCAAGCTTAAGGAGGAATCTTTCAATTAAGTATTTTCCTATAAAAAAAAAAACTTATTGTTAAAAAGACATGACTGAGACAAGTCGTGTCATCAAGTAATGTCAAATTTTGCACATAAGAATTTTAAAATTCTGGCGCAACATGATTGAGACAAGTCTTTTCCCTGATGGTGTCCTGAAACACGGCTCAAATAAGTTTGGTCTCTAGCCATGTAATTTTCTATGCCTAAATTTCAAAGCAACACAACTAAGACAAGTCTTGTCTCAATCATGTCATGCAAAATCAAAATTTGCTTCTTTTTGTGCTCTTTTCTTAACATGACTTGAGGATATGGCCACGTCTTTCTCATGTTGACCACAAATTGCTTCCAAACTTCATTATTTAGGCTCAAAATGCTTTCTTTTTATAAAATCTCTCCTTTGAAGACCTAAAAACATAATTTAATTATTTTAAGCACTAAATTCATAATGATTATCTATAAAATGACCAATGAAAGTATATTTTATCCCTTGTAAATTAGGAATAAATAAGGTTTATCAGTCCCTTATCTCCTTGTAATGGAAAAAAAAAAAATCAATTTGTTAGTTGCCAAAATGACTAAAATTTTGGTATGAAATATTTAACCATAATTAGAACAGCTTTTGTGATTTTCTTGTTATTTATGTGATCTTTATCTCTAAGAATTCCTATCAGGTCTTACAATGATGTATTGCAACTTAAGAAACTTTCTATTTTAAGACTTTACTACTTTATTCATAAATATCTTAAAACAGATTTTCTTAGCAATTGGTTATTCACTCATATAATTGATAAATATGAGTTATTAGATGTGTAAAAAATAAAATAATAAATACCAAAATTGAAAAATAATTATTATTTAAGTAATTATGCTTCATTAAATAAAAACTTTAGTTTAGGTTATTGTGTTCAAAACTTGTGTTAGTTTTAAAACCATTGATATGAACAATCTAGGTGCCTGTGGCAATATGCATAGGCATATGCATACATGACAATAATGAAATGATGGAAAATTACAAGCAGTGAAGTAGCATTGAATAAATCAAATTTAAACTGTAAATGGAAAAAATTATTATATTTGAAGTTTCCAAAACTTGCAAAATTGTGGATAGTTTAAGGGAATTATGGATAATATCCATAATTATATAAATGTAAGATAAATTGTAAGATATAACTAAACATGGGCAGTGAAGGATAGAAGTGGGCATATGGGACCGGCAGGCTAGGCAACCCCACTTTTAAATGAGCCAAAATTTCTTGGCCAGGGCTAGGCCCACTTTGGTTTGCAAGCCAAATGAATTAATTTTTATTTTTTATGTTAATTTGTGTGAAAATTAAAATATTTATGTATTTTGGTCTTTTATATATATACCTCAATGATTAAATGAAATATGAGTTGATAAAGTTTTCTCATTTATGAAAACGATTTATATTTCAATGCTTTACAGCATTACATGTAGTTATCTAGTTCATTCTCTTTATCATGAAAGATTAAAGATCCAAATTTACCATTTGAAGAAGTAATACATCCATTGGAATTATTAAGTTTGTAATTTGTAGCACAATTAATTGTTCAAAATAATAAAAATATTAACGATCCACAAATATGTCGATTTATGCAAAGAAGCTAAACATATAAAAGTGTATATATATATATATATATGTGCGTGTTAAAAATTGTTGTTTTGTAGAAATTATTAGATACATATTTGAGTACACCAGATTTTACGTATGAGTATAGAAATCACTTTTATATGCTTATTTAGTTTCTACTTTTATGTGCTTATTTAGAACCAAATCATGAAATAATTATAATAATATATTAAATATAAAATTTTTTAGCCGAGTATATACGTATATACATATGTTGTGTTTGATGAAATGCAATTAATAAAAATTGACATATAATGTGTATATAATCATGTGAATATGATATATTATGTTATTGAATATGCTTGATAAATTACATATGTTATTGAGTTGATTTATAATGATATATGCTGCTAGGAAATTGATAAATATGTCTATGTATATCGAATAAATCATATATGTTAATAAATGTATTTTGTGGATTTAAATTGATAATTAGTAAATAAGATTAAATTAATAAAATAGACTTAATAACTAAAGGCAGCCTGAATTAAATAAACAGTCTCAAAGAACAGTACAGAATGGAAAACAGAACTTTCCATTTTTAATTTTTGTTCTTACGTACAAAGCGTACAATAGATGATTCTCAAATTGTACATCTTCCGTTGCAGGCTTGCTATTGACTAGATGGCATTTGGTGCTATCAGAGTTCCTGGAGGGTAGGAAGTTCTGAGGTTTATTTGCTGGAAGGCATATGGTTTGCCTGTGTCATGGTCTAATTGTCTTGGTCATAACTCATAATCAGAGGTCTGGAAGCACCAGACAGATAATTGTTACAACAATGATAAACAGGAATGAAAAAATTTTGGCTGATATGTTGAAGATAAAAATTGTTGGTGGAGGTCATGTTCATCCTTACTATACCACAATGTGAGAACTGAGAACTGGGAGTCAATATGTGACAGATAAATATGTTAGTTGGTGGAGATCAGATGACTTTATCAAAGAGCGATATAACAGGTTCTGAGGATGTCAATGTTGCCACGCTTTTGAACTGTCAATACAAAAAAGAATTTCAGCTTACATTTACAAAAAATAAGGTAGAAAAATATGCCATAGTGTATACTCCTGTTATACAGCCAATTAGTAAAAAAGTTCTCAACTTTTAAGGAACAATTTAATCATATGGGCCAGTATAGATAACAAATTCTCTAACTATGCTGCTGTCGGAATCGGAACTATGTAGACATAAAAGACAAGAGAATGTTGTCAAACTGTTATTAAGAGATTCTTTTCATGATGTAAAAATCAATCTCTTTGTTACCTTCTCTTGTTTGTACTTATCCCGAATAGCATGCAGGGAGCAACCACTAGTATTCACTTGTAAATCTTCCAAAGCAAGAACCGTAGCCTTCAACTCTACCACTTTATAACTGGTGTAGTGTTCTAGTGTTGGGTTCTACAAGGTGCAAATAAAATTACACTTGTTTAAATTTTCCACTTAATTGGCATGAATTTAAATGGAAAATCCACTGCATACCCAAGGGTTGACCGACTGGTTCAGCGTCCATCTAGCAAGGAATACAGCAGATGCAGCTACAAGCGAAGGTAAGTACTTTAAGAAGTTATACTCAAGGAGAGTCAACTCAGCCAAGTAATTCGCCAAGAATTCTAGTTCAAGTGAAGTAACCTATATAATAAGTTAAGGGCACATTAGTTTCTATCAGCTGACATTACTTCTTGATCACCGAGTGAAGGAAAAAGAGAAAAAGCTACCTCAGCAGATAGTTGAGCAGCACGAATGAATCTCCTGAAAATTCAAACAAGGAACAGCTTAGATTTGTGTCGCAAGGAAATTCAGGAAAGTATTCTGCCATATAAAATGAATAAGGTTGTCAATGGCGAAGACACTACCTGAGAAATGTTTTTATGGTTGGAACAGCTATCTGGAAATGCAAGAGATTTAAAACTAGGCTCTCCATTTTTACTACCTGCAATATGGAATCCATTAGGATCCAAAGATAACCTTTCCAATATGTTTGCAAATTCCACGTGTTTATAACAATAAATCATGGTCTCTCGATACTGAACTCTCATTTGCCTTTTGTCTAGTATAAAGTATCTACCACAGATCCTCTTAGAATGGATGTTACATGATGCCCATGATGCTAGAGTTACTCCATTAATAGATCAGTGCTACGTGAGAGTTTGTACGAATTTGATTAGTCATTCTCACACAGAAGAGTGGATGCATTTTCACATTCTGTAAACCAATTAGCTTCTCTGGAAACCCTATATGACATTGTGTTTATTGCAATAACATTTATTCCAATTGCAGCAAGTAACTATGGGACTGAGGGCAGTGAGACTGCAGAAAAGTGAAAAACCATGGAATGAGAAGATGAAAGAAAGCAGGTCCATGATTGCATTTCAAAAATTGAGCAAGTAATAGAAGAATGTGACCAAAATTCCTTACCTCTCCTTTTGTATAGGTGTTGTCTGTGATGAAGCAGAACTCATCCACCCGTGGTGCACATATTTCCTCATACTTCCTACAAGACACCCACACATTACTACTTCAAATTGGATTTACAGTTGTTATCACAGCTGCTGAATATGAATTTGGGCAACATAATTCTATATAATCAGCTAATAAAGTGTCTTTCAGATTTATCATTATTGTTTACATAACAATACAAGGTTGATTATACAGTGACAGCACGCTAGGACATTACAAGGCCGCTAGTCCCATAATCACTTGTTTTGAAAAGCATATGCATTACCATTACATGCAAGCAACAGTATTATGAAATTCTGAAACTAAAGCAGTTGAGGAAATTGGTCATAATTAAATATCATCTAAGAACTCATGTGATAACTACTGCAGTTGTCAATTTCCACCAACTGAATTATTTGAAGAGAAAATCAAGTATGAGACAGGGAGGGGAAAAAAAGGATGAATTTACTTTATTCAGTCTAGGTTTATTACTGCACTTACGAGGCAATTAGCATGCAGGTGACACCAACTAACTGAAGCCTTTGCTTTTCTATATACTTCTGAGAGAGGAATCGATCGATTAGATTCACTGATAGGTAAAGTGTGTCTGGGACCAATTTATATTCTTCAGAAACCTGAAAGGAAAAGACAATGGTCGTGCTGAGCAAAACTGTATTACAAAACCTGTAAAGTGAAGAAAGGTAGTGCAATCAGCGAATTAACCTCCACAAGCCAATCTATAAGAATACTGCGCATAATCGGTGTAATATCCCTTGCAACTCTTCCATGTAAGTAATGGAAGGCCTTCGTTCACGCTGCACAGAAAGAGATACTCAGTATGAGGTTACAGATACACAACTGTGACTGAAAAGATATAATGAATATCCTTGAATGCTTAAAGCACTAAAGTCTTCCTATCTAGAAGCAAATCATGTTTAAATCTTGCTAGTATTCCTCCAGCAAGGATTCATTGCCAATGAATGGATTGAATATAATATTTGTGCATAGACAAGCACGACTCTAGAGCATGTAACTGGTATATGTTTGGAAGATATTGTTGAAAAGTAAAAAAATAAAACAAGTTATATCTATAAAGGAAAATTTTTAGATGGAGGTATGTTTCTTTCGCGTAAAGCTTCTTTATAGAAGCATGGTTAATATGAACATACGCACGATTCATCATATGTACAAGATATATTACTAGGGTCCATGTAAATTCATTTGAATTGTTTAATTTAAATAATAACTCATCCTTTTTATGTTTTACATTTTCTTGTAGTCCTTTGAATCTAACAAATATTTGGAGAGGGGCAATTACAATTCCTTACAACTTAAAGCTTGAAAGCAACTAGTTCAACATATTACAATGAAAAATAATTTAAATAGAAAAGTAACCGAGTTCACAAGCATCAAAGAGTGATAATGATAGAATGAACCTCGAATATACGTATCTTAGTGTATATATCAGAGGCATACACAGAGCACGCCTGAGGATCTTTTAATTTTGAGTCAATATCTACAATGCGTAGGCTCTCAGGGGATTCTGCCTTCTCAAAATCCATTTCTGAAGCAATTGCATACACAATGTTAGTCGATATTATAATAACAAATTGATAAATTATATCTCAGGAATGACAAAAAACTCTGGTCACAGTGAAAAGGAAATTGAAATTGCCGATTTGACCTTCAATTGTCTCAAGACGAGCCCCACGTTCATCAGAGGACAGCAATGCAAGCTGCATATTTCCTAAATGTCTCGCAGAAAGATTCAAGCCAGGTTCTATAGTCTCCATGCCTCCCCACTTTGTGTGGATAGTGGTTTCATCTGCCACAGTAATTTTTGAAAGTTCTTCTACCAACTCCACTTTGGCATCGTCTTGCACTATTTGAAGTTGAACAGATCTGTTTGAAGTGTTCTTCAAGCCCCTGTTTTCTGGAACTTTCTTGGGTTGCTTGCATTTCTGCAATTAAGAGCACTTATAGACATTAAACTCAAGGCAATTGAGAACAAAGAAAAAGCAATTAGTCCATGACTAAACCATACCCGATCAAAACTTTCACTTGAAAAGGTAAATAATAAATAATCTTGTTTTTGAGTTGTATAATAGGATAATTATACAAACGCAGTTTGCCGAACAAGCAGCAACTTACGACAGCATAGACAGAAATTTGAGTTAAATCTCATGAGTCGCAAAAGCCCCCAAGAAGGTTATGGTACAGACCTGGCCTCTGCCCACATTGACACTGTTGCTACTTGAATTTTCATAAAGAACGTTGGCTACATCCTTTAGTACTGCTCTTTTCTTATGCTGGAGGTTTGCAGTACCAGCAGGAGCCCCTTTATTCTCATCTACAGCTGCCCTTTTGGCATTTGAGTGAAGAACGCCATTCTGACCTTGCTTGAAGCAGGTTTTTGAAGGTTGGAGCAACCCTGTTGACGTTCCCAAGGCCTTAGCTCGTGCTCTTGTTATTCTTACAGGAGGTGCTTCAGCTTTAGCTTCCACTGCGTTTTCATTCATAGTTGCATTTCTTTCTCTAGGGAAATGCATGTCATTGAACCTGTGCAAATGAAATTTAATGCTTTTCAAGACGCAAGGTCGGTTTTTTACCTCCTCTCACTCAAACAAACAACTTTTAAAAGTCAAATAAAGAGAACAGTCAAAAGAGCTTTTCATGACAGCAACACCACTGATTCCTCTCACATATATGCAACAAGTCCTAGACAACTAAGTCATTACTATAAAATGTGGAAACACGGTCATAAAGTCAGCATCTCAAATAGCTCTTTTTATGTGATCTGCATTGTTCCATTAGCCAAACTTACAATAAAATCCATTTAAAGCAATTACCATCGTGTTATTTTTTAGAATTTTCTCAGTTTCTGCTATAAGTTCGATAGTTAATCAATGATAGAATCAATAGAATCTAGGACTGAAGAAGGGGGGAAAAAGTCAACCCCACATAGTCAACTCTATCTTAAAAGGTCCCATTTATCTAATTCTTGAGCCCCATTACGAATAGAAATCACCATTATAGTGAAGACATCATACTTTTATTGCATGTATATATCTCAAAAAATGTGAGCTTTTGTTGACAAACCCAAGAAAAAAAAAAGCTAGCTTTATATGTGTGTGTGTAAACCAGCTGTTGACCAATGAATTGAGTGGGTGTTCTAGATCAAATTCAAATGCTGACCCAAATCCACAGGATAATTAGGTTCAAAAATCTAGATTAGGTCTAAACAGTCTTGTCTCAACGAAATAAAACCAGAAAGATAAGAAAATTGAAAAAGCTGAAAATGACAATTCTCGGAATTCCATATTCACTTAGCTGCATTTTGAAGTTCTAGCACGCAAAATCTTGCCGGAAATTATATGTCTGAAGCGAGAGGAATAAAGCCAATGCCATTGGCTTCCCCTTTCCAAGTTAACTAGGTGGCAAAAACGAACCACGTACGACTGAATCCATAATAAACGTAAATCTCCACAGCAGCTCGGGAGAAAAAAAAAAACTTTTCAAAACTTTGAGCTTAAAAATTTGCTAAAACAATAAAATCATGTACTCTAGCAATGGAAACAACAACATGCATGAATCTCTACAGTATTACAACGAGAGAGGGAAAAAAAGGGAAAAAAAAAAAAAGAGCTCTCTCTTTGAACTTTCCAGCTCAATAAATTTTCATGAGATCCAAAATAAAAAGAGCTCTCCTTGAGATTCCTGTTCGGGAATATAGTTCAAAACCAAATCTTGAAGATCCGCAGAATGACAATCCAAAAAATTGAAGAAACAGAACTTCAATCACAGATCTACAACACTGAACAGAATCTCGCAGCACAAACCAAACGCTATACACAGCCAAAATAACACCGCATCAAGTTATTCGGCCATATCAACTCATGTACATATACACATTATATATATAGATGCTTGCGTGTATATGAAAAATGTAAGCTTACAAGGAGAGAGAGAAGCTTACGATTGGAATCGGGAGCTCCGAGAAGCAAACTCTCTCTCTTTTCTCTCTGCTGCGGAGAATTCTAGAGAGAGAGGGATCGGTTCATTGTGTGGTATTTTAGAGAGAGAAAGAGAGTGCAAGAGAGTGTGTAAGTGAGAGTGAAAGTGAAAGTGGGAGAGGAGTGTATGCGATGATATAGAGAGAGAGAGAGAGAGAGAGAGAGAGAGGAGCGTTTGAGAGAGCGGGATGTTAGCACAGTTCAAACTTACTACCCAACCAAATCCCAAATATTGATTAGTGTATTTATTTATGGAAAACTAGCTTTAAACAATAATAACAATATTAGCTAATAACAAAGCTTTGACACATTTCTATTTTTTTATCCAATTATTTTTCTTGATTTTTTTCTTTCTTCTTTCCATTTTTTTTTCTTGTTTTCTATTTTTTCACATATATATAAATATAATTATCATCAACATATGTCTTTTTATAGAGAAATGAAAATAACTTTTTTCCTTTCTTTCTTCTTCTTCTTCCTTTTTTATTTTTTTAACTTGTACTGATCGAAAAGAAAAACGAAAATCAAACTCACTCATATGCATATGTTATTTATTTAAAAATATTAATATATCACTGTATAATTATATATATGGTTTGGGAATGACTTTAATTAACTTAAAAAAAATTATTTTAATACTTTATCACCTTTTTATCTTAAATCATGTCATGGTAAAATTGTAAAGAAAAATAAATTTTTAAAGTTTTGGAAATTAGAAATAAGTTCCTTTTATTAATGGTATGGGTAAGCAATAAATACAACATACCAATAGCTTTTATTTTATATAATTCAATTTTGATATTTGTATTATCTTGTTTGCTCTTAATCAATATATAAAAAAAAAGAGGTCAAAATTTTCATTATTTCAATACAAGTGGCATTTGCATTACTTTTAATTTTGGTTGCTACATTTTGGGGTAAATTTTACTCTTGCATGTTTGATTTTAATATTGCTAATTTTCTTTATAATTCGCCACACACACACACTTATATTAGTTTAAAGAAACATCATGAAACGTTTTTGAAATCAAGGCAAGAACCAACTATTGCTCTTTGTCTTTAGAGGGAAGGCATATCATCAAAGATTGTATCTTACTAAGCTATTATGATTTTCATGCATCTTTTTAAAATATGCATTTAGATAAATGGAAACATCCTTCATTTGGCAAGGGATCAAAAAGAATTTGGACTTTTATTAATATATATATATATATATATATATATACATGCATTTTTTACCAAGTGAAATAATTGGTTTATATCTTAACCTTATGTGTCACAAATTTCAACTAATGACTCATATAGAGATCTTCATTTGTAATGGATAGAAAGGAAAAACTTTGGTAATAATTTGAATTTCAAATAATTTCTTTTTATTTTAATCTAAAGATGGATTATAACATCCCATGGGATTTTTTTTTTATGATACTTAATCATGATTCTTTGTTAATTACAAAGATAGTTAAGTTATAACAAAATTTTAAATTTTGATTTCAAATTTATTTATATGATATAAGATGCATGTATGTTCAAATTGTTTGTTAGTAGGGTAAACTAACTCATTAGTTTAAGTTTCATTATTTTCCATTGATATAGGAACTATGATGTACATATGCTTTTGAATTTCAAATAATGAAGCGATTTCGATTATAAAGGTGACAAAGATTATTTTGCAACAAAAAGGATAGAACCAATAGATCAATAAGAATTAGCACTTTTCATATGAATTTGTTTCAAAAAGGAAAAAACAAGAAAGCTTAAGATTCTAAATTGTTGTAATGGACAAATATCTCTATGTTATATATTTAAAGAAATTGCTCATAATAGCTATTATTATTATCTATAAATACAATCAACTTAGCTAAACAATAAGTTGTCTTAGTTTTGAACTTAAAAATAAAGAAAGAAAAGAAAAAAAAAACATTTGTTATTTATGGGTTTGCATGCTTAATATTTTCATTGGTATCAATCAATTGATTTATGACCAATAAAAGAGTATGGATTATCGATGTGATTCTAATTAATTTTTTTTTTTTTTTGCTTTTCAGAATAGTTAAATTTGTTAATGTTAAATAATAAATACAAATAACAGAAGATATTCCAAAAAAACATAAGCTTTTGTCAACATTTAATTCTCCACCATCAATCAATAATTGCATTAGCCTCCTCTAGAAGGATTATCCAATATGTTTTCTTTGACTGGCAACCTTTTCCTTTCTATATTTACTTTTCGAAATTGTTTAGTTAGTGTGACGATGAATTAATTTGAAAGTTTACATTAATATATTTGGTATGGGTTATATATTTATTACTTCAGCAAAATAACAAATAGTGTTCCTACTCAAAATGTGCTAATAATAAAACGACAATCATCATTTACCTTAATAATAAACTCTTTTAACTTTGTGAATATGGATATGTATAAGATGGTTATAATGGAAGAAAATATGTAAAAATTGTTATACTAAGTAGCTTATGCCAATATCGGAAATTGATTGAAAAGAACCAAAAAGGTGGAAAGATTTCATTTCAAGATCTATTTTCATTCTATCAGATCGAAGAGAACGAGGAAATGAATAGAAATAAGACAATGATCAGAAATCATCCCTTTATGACAATATCTGTCAAAATAAATGTAGTAATTTTATCAATACAGATCCACTCTCTTCTTCTAATTTTATAAAATTAACCAGAAAGAGAAAGGAAACATATCTCTCAGTTTCCTATCGATTTTTCTAAACATTAAGTGAAAATTAAAAAAAAAAATTCCATTTCTACTTGTTTTTTCTTTTTTCCATTCATGTATGCATATTTCTTTTCTATTAATAATTGTCAAAACAAAGTGTAAAATAAACATTACAGAGTTGATAACATATCTAAGAATACATTTATTTTTCCCTAATTTGGTCTTTCCATGAACAGGTGATCTAATAAGATCCCTTTATAGCTTACTTCAATTTAAGGAGTTCATGCTCATTCCTTAGGCCCTTGAACCACCAATAATTGATACGTTGGAATGACAATTCAAACACATCTTCAAACGAATATCTACGTGTATGAAATTGAAGCACATTTTCACAAATTTAGTCTCATTGTTTCGTTTTATTTTCATCCTTTTTTTCTTTGTAAAACTAACGAGTGCTTTCATGACGACACCTTAAAAATGTGGCTTTCCATATTACCTTGTCATTCATATTTTCCTTCACTTTTATAACATTACTTGAGACCCTCCTTGAAAGCATTTTGGAATTTTGCACTTGTTGGCATAGCATCAAACTCATTGCAATTGTCACATTTTTTTGGACCTTATTCTTCAAATCAAGTTCTAGGTCCCTTCTTTTGTATTTTTTTTTCTCCTTTAATTTCCATAATACCATATGAAGTTCGCATTATTAGGCATAACAATCACATAAAGTTTCTAGGTGTTTTCTTTAGTGTAAGTAACAATTTTCTCGAAATTTTAGAGGTTAAATTACCTCGAAAGTTATAAACATTTAAAGGGATCAAAAAGAGTTTTATGAGTAAATTTATTTAAGGTATAAATATTTCAAATGGTTAAAAAAACGAATCGGTGTTTTACAAAGAAAGTTAGATAAGGTACCCATAATTGATCATTAAGAAAATTTAAGAAAAAATTAATTCTATCGTTGATTGCTTAAATGAATTTTGTAGCTAGCAAAAAAAAAAAAAAAGAAAAGAGATGAATTTTGTGAAACATTGATAAATTATTTTATTCACTTTGCAAAATGTTGATTCATTATTTTAATTATTTGAAAATAATAATATCTTAAATAAACTTATTCCTAAATATAAATACCTTTTGGTGTAATTTACACAGATTCAAAACCATATATAGAAGCTTTTTGTGATAATTATTCTAATTTTTGATAATTTTGTAATCATTACTCCCAGTTGTGGGGACTATAGCGTAAGTTGGTCCATAATTGTAATGTTATTAACCATCTCAAATTATTCTAGATTCTTACGTAATGTGAAATTCTTTGTACTTGTCATTTACTGTTGCATTCTTGCTTAAGTGTTTCCTTCATCAAGATCACTCAATAGACATGTATAGACTGTAATAGGTACAACACCTTGAGAAACGAGAATATGATCATAATAAGATAGTTCAACTTCTATAAATATAGTAAGTAGGTTTATATAAGACAGTCAACCAATTTGGTGGTTGCTTGGCATGTTAATGTAGAAACCAAGACTTTATAAGTTGATCTATTAGAAATGGTCACTCCAAGCACAAAATTAATTTGGTTTTTTCTCCCCTAGTAAGTAACAATCCTCTTGAAGTTTTCTTATTAGAAAAGAAGTCCTCATAATCCTACTAAGAGACATAGCATAACTAGGCATAAAGGGGTTAAGTTCCTTAACATGCAATAATGCCTTTTGTACATAAGTATAGTTATTATTTTTTTCCTCACATAAAGCACTCTTAAGTCTTAATCCACCATTTTCTGCAAAATAACTAAATAATTATTCCCTCTCACTCTCTTTTTCATTTTATTTACTATCTTTTTTCTTTCTTTTTGACTTGTTTTAACATCCTCTCCTCTCTTTTATAATTGCATTTCAATCTCATGTACTTGTTGCGAAGATAATAGTGAGAAAGTGAACTTCTTCTTTCCCCTATATATCAAATACTAATTTTTACATACACCTATTGTACTATATATTACGATTAAACTGCTAGTTTAATAAACAAAATATGAGTTGCATTCATGGGTAGTGTATTATATAACATTCCATTCTTATAATTACCTAAACTAAATGAAAACAACACCTAATTTTTTTAGATTTACCTCACTCAAATAACTCAATTGCTACAACGTAAATAATTTAGCATGTTTTAAAGTAAGCAAATTCAAAATCTCCACCAGATTACTACTCACTGCATTTGCATAGCAACCACCATCAATAATCAATCTATACCCATTATTCTTCACTACACATTTAGCACGAAAATTATTCTCCCATTGTTGCTCCAAATCACTCTCCATCATCTTATACGTACCCAAAGTGCTACCAAAAGAAGAAACTACTAACTCTTCATCCGCCGCACCTCTAATAGGTATATTATGATCCCTATCAATTTCACTAGCCATTATATGCTTATTATTTTATAATGCAGTCATAGCCCTCTTATTGAGACATTATAGGACAATGTGACCAACACCATTATATTTAAAATACTTTAGATCACAATAATGAAACTGAGTCTCAAGCTTTCCATTGACCTTAGAAAGACCCCTCTTCCTTATGCTCCAATGAGTTGATTTTGATTTTTGAATTTCTTCATTATCATTTTGCTAGCTCTCCTTCCATGATGTAGGAGTTATAATTAATTTTGTTGCCCTTCCTTTTAAATTGCCCTTTTAGGGCTCAATGCCATGTATTTTATCCATCGACTCCACACAATGTTGCAACTCCACTTGACTGGCAATATCTTTATTCATCCCATTAAAAAACCCAGTCGCAGTCACCACTTTATCTTCCCCAACATTCATCTTCATCATCAAAACCTCCAGATCCTTTCAATAATCTTCAATGCTCTTGTTCCCTTGTGTAAATCCCTTTAACCTTTGTGTAGCCCCTCAAGGATAAACCATTTTGTCCCAAGAGCTTTCAAGTCATACCTGCTAATAATAATATAATCACAAAATCCAATCAAAGCTGATTTTATCATTTTCTCTTTTGAATATTAGTGGCACTCAAACAATAATTGTATCTTCCTCTCTCATTCCAAATATGCTTCTAAATCGTTTCTTCATTATAAAGTCAAAATCTTAAATTTTATGTTGTTCAAGTGATTGTCAAATCTATTATCATTTCTTATGTACTCTTCCTATTGCTTTCTTAAATCTACAACCACAGTCTATTTATCGTAATCATACTTATGGCTAAAATTTATATAATACTTATAATCTTCTTCCTTCACATGTTGTTTAAAGTGCCATGCAGGTGAAAACACACTGGAAAATACTCTATGGGGAGGGGTGGGGAATGGGGGTTTTGGGAAGGTGAATTGATTGCCCTAAAATACACAAACAATTAATTTTTATGTAGTCAAATCAAATTAAACTTCAAAAGTAGCGGATATAGTAATAACAGATTATAAAGAGAAATGTAAAAGAGATAGGATAGAAAATTTGAGCCTAGATTTAGGAGTTTAACCCGCTCTCTATTGTCCATGATCTACAAATGCTTCCAACCACAACCACTTTATTGATTCCTAACACATAGCTCAAGCTGAGTAATATACCGCTTTATAACACACAAGAAATAAAATATTTCCTTCACTCATAAGATGCTCAAGAACAGAGCACTTAAATGTTTTTCTCTCTCTTTGCAGATCTTACAAATTAATGAACAAGAGTACAAAGATAATGTGAGATTTCTCTTATTTATATTTTTGCACATAAAAGCTCTTAAAAAGATCTGTCACTTCACAGTTCTTTTCTTTTTACCACTATCCTCTCTTGGATCTCTAAAGAAATATATATTTATAATCTTCAAAAGTTCAAATGTCCATTGGAAACAACATCTTTAAGTAGCCAAGTATTAAATGTGCGCAACGGCTCTTTTATGCCACATCGACTTCATATTTAAACTGTCGTGCCTTTAGACTTACTGCGCCTCAAATTCATCGCACCTTAATGTTGACCCTCGACCAAGCCTGTGATTTTTCAAGCTTTGTATTCAAACTATCGTGTCTTAATACTTTTTGGTCCTTCAACTAGTCGCTCCTTGGATTTAACCGTTGACTGAGACTATGCTTCTTTGATCTTGTCAAGCCTTAGGCTTTGAATTTGTCACACTCTAAATAATTAACATGTTGAGCCCTTGACGTAACCGCAACTAAAGCTATGTATCTTGATCTATTCGACCCCAAGACTTGAGCTTGTCATGCCCTAATGAATGAACTTGTCGAGCCATCAATATGACCCGTGACCAAAGCTATACTCAATAATTTTTTGTGATAAATCTTACACAATCTCCAAAGAATAATATATATAAAACACATATATTTTCTAGCATATTATTCATCACATTGTTCGACTGATTAAGTGTAGTTTAATATAATTGAATTTTTAATTGTGCAATCAATTGTCTCATCAAAATCCATATTGAACATACAAGTTCAACAATAAAACACCGCGACCATTTTCTATACATTAGCAATATCCCTTTTTGTCAATCTAATCCTTCCATTCATAATCCTCATCTTCATCATCACCTGCATCACCATAGCCTATGATTCCCCAATCTTCATCCTTATTCTTCCTTTCAGTTAGATCCACCAGACTCAATATCCTGCAAGGTAATTTAATAATAGAGAAAGAGAAAACAAATAAACCTCATCACACCTTTACATGTGTTTTACTCGCAATATATGACATCCAATCCTCATGTATCACATAAAATATTCTATTCATATCGCATACTCTTTGGCGAAGAAAAAAAAACTCACCCACTCACACCTAATATATTTTTATCTTTTGACTTTTTCTCAAAATTGTAATCTCGAACTCTAATCTTATCTTACTCGACATCAATGCTTAAGTCTCCAATAGGAAAAATTCAAAATGATGGAAAAGGGTATATAGGTGACAAATTATCATAAACTTTTATCCACAATAATTTGACAATAAAATGCAACAAAATCTTTGAGAAGCACTTTAAACGAGTGCTATTGCTCCTCCTCACCCCCCGAATGACTTAACCTTGACTTAAATGTTGCTACCCTCAAATCAAAACTGCATAGAGGTAATTCTTATTAATGTTACTATGAGACCAATCTAATGCGTGTTAAGCATGTTATAGTAAAATCAAAGACTCTAGAAATTGAATTAGTAGACCTTGAAATGATGATATAGAATTAGAAGTATATATTAAAATTAACCTCGAGGTCAAGAATTTCATAAACCGTGATGTAATGATATGGAAAAACTAGACTTATTTATTGATTGAGTTCTTGTATGTTTAATAAGATCGCGACCCTAAGACTTATACTATTTAAGAACTTTGATATAGTGAAGAACACAACAAGAACATAACTCTTGAAAAGTTTGAAGGTTTAAAAGGACTAAAGAGAAGGTAATTCTCTGAGAAGTAATTTCAATTTTATGGTGAACAAACTCTTTGAACACATGAAAAAGCCTATTTATAGCCTTATAACTCAAAATAAATTAATCAAACATGTTTGGGTAATTATCTTAATAACTAAAATAACTAATACTCTCATAAATATTGGAACAAGCTCGGATATTAATCCTACTAATAAACAAGACTAGATAACTTTGAATACATTGCAAATTGATTTAAGATAATCGAAGTACAAAACTTATCATAACTCTCTCTCTCTTTCTCTCTCTCTCTCTCTATATATATATATAATACAAACTAATAAAGTTGGCTAGTTGAAGGGGTGAATGATCAACCAATCTTGGTCAAACTAGCTCAATTGACCAATATGGGCAGCTTGATCCAAGTTATCTTCACATCTGGGCTGATTTTTAGAAATTGGTTAGCTTGAATTAATACTCCTATGTCCATTTTCACCTGCGAATGTTCTCACAAATCTTCTAAACTTGCATGATATTTATTGTCCCATTTTTTTATCCAGAGTGGAACTTTAACTAATTCTTGTAGGCTTTGGTAGATTTCTAATAAAATCCGTGAAACTTCTTATGTGATCGTTTGGCTTTTTTCTATGTAATCATTCATTGAGGAACTCATAAATTGACAATCAAGACTTGATTTAACTTGATTCCCATCACAACTAGACCAGTATTTACGCTATAGATTTTCTTTTTCTTCTTTCTTGAAAACCTACTAGGTTTAAGAACAAACTTAACATCCATTAGAACATGAAAAACATGATAAAACATTAGCTATTAATCATATTGTATGCATATTTTAAAATATAAGCTCCTATCTGTCTTGTTCAGTTCACTCTCTCTTAGAACCTTAGGTTTGCCCAATCTGTGTATCTCCATTTAACTTTCCGTCATTAACTCTCTATCCCACCTCAACAGTCTTTTATACATATCTTCCTCAATCCTCACCCTCAAGCTTAGACTTTGTATCACTCCCATACCTTATCGCCTTAACTAATAAAACCGCTCCATACACCCCTAGATACTAAGGCACATATTATAATTCAAACCCTATTTCTTATGTGATTTTAAAATATTTAATTGTATTTCAAAATCGCCATTTGTATATTTGGTTAAATTTTTTTTGTTTTTGTTATTGTTTTTATGTATGTAGTTGCATTGTATGAAATTTAATTGTTACTTAATCAAATATTAGAAATTAAAATAGATTCAAAATTAGTTATGAAGTTTAGATATTGAAATTATTAAGGACAATCTCGTTGATGTATATATGGATTTTTAAAATAGATTATTTGTAACACTTTAGTTTAAAAGTAGTTGATACCTAAGCCAATAAGTGACTAATGGGTATTTTCAACCACTTGTCTTGAAAAACAATAGTTAGTATTAACTACCTTAATTTTATAAACAAATGCTAAATATTTTCCATAATTTATGTGGGACTTTACTTATGATAGGTATCACAATCTCTCCCCTTCAGCATGCAATGTCCTTATCACAAGACCTAACAGCTAGATTTAGTCTATTTTCCATTTTTAGTGTGTGATTTAGTTTATTTTCACCATCCTTAACCTATAGGTTATCTTGTAAGCCTAGCAATGAGTCATAGTTTGCTTATACTCTCCACCTTCTTAGAACTTATTATCTAAACCTAGTCAAAATAAGCCCACTATTTTCACTTCTTATACCGTTTGCATCACCCCAGTCCAAAAGTAGTAATAGCAAGTCAATAGGTGACCAACGGGCATTTTTTACCATATGGCATAAAAGTTCTAGCCAATATTGATTTGTATCCATCTCCTTCACTTATAAATCAATACTAAATCTCTCTCATAATCATATAAAGGCTTCGCTCATATAAGACATTGCATTTTCAACCAAATAAGAATGATCCATCATCATAATTATGGGATGGTATAGTTATTTCCTTGTTTAATCAATCAAATGGGTAATCTAATTATCTCAAGCTAAAATATGTCAAGTTACTTGGTTTAATATTTATTATTACTATATTTGATTCGATTTAATTTAATATTTTGTGGACTAGTGATTAAATTATACACTACATTAATTATTAGGTAGGTTTATTGTTTTACATTAGTAGAGCAGCGAATTTGCAAGCATGGGGATTAAAACCTTTTAAGGTTTGAATGGGTGTTGCAATTATAGGGTATTAGAAGAAGTTTAAATTTTTTTTTTCATCTCAAATCTGCCATTATTGGATCTCTATCTTTTAGACTACTTTTCTCCATGGCATTTACTTGGCTTTCTCTTCTCGCTTCTTCTCAAGAAAACTACAAAAAAAAAAAAAAAACTAAACCTAATGAGTCATGGCATGGAATTGCTCTCCTTAAAACTTTATATCTCCTTCATTAAAATCTAAAATTATTAATGTGCATCTCTGACAGGATGCAAGTGAGTTCTAGAGTAGTATGCAACAATCTTGTTATTTTAACAATGTCTTTGTTCATTATAAAAAGGGAACTTGTATCATTCATGATACTAGGAAGATGTAAAACTAGAGATTTGTTTGAACCCCATTTGCATTTATCTGCTAAAAGATCTTTTATCATATCAATCTTTACTTTAAAATTGGATCCTACTACAAACATTCCCCATATTTCCAAAATTCATTTGAACATTCAATCAAGTTGTCCCAACTCCGAACACATAGTTGGAACGCCACAAAACTGTATAGGAGATCAACTAAATTTGAATTGCCTTGTCATTGAACCAAGCAAAATTGAGTTCTGAATTACTATACTAACTCTTTAGAATATAAAAAAAATGACAACCACACCTAAACAATCTCAGACCTAGGACGTCGGAGCCTGCAATGTAATTCTTTTCTTAGGGGTGGGACCGCCAATGGATTTTCAAAAACTGTCGGAAGCAAGAATTGACATATGAAAAAGGGCATTAAAGAAGAAGCAGCTAGAATTGGATATAAAGCCATGCTTCAAAAAGTGTATATCGACCATTCAATCCGTTTTTAAATTTTGTGCAGATACGAGTGTCCCCGCCATGTGGTGGCCTACGAATTAAATAGAATAATCCTAAATGTCAACAAACTTTAATTGAGGTTGAGGGTGGGCTTGAGATTGTTTAAACCATAGAGTAAGCTCAAAGTTGTCCACAACCTTTTCCTGTTTTCAACCTACCTGCCCCAGCAGGAGCCTATGAAAACAATGGTGAATGGTCCCTCGTGATGGTACATCTACAGATATATACGCAGGAATAATATAACACATGATATTTTAATTTTGATAAAATATACAATTATGTATCTAAACTTTAAAATTGATCAATTTAATATCTAAATTTTAAAATTAACCAAGTTACTACCTGAAATACTTTGAAATCGAACGATTTAATACCTAAAAGAACTTGACGGAAGTATTCTTAGTATGCACGAAAAGTTATTTCTTATACTAAATTATTTGACTTCGAAACTTAGATACCAAATTGTATATTTTGTCAAAGTTCAAGTACTATTTGTGATATTAACCTTCTTTATACATATAATATACAACACAACCTCAAATATTGCAGTCAGTGCTTAACTTTTTAGAAAATAAGAATGGTTTTTTAAGGTTTTTATAAGAAGGTACAAAATTTGTAAGTGTTACCCTCTCGTTAAGAATTTACATATGCACTTTACAAACTAAATATAATACTAAATATTCCGTCTAATCTGCCTTAAAATTACAAAGGATGAAAAGCAACCACGATGTTTTTTATAACTTATAAAGAAATGACATGAAGCCAATTCAACTGAAGTCTAAAATTGCATTAAACACCCACTAAGACCAAGTAAATCACAAAGCACAATAAGAAAGTAACGTCAAACTTTTTGTTAAATTAGGCAAACATGACTTATTTATATATGGAAAAATCACAAAAACATTCCTTATTATTTGAACTTATAAAATCCTACTAATAGATCGTCTAGTTAATCACTTGATTATCTAACTATTAAATAAATATATAATAATTGATATATTGAGTATTCTATGATACGATTACAATTGGGTATTAATTTAAGCGGTTACTTAATAAATGAGACTGGCCCAATTAAAAAATATAACGTGAGTATAGAATTTTCCTTACTTTGCACATGTTTAACTCTTATCATTGAAATTGTGTATTTAAATTCTTGGATCTTTAAAAGTGTATTCTATATAAATTATGATCATTTTGCAACTTGATTTTATGCATATAATTTTTTTTTTAATTTTAACGTTTTTTATTAGTTTTTGCTGGACAGGATCTAAGTGAAGTTTTTAAGAAGATTTGGGATCTAAATCAATAATTTCAAAAATAAAATTTTAAGGGCATCTAAAATATATATAAAGTATATTTATAATTTATCCGTTATTTATTATAGTTAATGATCTATGCATGTCCTCTCCTTCCACATTCGTTAGCTTCAATTCAAAATTCTGATCCTAACATATCAAGCAGCAGACGAAAGTCATCAAATGATTAAAAGTAGAAGGGAGGAATATTATTTCTTGATAGAAGAAAAAAAATGAAGGCATTACAAGTGACTTATGATATAAAATAATTACCGAAAAAAGTTACGTACAATTATGCCTTCCCAAGATCCACTTCAAAATGATAAGACTATAAGGGCAATCATTAGAATCTTTGTGCATGATTTAGCAAATCAATTATCAATGTAATATTTTTTCTGTGCCTACTCATTCCTTCTACAATTCCTAACTGAAAACTTATGGGGAAAAAAAAGTAAATTTCGACCCATTTTAAATCCTCCAATTCAAGAAAAAAACATTACTATGAGTGACATATGAAATTGTAAACTGTGTATTATGCACAAAGAAAACTTTAGACATGTTGTTGTAACTTTTGCAATGTATCACGGTTATTTTCCTAACAAAATGGAATGTACATGTCGCGCACACATATACATACCAGTGGTGCATAAATACCGATAGAATTTTATTTTATAGCAGCATTTCCAAAATATAGATGGTGATTTTTCTTTTCTTTAATTTAATTATTTTTATTACATATATTGAAATATAAATAGAATTTACTTACAACTTATATATGCGCACATGACATATAATTCTTAACAATCTTATGCTCCAAAATACAAATTATGCACTAAACTTTAGGCAATTTTATCCGCTGCTTCTAGTGATAATGGTAGGCTAAGTGATTATCCTTTTAACTTTTGACAATTTAGTGTCTTGTCTTTATATTTTGAGAATTTAGTGCATGTATTTTCAAAATATGTGCAATTTAATGTCTCTATCAAAAAATATTTTATGAACATTTGTTTTTATAATAGGATAATGACGGACCAAGTTTTGTATTTTTAATGTTGGGTAATTTAGTGTTGCGCCTTAAGATTTTGACAAGTTTTGACCACATGCTTGTCATAATCTCATCATTAAAATACATGTCCATAGAGTATTTTAACAACGATACTAAATAGCATATACTTTGAAAATACAAACACTTATTTACCAAAATCTAAAAATAAGATTCTAAATTACTAAAAATTAAAAATATAGATACTTTATCTACCATTATCTCCACTTTTACCTTTCATTGTGAGCAAACCATGCATTTTCACAAACATTTTAATATCATCAATATATTCTTCACCTAGGTGCTCCAGGGATACCAAGGATATGGGGAAAAAAAAAGGATGGTTGCAGCATTTTATCGAAACAGAAAAAATAATAAAACAAATAAAAAAACTATTGATGTGTTAGAGGACGAGCATAATCAGTTGACTATGCACAAGTAAAGTAAGTTATACATGGAGGAGGGAATAGGATGCATAATAAGTTAACAAAAACGATTAAAACCCTAGATATATAGATAATTTTTAAATATCTATTACAGGATCGATACTTTTAAAAGATCTACATCTAAATAGAAAAAATGTAGGAGATTTAAAATTTTGAGTGCATTTTTAATTGTCTTCATATTTAGGTTGAGAGGGCACAATAACAAACTCAACCTAACTAGATTTGAATTTGATGGAATTTAGAATATCAAGTTCAAGCTTGACTAGAGTGACACCGATGAATAAACTTGAAACGAAACAATTAAGATTGTTTCGATTCGATATATCTAAAAAATATTTCTATTTTAATTTAAATAATATTGATATGCATAATAAACTTAAACTCTATTAATATTCAAACTCAACCTTTACTCTATTGGGCTCATGAGTTAATTGAGTTAAGTATTTTAAAATTCGAATTTGTGCTCTAATCTTGAGTTAAATATAGATAAAATTTAAGTCAACTTTGATTATTTTACAAATAGTTTGACTCTTTTACACCCTTATTCACGTTCATAAATAAGTTTGATACAAAAGAAAACATCATCTTAATATAAAAATTTACTTTTAATGTCAAAAATATGAAAAAAAATTAAAGAATTCTTTCTTAGGGATAAAACAAGACCATTATTAGTTTCAGGCATGTTGTATCAATATCACTCTCCAAATAGAATATAGAGGGTCAATAGTTTCTTCACATGTAAAACTTAAGCGTTATACGTGATAACTAAATGAGTTTCTAATTTTAGATTGAGAAATCCTTACTTAAGTTGTTGTAAATAACAGTAAATAATCTCTCGGTAATACATCGAAAATACCATATATTAAACACTCAGATAGACATTGCCTTGATATTGTTTGTCCTATTACCAACTTGCTGAGCCACTATTGGTAGCCAAAGCACTTAAATACTGTGCTGGCACCGCTATGTAAGATTGTCATTTCCCGAATTGGATTAAACAATTTATGCACACTTAGGTAATTAATTAAACCATTTTTTAAGTATTGATTCATTTTAAGATGTCTATCTTAACAATCAACACCTAAGTTATTGCATATCTAAACTCAAGTAAGAATCCACCTCAAAACAGATGATAGGTAATCATTTCGAATAAGATTTAAGGCACCAACTCGCTTATTCATTCTCATTAGATTGATTATTAATCAATTTTAAAGTTATACATATTACCTATTCTAATTGATGTTTCACTTAATTTTCTTTTAAATATTAATTCATGAATTAATATCAAGTTCTAAAGTAAATTTAGTTTTAAATCATCTTTCATATATTGAAGTTCATTTTATACTTAGCCTAACCACCTAAACTTACTACATAGCAACTAAGTCATTTAGGTGATATTCTCATAAACATATCTTATAATTAAACTAATAAAATTTTATTGAGTAAAATAACTCATTTTAGGTGTATTTATTCTATTTGTATCTTTAGTAATCTAACTTGACATAGAAGTGTGCAAAGGAACCTAAATTACTTCCTTAATAGGTTTATATCATCTTGTAATGTATTATTAATACCTATTTTATTAAATAAATTCCCAAAATCAAATTATTTAATTATTCATCTTAAAATTCATATTTTAATATGAAAACATATTATTTACATTAATTTCATATTTATCTGATTAGAATTAACTCTCTTTTAATTTGTTTATTTCATTTCCTATTGAAAATTAGCACGCACCTTAACTTAATTGGACTAGTTCACAACTTTTAGACTAATTATTGAGCCTATATTTTTATGTAAAATACCTAACTCATTGTTTGCAAGTTAATTTAGCCTAAATTAACTAGTTGTTAGGGTTTTAATTTAATTAAATTAAATTACATCTAATCTGGTTGGAAATCGGGATGCAACCGGGGCGGGTCGTTGTAGGGTTTCCGCCTGCCCGCCCGCCCCGCTAAAAACCCTATAGGGTCTAGAGTTGGGTTTTGGGTTGTATTCATAACTCATTGGGAAAACCCGACCTGATATAATTTAAAAAAAAATTAAAAAATTTAGTTTAAGGAATCTACTTGTTCATCAGTTAAATAATGCTTTTCATATAATCATTTTGTTATTCATGTATTGAGTCACATGATAGGATATAAATAAGTCTATTTATTCTCATGAGTAAGGAAAATTGATTGATTTTTTTTTAATTATTTTTCCCAGCATGTACAATTAGTAGTATCAGTTTCCTATGAACATTAATATGATAAGGACCAGTTCTATCCAATGTGTTGTGCACAAGATCTATGATAAGGAATTCTACATGCAATTCCTCAATAAATAATTTGCATGCTTTATATATCCAAGCGTCGATGCTGTACAAGTCGATCATTAGGTGTTATTTACGTCGTCCAATTGCCGTTGTTTTCAGCATTTCTTGTTTTTTTTTTAATTTATAATTTTAGTTAATTTATTAGTAATAAAAAATATATATGTGCGTGTGCATATTATTTATTATTTTAAAATATTATATTAATGTTTATTATATGGATATCATAAAAAATTTAAAGAAAAAAAATATAAAGAAACTTTCTTCAATCATTAACGAATAAATTGAAAAATTTTATTAGAATAGGATTTTTTGAATATTATCGATGTAGCATCTTAAAAAATTTTCTAAACAACTTATCATGGTATAAGTGATTTGTATATTTTCATTTCTTGCGTATGTATTATTTTTGTTTAGTTAGGTTAGTTATAGTCCAAAAAAATAATAGGATAAGTTAGTGATTGGTATATAATCAGGTCGGGTCGGGTCGGGTTCTGGGACAGAATGACCCGTCCCATTTACATCCCTAGTTGGAAATAGGAGATAGTACCAATGATTGATGGGTTTTCATTAAATTGAGGATGATCCAAACTGGTTCCTGGCTAATTTGTTACGCCTTATTAAAATAGACTTCTTAAACTTTCAAATCATTATACCATCACCTCAAAGGTGAAGAAAAGTTATCAGTTTACCATTTATATCTCTCCACTGCTATTGGCTTGAAAACACTATTTTGTATGTTTTACTATTTTGTAATATAATTTTTAAAAGTAGTAAATGTATTTAAAAAATCATCAAAATTTCCAGTTTAAATTAAGCTACAATTCCTATGAATTTCATATAAAAAAAATTCGTTAATTTTTTATTTAGATTTTACATCTCAATGATTTTCATGATTTCCAGCCATGTTCATAACAATAATCATTAATTATTCATCATTATTCATCAATCATCAATCTACGAGTGAAATCTATCATCACAACACAAATCATTAATCACAAAATCACAACAAAATAGAGATTATATTACTTAACTTGAAGAAAGAATACAACAAACACATACACTACTACTACTATAAAGGTGAAATTATTAAAGAAGCTTCTCACACTCCTTCTAATCCTTCTTGATTCTTGTTTGCTCCTTTAATTAAGTATAGTATAGTAGATTTAAGGATTAGAGCATTTAGGATATGATTTTACCTTTTTCTTCTTTGAGTCTTGTTAAGGAAGTTTACTAATTTCTTATTAAAAAAGAGTGTTTTCTTCCTAAAGAAGTTTGATGAGTGTTTTAGAGAGAATTAACTTCTTTAAGAAATCTCGAAATGTGAAAAATTAAACCTTATGTATGAGTGGTGGGGTCTTAAATGTAAAAATTAAAGACGACTATGTCCTTTTGATTTGTATTAGCTTAAACATTTGCAAGCTTATGACCCCCTTGCCCTTCCTTATTGTCTTGTAGTTATGTAACGTGTTATTATTATTATTTATTTTATTTCTTTGTTCTTGCAATTTAATTAAATTATAATGATTTTGCTATTTTATTCCTTCTAAATAATTCTTCATTATGTTTAATTGAATTTTATTATTCCAAATTTATTCATTATCATCCATTTATATCATCATCATCATCATTTATGTAACATTTATTTGGGATGTTTCAATCACATTGGCGATTCATGTAAAATTTAAAAATTATGATAGTTTATGTATATACATGTTGAGGTTTGATTCCCTTCTTTTTCTTTTTCATTTTTACAAAACTTAAAATTGGCCAAACAAAAAGATTAAGTATAATTTAACTATGAGAAAAAAATACAAGACAATACATAAGAAGAAAGGATGCAAGCTGTTACAATCACAAGTGAATAGAAAATTTATTTATTTTCTATTTCCTATTTAGATAGCCTTTGTTATTTTATTCTCCTTATATCTACATTGTTGATTTCCACTCTTTGATCAAGCATTTTGGCTCAGGCCAATATATGAAAACTCTTTCGTTGTAAGTTAATATAAAGGTAGCACCATATCAAAGGTTGCTTCCTACTAACCTTCTATTTACAATATATGCTTGCCACCATCATATAGAGGATAAACCTTCTACAATTGACCCTTCCTATATATATCCTCTACATGTGTTATATAATAAATATAATAGCATCACAACCATACTAATCTAAAAACTTATATAAAATGGTCACATATATCTGTAAGATTAAATTTTTAGATTATATGTTTGTTATGCTATTATATTTATTTTATAATAGTATGAAAAAGTAAGAGATACCCATTAGACACTTCATGGATCATCTATCAATCTCTCCATAATCTAATATCTTTCTCAACACCATCTCAATCTATCTCAAGAAGCTATAATCAAACTCTTAATCCAAGTAACTGAGATAATTGGCAACAAAATAATAGGGTAACTTTATAAATAATCAATTTATGTTATAGTAAATGTATTTATATGTGATTTAATTAGTTTTTTTTTTTGGCATAGTTTGAGTTTCATTTTATGTTTTTCCTTAGTCATGCTTCTAATGTGTTATATTTGTGTTTGTGTTATCGTATTGTGTCATCAATTACTAGCTTTAAGAAAAATACAACAAAATAACTTTTGTAAGTAAGTAGCATTTGGTTCTTAGTTTCTCTTGAAATCAAATTCAAAATAAATTGCAAACTTATGCCTATATTATTAAAAGGACTGAGGGGTTTTTGATACATTACGATTTACTTGCTAAAATAAATAATATAGCCATTTACATATTAAAGAAAAAGGAAAGATATGGAAGTTAAAACTAGTATGTTAAGATGGAAGTTACAAGAAATGAGAGGTAGATGGAATTAGTTGCATGGTTTTATAACAACATATGGCTATTATTTGCTAACAATCATATAAAAAAATGTTTATTTCAAACAATTAATGGGTTATTTTTTTCTTCTTCTAAAGTTTACAAAGTTTACAGTGATTTACTTCTTTAGTTACCTTTTTAGGTGTATTGATACAAAATCTATGTTTGTAGAATTAAGATCATCTGTCAAGATAATTGTAAATAATCGGATCATTTATTATAACATAACTTCTTGATCTTTAACGTTGTTTCTTTTGTACTTATTATATTTAGGTTAATGTGAATTGCCTAAATTTTGCCACAAAATAATGATAAATTACTTGAACTTTCATTCAATTTAATACCCAATTGTACTTTTCCAATTCACTCATACTACTTTTGTTAGAGATCCTTTAACTATGTCTGCCTAGCTAGATGATCTGCCCACTCACATTAACATGTCCCTGGCCCCAAAAAATTATCCATGTTTGGAAACATAATAAAATTAAATAAATCAATGTATCTTTAAATAAGTAAATCGACCTATGTAAACACACTTTTATCGAGCAACAGTAACCATTAATAATGAAACACCCTTTCACTAAGTTCAATGCTTAGATCTAGACACGAACTCCATGAAATATCCCAAACCATTGCCTAATTAGTTAGAAATAGTTCAATAATAATAGATGATAGTTAATTTTGAACATAGTTTTGATAATTTAAATGAATAACAAAATAAATAATAGAAAATAATTAGATAATTTGATATAATTAAATTAGTAAATAGGTTAAGTCTTTTTTTTTTTTTGGCCATTTAGTAAATAGGTTAAGCTGAAGTTTGAGATTTTATATTCCTTTCAAAATTTTATATTTGTTTCATCTATTAATTTCAACAGAAAAAAAATAAAATTTCATGATTTCTTTCAAAATCCTTTTAGAACTCATTTTTCTTTAATTTCAATCCCCTGAACCCTTAGATATGTAGTTTAAATGTTTAGTAAACTCTTAAACCTTTGAATTTTAGTTAACTTTCATTTTCTAAAATTTCTATAATTTTTGAAATCCGCTTTTTTAAAAATATTGGTTTTTAAAATCAAACTTAAACTAAGTATCGAATTTTCACAAATTGAATTTCTAAACTAGATTTGAGATTTAAGATATTAATATCTAAACTATTTATTTTCGATACTTAAATAATTAGTAGAAAAGTTTAAACCTAATACCTTACTTAGAAATATCTTTTGATTTTCCTTTAATCTTTATCTATTCCTTTTTCTTTCCATTTTTCTCACCTCCCCTCTTATCCTTCTCTTTTGTCATTATCTTTTCTTCTTCTCTTCTCTTCTTCCTCTCCTCCTCCTCCTTCCTCCTACATTTTCTTTCTTTCTCTCTCTTTCTCTCTAGAATCAAAATCTCAATTTCAAGAGGTTAAAGAAGGATTAAAGTTAGAAAACAAAATAAAGTTGAGGATTAAGCTTGGGATAGCTTCAACAATAGGAAAAAAGATCAAATGGCTTACGTTTGTAAGCATGTAAGTTAGTTTGTTTTTCTTTGATTGATTGTTATATATGTGTGTATGATATCTCAAAAACTGGATGTATGTAGGATTTAAGATAAAACTTATAATATTTGAGTTTGTAACTAAAAACTTAGGTTGTGTTTACACATTATAGGCTAGATGATAGATGATGGGATTGATGGTAAATGAAGTAAAAAATGAATATAAGTTATATGCTATTGTTAAGATGTTGTATGTTGAGATTGTAATGTAAAATAAGTAGTTAAACAAGTGAAAATTTGAAGAACAAAAAAAGGAAAAATGTGAACAGTTGGCATTGTCTGAAAATCACGGCCGTGATAACTACTTTGGTAGGCTCGGGTTGGGCAATCTTGAGTAATCATGAGCATATTCAACCGTGGTAAGCTTTGTTTAAAAATTTTCCAAAAATCACGGGCATGATATTGCCCTTGCTAACCTCAGGTTGTTTTTAAAATTTCAAGATGTCAAAATCATGGGTGTAATCCAATTCGTGATAATTTTTGTTAAATTATGGGAATGATTGATCCCTTGGTAGCCTTGAGTGCTCTAATTTTGAAAATCATGGGTGATTCAACCCATGATCGCCTATGTTTGCATTCCCTTCCTTGTTCATAGGCGTGATTTGGAATTATGGCCTTAATCACGGATGTGATTCAAGGTTGTCCCTTATTCTGCCCTTTTTTTTAAAAAAAGAAAAAGAAAGAAAGAAGGAAGGAAAGATGAAATGAAATAGATAGATGATAGATAATATCATATGATAATAGAAATGAGTTTAGTAAATTAATATATTTAATAACTAGATGGTAAATGTTTCTCAGAACATGGAGTGTGAATCAAACCCATGTTTGAAAACTCAACATAGATTTTAAGTATAAAACAAACTTAGTTAATTAACCTAAGTTTTACTTGATTTGATGACTCTTAATGAGTTAAAAAATGAATTATATTAATAAGATTCTATAGGATATATGGGTTTACCTTAGCTTAATAATTGATTATGACTTGGTAACTAGGTGAATTGATCAATTCTAATCAACTTGGCTAAGTTAAGTTAAAATAGACTTAAGAAAACATGTAAGTGACTCAGAGATAATATAATTGTAATAAGATAGGTTAGATTATGAATAATAAGGAATAATGATGTTTTGTAATAAATGAATATAAATAAAAGAAAGGAAATAACCTGACAGACAATGAAAAACTGTCTATATGTTGGCATGATGATCTTCATAGCCATGGCGAGGTTCTTGCTTTTAAGTATGATCAAATGAAAACATAAAATGAGTTTTAATAAGAATTTAATGTAAAGAGATAAATAATTGAATTGCTCATACAATTTAATTTCTTCAACAAATATTATGGATAGCTGGCTTATCCTCTGTTTTGTTTTAGATTATGGACGTCTTAAAAGGTATGCAGTGATATGCGTATTAATTATCCATAGTAGGCATTCAAAATGAACTAATACTTAAAGATGACTTAATAAATATTTGTTGCTTGTACTTTTGTCATTTAATTTGATGCAGAAAGTGACAACCTTATTCGAAGCCGAACATGGTAGTTAGACGCTTAGGCCACCTCCTACCATAATGCAATAGTATGTATGATGCAATGATAATTCATAAGTGGCTTAGCACAAAGCTGATAGGGCAAAATAGTATCGGCATAACGTTTGCTTATGCTTAGAGTGAAGTAACATAGTAACATGGTTTAGTTTACATTTATGAGACTAATTAAACTAAACAATGTTATTGACTAAGATAAGTAAAGCTGTGTAATGGCCGTAAACCCTAGATGATGCTATTTTTTCTTTCGCGGTTAGTTATAGGAGATATAAGTATCTGGTTGCTTATATCTGAGCAGCTGTTGTTACTTAGAACCCTAGGATTCCCAGAGGCTTGTTTCGAAGAGTGAGTGCTCCTATGCTATTCATTTTACTTCAATTCATAAATAATAACCTCTTGCTGTTGCATTGCATTAGTTTAAGTTGTTGAAATTGAGTGTTCAATGTGGATTTTGAGACAGTATAATGCACAATTAATTATTTAATTGATGAAAACTATACTTAATTAGTCAAATATATGTGTGTACATATTGTATGTGTTTATGGAGTTTTCTGCAAGTTTTAGCAGGAACTGTGATGGTTAAGGGCAAAACAATTCAAGTTTGAAGCGCAACAAGATAAAGGAATAAACAAACTTGTCGCTGATCATGTTGAGGGCTCGATGTGTTGAAGATTTAGGGCACAACCAACACTAAACTAAGACTCGGCAAAGATAAAGACAGCACAGTGGTGGTCGGGTTCACGTCGAGGGCTCGACGTGTTGAAGTTTAAGGCGCAAAAGTTCAAATTTGAAGCTTAATGAAGCGCGTTGTGCAGAAGCTGTCAAGGGAAAACTTGGGCATGGTAAGCTTTTGAGGCACGCCGCTTCTATACTAAGCTGATGTGGCAAAGAAAGAGCGTTGAAGCGCATTAAATGTTTGACAGATTACAACATTGTTTCTAACGGACTTTTGAAATTCAAATGCTATATATATTTCAATCCTAGAAGAAGAGCAAGATAAGAATGAAGTGCTAAAATCATTTACGAGCCTTTTATTGCGATCAAACAAACATTTATTTCTTTTGTTCTCTTGTATATAATTTTTGCAAATCATAAAGAGAGAAAATAGACTTTAGTGCTCTGTTCTTATTTATTGCTACTTATTTAAGAGCATTTAGAGAGAGGAAACAATTTATTTCCTAATGTGTAATCTGCTCATCTTGAGCCAATTTCTGATATTAATACCAGTTGTGGTGAAGACCTCGTTTGAGGCACTTGGTGGACTATCGAGAGTAGAAAGTGGGATGAACTCCACGTTAAAATATTGACTTGATTTCTCTATCCCTATCCTTTTTATTTACGCTTATTTTTGTTGTTATTAATTGTTTGCCACATATTCCTTTTTTTTTGTATATTTTTAATCCATTGGAATTGAAATTAACTATTTGGGCTTTTAGGGTAAATACTTAATTCACCACCCCCGAAAATTCGTAGTGTATTTTCATAAATATGTGTGGTATCTCATATGTGTTTGTGTTATTGTTGTACTAGGTTTCAGCTCATTATTGTTTTCATTCTAGGTGATAATGACGATCTGATGATGATGTTGATGATTTGTTGATGATGATGATGATGATGGTGATATTGATGATGATTGAATCAAGAGTAAGGGATGACTCGAAGACTATTTGTTAAAGAGTGAAATGGGTTAGAACCGTTGATGTATTTTATTTGTTTTGTTAAAGAGATGGATTTTCTTTTTAGAACTAATTTTCCTTAAAAGCTTGGTTATGGAGCCTATGTTTTGTAATTCTATCTTTAAAGCTTTGTTTACCATCATGAATAGTATTATTGATGAAATACCTTATGGTATAGTTTTGTTTATGAGCAAGTTGCTTTCAAGTGAATAGAAGATAGAAATGTTTTTATAAAAGTTGTTTTTCATTATAAATGTAGTTGTCTCCAAAATCTAATAAGCGATTTCAAAATCTAAAACTGGCTAGCAAATGGTAGATATAAACAAATTTTAAGGAAACCTAGTACTTAGGATATTATACATCCTGGGGATTAGGCATGCTTAATTTAGATTTGGGCATTTTGGGTCCTTACACTCCAACTCTTATCAGCTTAAAACCAATTGAATACCTACCATCCTATATGATGAGAATACCATACCAAAAAGAATACAATATAAACAAGTTTGCCTCTATTCTTGTAACTCAACTCATTGCACATTACCTCCATGAAAAACCCTTACACTAGGTTCAACACTTAAAATTTAGTCATGAGTACCAACTCCGTTCGAATCGCATAAAATGAGCTCAACAATCTCATACAACGAGAGTACTATGATACCCGGTGAGAACACTAACGAGAACATACATGGCCCTAGCAATGTTTTGGTCTTAGTTTATAAAGGCTAGCAATGGTTTTGTTTGGGTTACTGGTGATTATGATGTCTAGGTGGCATTGGTTAGGTAGAGAGTCTAAGTTTCAATTTATGTGTAATCCAACGCCAGGGGATTATGTTAGTGCCTCAAATGGGTATTGACGGATTGTGGTGGTCGATGGGTCTCAATGACATAGTTAGCTTGAATAGGGTCGATTATGGCAATTTATGATGAAAAAGGAGGTGGCTTTTGTTAATTTAGAGGTATAGAAGAGATTGATAGTGGTTGATGGGTTTGAGAATGGTGTTTTTACGTTACAATAAGAGAGAACGTTGTGGCAGTTTATCTTATTTAGTTATATCAACTTATTCTTGTTAGACTCCATTATTTGAATCTCCATTGAATGTTATATTCATCTCAATGGTAGTTCTCTAGAGTGTTTGTTCAATTGATTTTTTCCTTCAACATTTTAGTGTAAATTTTATGCATTATTAAAAATTCCAGACGTGGAATCTTTTTTATGGGCTAAGGAACACGTGTCAACATGTCATTGGCCTAAACATTCACTTAAGATGGCGATGTCAATAGAGGTAATACTTGCCAATGCGAAATGTACAATTATATATTAAATTGATCAATCCAAACTTTGGGTGGTTAATTGCTGTTTTTGACAAACTTTGGATAGCGATTGCAACATAAATCAAACATGGATTACACCTAAACTTTTTTGAAAGGTAAATCCCAAAAAACTCATTCTCATCATTCTCTATTCTCCTTAAATCCTAATTTCACTTTTATAACCCCAATTATCATGTGTGATTTTGTGGATGGTTATATGCAAGTGCCAATTAAGATTTATTTCTAGGAAGAACGGTAGAAAACATGTTATAAGGGTTCCATATAACTCGGGTTTCCATAAACTCTTTGCAATCACCAACAAAAGAAATGAAATAGAAGAGAGGCACACCAAGGGCTGAAAAAAAGGAGGGCTTTCGTGTTTATTAAGTTGTAATGGACAATATCCATAAGATTTAATATTTAATAGATTAAGTAGAATACATGAAAAATCATAGTAATTGAAAAACTATTTTAGTGGGTAAATTACAAAAATGTATCAATATTTGGGGGTAAGTTTATTTTAGGTATTAACGTTTCAAGTGTTTAAAAAAAAGTATCAACGTTTCACAAAGTGGTCAAATTAGGAATCAATGTTTGATGAAGTTCATTTAAGGTATTAACATTTTAATTAATTTTTCAATTAAGTTTCTCAAGTTTTCATTAATGGTATACCTTATTTGGCTCATTTTGCAAAACATTGATACTTCTCTTTTACCACTTCAAATGTTGATACCTTAAATGATTTATTTATAAATACTGATTCCTCTTTTGAACTAGTTAAAATGTTGATAACTTGAATGACCTTATCCCCAAACGTTGATACCTTTCATTATAATTTACCCCTATATTAGTAGTTTAATCATGGTTGGCATGATGCGAGCCGTTGGATGGTCACGGGACCGGTTTCGACAAAATAATGATGAAACATAAAATTTTCCAAAATCATAATTCTACAAAGTATGATAAGTCATAATAAAATAGTGGTTTAAAATATTGAATTTTAGAACTTTGTAAAAACTTTACAATAACTCAAAACCACTCAAGTAATACAAAAATTTATATGGGCCCTTATTTTATTTTAATGTGAGTAGAGGAAGGATTCCAATAAGGATGTAAATATGGTACATAAATATAGAAATTTGTTATCTATGTAATATATATGTATATATATTATTTTGCATTGTTGAACTTGAAGTTCAATATGAATTTTGATGAGACAATATAATGTACAAATAACTATTTATTTGTTATAAACTACATTTAATTAGTCATGAATATATATATATATATATATGTGTGTGTGTGTTGTTGTGCATGTTTGTGGAAGTTTTCTACAATTTTTTAGCAAAATAGGAACATGTCAATGACAAAACAGGAGCATGTCAAGAGGCAAACAAAAGCATGTCCAAGGTCAAGTCGACGGTCAAGCTTAGGGCTCGACACATCAAATTTAAGGCTTGACATGCCCAAAACCAAAGACTCAACAAAGGCAAATGTCAGAATGATTATTAAGGGTCAAATTGAGGCATCGACATATTAAGAGTTCAGATTCGATACGCTCAAATTTGAGGCTCGAAGAAGCATGCATGTGGAATGGCTGTTGAGGGCAAAGTTTGGGAGGGCAAAGTTGGAAGCGATAAGTAAGGTGCAACACTTAAAGTCCAAAGCTATGTAGCTAGAAAAGAGCCGTTGAAGCGCATTTAACGTTTGACAAATTATAGGTGTTGTGTGTAACAGACTTTTTGAATTTCATAAAGCTATTTATATACAAAGTCCTAGAGAAACAACACATAGAAATTAGTGCCAAATTATTTTAGTGCTCATTAACTGCAATCAAACAAATTCTTTTTTTTTTGTTCTCTTATACATAATATTTGTAAATTATGAAAAGAGAGAAAATACACTCTAATATTTAGTTAATATTAATTGCTATTTTTTTTATAGCACTTAGAGAGAGAGGAAATGTTTTATTTTCTGTAAGTATAATATTATTCATCTCGAGCTAACTTTTGAAACTAATTGAAGCCATGGAGAAACCTTAAAAGATGCATTTGGCGAACCGTGAAGAGTAGGCAAAGGATCGAATTCCACATTATGTTTGTGGCTTGATTTTCTCTATCACTCTGTTTTATTTTATATATTTTATTTATTGTTTATTTATCAGCTACAAATCTTTTTATTTCTAATTTACTGATTTCAAAATTAATAATTTCTTAATTTTGGTAAATACTCAATTCATCCCATGTTGAATATTCTAGTGTGTTTTCATGCATCCATTCAGTCGTATGAATTTATGTGTTTTTACCTACGTGTTGAATATTTAAACTTTAATCCCTTGACATGATACAACCGCTACCACCTCTTGGAACATGATTTTTTACTCGTGTTGACAACGAAGAGGTCGGTGCCTCTGTTTTATTATAACATATTAAATTCGGTTGTTGTCTTGATCTCTTGCCTCGATCGAAAGTGAAGTGACTTCAGGTCTATTTGTTTAGCTTTTTGATATATACAAATATTTTTTTTAACTTTTTTCTAATAAATCATCTATTAAGAAGTAAATATAGATAAAAAAGTTGACAGTTCTTGTGAAAAGATCAAATATAATAAAATTAAATACAAATCGGCTTTATTTACATGTATCGTTTTAATACAGATATAGATAAAAAAATAGACCATCCAAACAGACCCTTATTCTTGTGATCTTATTTTTAACTTTTCCCTATATTCATCATACCAAGGTTCAAATTTCGAAATATGTAGTTTACATATTAGGATGATAATTTGCTTTTTTTTTTTTTACTTATAAATAAGTGCTTGTCACGTGTTAAATAAATAAAAAAATTTAAAATAAAATGAATAATAATTATTATTATAAATATAATTGTATAATGAATAACAAATATTTGTTCACCAAAACAAGATGGGTCCGCACGGTACACGAAGCAAATTTTCATACAACTCATCACTGTTCCATTAAACCATCATTGAAACGAAATACTTCTCCAAGGATTTAAAATACAGGGAGTGGAGGCAAAAACCGGAGCACTCATAGCGTATTCCTGAATTAATGCCAACGTGTCTAGAATCATGTCTCCTAGGTTGGAATTTCCAGACATGTAACAAACACAAAAAATAGGAGGAAATCCTCCTTAACAACCCCACGACATTGATTAAAAAAAAAAAAATTTTGTTAGGTTTATGCCCCAAGATGATTCTGAAGCTGCAAATTTTGGTCAAAGCGTGAAGCACGTAGTCAAAAAAATTAAGAGTCTAAAAAGACAACTGTTATAACAAGACTTATATGCTTAAACAAAGTATATAAATTATTCAATTGGCAATGTTTCATTTTAGACCATACCACTGTTGTTGGAAACAATATTTAAATTACTTAGCACTTTGCTCACCACTAGGAAGTTTTCTCTTAAAATATTTTAGAGACCAGACTTTTTAAATTGTAAACAAAATTATCCCATTATGCAGTTTAAGGTTAAGGCATTGGTCTGAGATTATAGGCGGTTTTCGGATGGACCAAAACAAAACCAGTTGGGCTTGTTTTGAGGAAAGGTCTTAGGGAACTCTTATGTGTGACACACTTAATTCTTCAGTTTGATAGTTAAATTATATATAATAATTGATATGATATATTAACTATTCTAATAGTATAACTGCATTTAAATATGAGTAAATAATCAATGAAATTAGTTCCATTAAAATTAATAACATGACCATAAAATATTTAATAAATATTACTTAAAAAGTTTCAAGTCGAATCAGGGGAACTATTAGCATTTGTTATTTGGTTATTTAAATATTTTCAGCTATTGGCATTACTTTTGCATAACGTGCAAGACTGAAAAAAAAAAAAAAAAATTAGTCTAAGTGTTCAATTTTAAATAGAAGAGTTAAGTACACATACAATAAAAATATAAAATGCTCCACTTGAAATTTAATTTCAAAATTTTAGATAAATTGGCTGTCATTTAAATTTTCAAATATTTTTGTGACATCGGGCATAAAGGTGTGTCATGGGCTTGGATTTAAATTTTCATAAGTTTGCAAGGTTAAAAAAAGAATCCCTTTCTCCCTTTTTTGTTTCTTGCTCACGGAGAAAAGTATCACCAATGTGCTGCTGCTTAGTCGTCTTACTTTAAAATGAGAGTTAAAAAGTTATAATTTATCGTAATTAATAAAGAACAAAATCGAAATTTATTCCTATTTTAATGTGATACTCACATATCATCTAAATTCCCTTAAAATATGAAAAGCCACTGAAATATTACACAGAATAATTCTCCCATTTAAAATCATGGTTTTAGCATTCCCTCGATTTCGATCTTCAAATTTACTTCTTCCACTGAGGTAATCTTTGTACAACAACCTGACAAGAAGTTAAGAATCACAATTGTACGACTTCATTAAAAAATAAAAATAAATCAAATCAAATCAAATACCTAAATATAATGACAACCCATCACTTGAATAAATAGATATTTATTCTCCTTTTATTTTACGTAAGTTACTATTATTGTATTCAAATAACAATTTATAATGGATTATTATTATACAAAATGATGAATAACAATTTATACTCCGTACCAATAAAATTATTCCATGGTTTACTCTCTACTTTATCATAAATATCATTATCTTAAAATATTATATACACAATTATTCTCTTTATAATAAACATAATAGTATTATAAATAATTTATCTTTCACTTTAATAATTATTTTTTATATTAAAATAAATATTATAATAATCATTACAATTTTATTACATTGCTGTTAAATGAGAATCCAATTCACACTATGTTAGTCTTTTTTAACCCCATATAAATGCCTGGTAATTTATATCCGTAAATATTTTCGATTAGAAATATAATATAGATAAAACTATGATAACCATAGGATAGGTGATTAGTTGTATAACTTACCTTTCCAGAATTTTCTTTATTTCCAACAATAGTTTGACAAGCAAGTCTCCAAGATTCGGGTTTCTGTCAATAGAATCCATAGTTAAAATTCTACTTTAAAACATTTTCCTATTGATTTAAAAAATAAAAACCCACATGTCAAAGAAATTTTTACGATTTTCACCATACACAGCAACAAAATCAAAGAGAAGAAATAAAAGAATTTTTTTTTTTTTTTTTGCCTTGAAGAAATAAACGATTAACACATATATAAGGTTATCCATGATCCATCTTCCATGACCTAAAAAGATTAACAATACAATTTTTTTCTCATATTAATTATTAATTACACCAATAACTTTATAAGCTAATGATATTATTATCCATGTTTTAAGTGGAATAAATTGAATTTAAATCCCTCTATTTCATTATAATGACAGAAAAAAAAAAGCATAATTAGTTGAGTTAACATACCAACTAATATATGCTCTGGGTGATAAAGTAGGGTTTCTAGAAATTCCAATATCTTCATTTCTTCGATAAATGTTGGGTAAATCAAACTTCATTCCTCATATATTTTACCTATTTCCAATTGAGGGTTAACCCAACTTTTACTAAGGTGGACTTCCAATAATTTACAAATTTACTTACATATAGTTATTCATTCCCTTTCATTTACAAAAACTGATATTACTGTATTCATTGAGGAAACAATAATTTTTAATGAATTGCTATTATGTAAAATGATGAATAATAGTATTTCCACACTTATGAATTGTAATTCAATGATTTATCTTCCGATTTTGTCATAAACATCCCTATATCCTTTCTCTTTAATAAGGAGCATTATAGATTTTTCTACATCTTACTCCAATAATGACTTGTTTTATTTTTTATACAAAGTGAACATTATAATACTCATTACAACATATTATATTTTCGTTGAATTGGAATTCAATTCCCTCCTTATTCCATGTGGTGAAATGAACAAGCCATTAGTCAAGTATGACAAAAATAAATTGAATTAGTATAATGAAAAAGGGAAGAACTGGACTCAAGTATAAAACCTTTCAAGGAGAATCTCAAGTACTTAATAAGGAGAGTTATTGAAAAAGACCATGCTTAGGAAACATATTCCATACAAACTCAATCGACGCTCAACTTTTTAACAGAACATCAAAATGAGTATTTACTTGCATTCTACATGACAAAAGCAACCATAATACAATCTATATACTCTTGTTGATCCAATGTTACCAGAATGTTAGACATGTTAATGTTTGGTTAGCAAGTAACAAATTCATATGCCTCAAGGAAAGAAGAGACCATACCTTCTTCAAGTATCGAAATTCTGTATTTGTTCTCTCGTTAAGAAGATCCATTCCATCAACAATCTGCTTAAAACAAAACTGTCATTGGTGTGCTCATTCACATTTTAACAACTATAAGCAAGCAAATTCAGCTTCCTAGCTTGGAAAATGATCTTGAATTCAACCTTAAATTTGATAAAATTCTTCCAAAAATATTGGAGGCTACAATCATAATGTTACTTAGCATTTTAGTAAGGCTCTATGGTTTGAGTTTTCAATTTTGTTAGAATCAAACACAACATAATTTTAATTTTTTGGTTCAATTCGAGTTCATGAAAAGGAAGATGGTATAGATATAGCGCTATAATAATAATAATAATAATAATAATAATAATAATAATAATAACTTTACCTCTACAATGCAAGTTCCACAGCTACCACCACCACCACAATTCATCACTTTGCCCTGACGAATGTCTAATCACATGTTAGATGTATCCAATGCTTTACCAAGAAAGGAATTAAAAGCAATAGCCTAATGCCACTCGACATTAGATTTGATCTAGAATTAAATTTATGAAACACTCCAATGGTCCTACTCTGTGAATGATCAACATTGCTATTTACCACACAAAAGTTAGATGGAATCACATAATAGGTAAAGTGGAAGGACTTGTCTTTTTATGTTTATAAATTAACACTTCCTCTCAATTCTGTCTGAGAGTTAGGGTGAAATGAGCCTGTCGGACTTTGAACTTAACCTTTTCTATTCTGGTGTCAAATACAAAACTGCTTAACCTAAAAATTTAAGCCTTTTACCATTTGATATAACTTTATATTTATTAGTTAATGTGCAGCTTTAAAGATCAATTTGAAGTTGTTATGATGCTATTATATGGCAAAATTTGAACAGGGTAATGCTGTTTCTTTGATAGGCTAAGTAAGTATTATGACTTTTTTTAAAATTATTATTCATGAGTATTTAGGTAGGTCTAATTCTTAGATAGCATTTGGCAGCATGAATTTTCATGATATTGACTGAACAAAGGTTATTGTATTATATTTGGTTTACAAAATGTATTTAGATTGAACAAAACTTTTTAATGATTGAATAAACTTAAAAATTTTGTCAATTATATTTGAATAAAATATCAGAATCGGATAAAAATAAAAATTTTTAATAAGAATTTGTCCTACACTCTCCAATATCGTCTATACCAAACATAGTACAAGAAAACCCTTTTGTTCAATGCTGCTTGAATTGTATTACCTAATTCTTCTTATCTTACTCAATCGTTACATTATTTTATTGCAACATTCTCACCCCCTCCATCAAATAAATTTGTCAAGATCTAATTTTAAAATCCAAGGCTAGAGAATTCGTTCATATTCAGTTTATTAACCAACCGAATCGTCTTTATAGTGAGTTTAAATTATATTTTTGTACTAGTCTAACTAACAATTACTAACTACAGTAATGCAATTCCTGGGAAAAACAAAAAACTTAAGCAAATGAAAAATATTGCAGTGGAAATGAGTACATACATAAGCAGCATAGAGCTCAATTTTGTTGTCCAACATTATGTTCCTCAGCAGTTTTTCTCCACTTATTGCCTTGGCTTTGTCCACAGGATAGGTTCCATCAGCACTGGTTTTGGCTGTCACCACCAACAAACAACAACCCCTTTAACAACAATCGACCCGGATATATATGCTAGAACTCCTCTACACAAAAAATTTATTATAGATTGAAAATTATTACCCCAATGAAATCGAGCTCAATTTCAGGCTTCTGGGTTATGGCTGCACTGGACGAAGCTTCAGCAGAATTTGTAGCCATGCACATTGAAACATGTCCCTTATGATTCCGGTTAATACTAAATTTGAGTGACTGCGGTTGGGCAAAACTTTGGCGGTCGAAGGTCGCATCCGATGGTCGAAGGGATACTCCATTAAAGCTAATGGAAGCCATTGGAATCCTCTGTCTGGTGCGTGTTTGCTGTCCAAAAGTTTTCTCTAGTTGTTTCTTAGGAAACTTGAATTATATGGTCCATAGGATGTCTTGGTTCTTTTTTTTTTTTTTTTTTCCCCTCTTTGTGGTTGGAGTTTAGACAAGTGTTCATGAGGTTTGTTTGGTAATTTCGTGTCTTCATAATTTGATGATAGCCGTTTGCTTCCCTCCATTAACCAAGTCCGAAATGGTGTAAAGAGTTGGGCCATTTGTTTCTGGGCTAAACGACTACAACCCATTGACTGTGGAGTGTGGGCCTTCTGGTATTCTCATACTTACATGGACCCTTTTCAGACATGGATTTGGTGTGTGTGTGGCGGTTTGGTGGGTGGGTGGTATAGGGTGGAAGCTAATATGGGCCAAATTTTCAGCATCCGGCACTGATTGTTCTAGATTTAAACATACACTACACCTCAATTGAATCTTTCTGGTTGGGGGAAAAAAAAGGCCAACGTCTATTATTTTGTTTTTATCTTTTTCATGTAAATGATTTTGTTTGTTTAACTGTAAACTAAATATGATTTGAAAGTGAAGGGACAATCTTATCATCCATATTCCAAAATGACAAATTAAATTCCCGTAAGTAATTTTCAGATATAACACTGGTTTCATAAGCCTTATCAATAGCTGGTAGAAGAAGATAACATATATGATACTAGTGCTTTTTATAGTGGCATGACATGTTCCGACTCCTTCGACTTCAATGGTTATTATTAGAGTCTACTTTCAGTTTAGACGAGTGGGTTCTCAATTCACATCACCATGGATTAAAAGAGGAAACCATGGAAGCATGTGTGTACTTAAAGGATTTTGCAGATGCCCATGATAGGAGGACCCACTCTTTTGGTGGCCCTAAGGATAATGACTTGGGATCGAGGTCTGGGAGGCCATGTCACCATTAGAGTCGTCGTCCGAAGCATAAGTGGAATAATGGGATGAGGTCGGAGGATTCTAGGATGAAAAGGTTGAGGATGAAGTGGAGGGTGTTTTGCTGTTTGCTTATGATGTTTTTTTTTTTTTTACTTCCTCTTTGTACTAAGTTTACTTAATTATCAATAAAATTTATTTTTTTTACCAATATCAATGCATTTATTAATTTTATTTATTTAATAATTTACAATTATTTTAAATGAATTAATTCAACAAATTTAATAATTAATATAATATAATTACAATTACTTAATTCCTCAATTTTTTAAGGTTAATATTTTCCTACAATTGAAATCATTTAAAAAATATATACAACAAATATTATATTAATTAAAAATTAATTATTTAATTAAAATAATTAAACAAAACAAAACATATTATTTAAATACAATTTATAAAAAAATAAAATTACTTAAATCACTATTTTTTTTGTCTTATTCTTTAAAATGAAGGCTTATGTGTGTAGGTTTGCGTGTCTTATGTGCCATTCTAGCCCACTTATTTCGAGTGCTTTGTGTCAACCCATGCATGCTTCTACTTTATCTTTTTCCTTCGCGTGCCTTATATGTCATGCCAAGCTTGTATACTCTTGAACTCTCCCTTGCGTGTAGTGACACATTTACCGTGCCTACTAGTACCATGTAAAATTTTGGATTTACAACCACCCACTTAAAAAAAATTATACCATTATATTAGTTGTTTATTAATCTTAAATTTATCATAATATCATTATAGAAGGTTTTTATTTCAAACCCTTAGTTTATTGTTTAACCCTGTATATTTGATTTGATTGTCCTCCTTATGATTATGATTTAAAATCATACTAGGCAAGTGGGAGGAGTTGCTAATCACAAAGACAAAAGTGTTTGCCTTTTAAAAATAGGGTTAATGTTGCATTTAACATAAGAACTTTTTCCAAATATGTAATTAGTTTTATGACACGAGGATAGAAGGCAAGGCATATGCCCAAATACTGACAAGATTACATAACGAAATAAACATACATCTATGCCAGCACATGCATTAGTGCTTATTGTTTTGTATAGCTATAGGACAATTTAATAAATAGCTGGCATGTTACAACAATGTACAACTAATGCTTGTAACAGATTTGTACAAAGCACATGCTCAAGAAAAGACAACAATAGTAGGGAACATGAGACACAGAGGGTAACTAAGTTTTTACCTAGAAATAGCAAATCTTGGAGCCTCTAGAAGCTCGAATTCCAACCTTCCTTTCATGCAAATATTTCATCACCTAACCCACATTACTTTTCATTCATCATCATCCTCGCAGTCAAATTGCACGAATTAGTTAGATCCAAAAAACAATCTACAAAAGATAAAACTGTTAGAAACATTACAAACAGGATCAAGAGACTAAAGATTTATGAAAGTTCACAAACCCTAGATAAAAAGAAGAGCACAAAGAAAGTTATTAGAGAGGATAGAGAGTACTTGGTTTGAATTCGAGAACATTCTATCGAAAGGGTGAGAGCGTATGTTGGGGTTTGGCATTTGTTTAGAGTTGGTGGGCTAGATTAGAGAAATATTGGGCTTGTGGGGCTTATTAATTAGTGCTTTCATGGTTGCCATGGCTGAAGGAACTCATGGTTTTTCTCAAATGAAGGAGGACCTTCAAGCACATGACAGTAAGATTCTTTCACTTGAATCTAAAACTGAACGCTTATTAGCTGATATGACACAAGTTTTGCAATTTGTTAAATTGCAAATGGAGAATCAGATTAATGAGAATCCTAATTCAACTGTTAGTTCATCATTTTCTCCTTTGAAACATTCTAATCATGAGGAGTCTCCATATTCTTACATGAAGAATATTAAATTGGATTTACCTAAATTCTCAGGTGAAAAACCCCTTTCTTGGATTTTTAGAGTTAATCAGTTTTTTGATTTTCATAATGTTCTTGATCATGAGCGATTGAAAATTGCATCGTTTGCCATGGAAGATGATGCCACTAATTGGCAACAATGGTTTATATAGGAGTGGTCTATTATCTACATGGTATGTTTTTCTTAAAGCTATGGAACATCGATTTAGTCCTTCATTGTATGAAGATCCATAAGGTAAACTTTCCAAATTAGTTTAAATTGGCATTGCAGCAACATGGATTTGAATCCTTGTCAAATCATGTTATTGGTTTATCTGAGAGTTTTCTTATGAGTTGTTTCATTTCAGGGATAAAACTAATACTTTAGCAAGAAGTTTTAGCCACATAACCTATTGGTTTAATCCAAGCTATGAGGCTGCCAAACTTTTTGAATCTAAACACACACACTTTATCTTACCCTGCTTCCTTTTATACACATCCTACGCACATTAACACTTTTTCTAAACCTAGGATTTCATCCACTTATGCTCCAATAAATTCTTTTAAACCTAAAACCTTTCCTTCTAAATCCACTTTTTCAACTTCTTCCTCTTCTTAGTTTGTTGCTTCCAATACACTTCCTTAAAAAACCTCACCCTTTAAACGTTTAACTGTTACTGAAATGGCTAATCGAAAAGAAAAGGGTCTCTCTTTTAACTGTGATGAGAAGTTTCAGATGGAACATATTTGTAAGGCCAAGTTTCTAATGCTTATTCAGCCTGATGATGATGAGGATGATTAGGGACCTCTATCTACACAATCGGATGTAGATTCTCTGAATACTCTAGACCTTCCCATTGAAATTAATTATCATACTCTATCTGGAGCTCAAGTTCTTAGAACATTTCGTTTAGAGGGGCACACTGGGGGCCATTCAGTCTCTATTTTGGCTAATTCATGAAGCACTCATAATTTTATACAAGAACATATAGCTTGACAATTACATTTACTTATACTAGCCACACCTTCATTTAAGATGATGATTGGAAATGGTGACTATTAGACTTGTATTGGCTTTTTTGAGAAAGTTCCTTTACAGTTTTGTCAGTTTCAGATTGATGTTGATTTGTATGTCTTACCTATTCAAGAAGCTGATCTGGTTTTGGGTATTTAGTGGCTATAGACTTTAGGGCCTGTTACTATGGAATTATGCTCAACTTACTATGGATTTCATGTTGAGCGGATATAAGATTTGATTACAAGTCCTTTCTTCTATTTTGCCCAAACGAATTGAGTTTCATTAGTTAAATAAATGGATTAAATCTAATCAAATTGCTGGGCTGTTTAGTTTAGTGGATCAGACAGATCAATCACTATTGCTACCACCTGTAACAATTCTATTGAGGAGCTATTGGGCAGATTTCCAAGTGTGTTTAAGACTCCATCATCATTGACCCCTCTTCATAATGTGCAGCATCATATCCACTTGAAGAATGAGTCACAACCCATTAATGTTAGACCTTATCATTACCCATATTATAAAAAAGGAGAAATTGAAAAATTGGTTCAAGAAATGTTGCAACCTAGAGTCGTTCCCTAGCACCAATCATTTTTCTTCACTAGTATTGTTGGTTAAAAAGAAGGACAGTTCTAGGCGTTTTTGCGTTGATTATAGAGCCTTAAATCAGGCTACTATTTGGGATAACTTCCCTATACCCACTATTGATGAGCTGCTGGATGAACGATTTAGGGCAATCATTTTTCTAAATTGGATTTGTGTGCTGGTTATCACCAAATTCGCATGCACCCCGAGGATGTACATAAGATGGCCTTTCGCACTCACGAATGTCATTATGAATTCTTGGTCGTTCCATTTGGCCTTTCTAATGTCCCCTCTACATTTCAATTTGTGATGAATACGTTCATTATTTTTTTTTAATGATGTTCTCATCTATAGCAAGTCTTTGCATGACCATTTATCTCATTTAGAAATTGCATAGTCTTGTCTGCAAGGTCATCAATTTTATTTGAAACGTAGTAAATGTTCTTTTGGTCAGACTCGAATTGACTATTTGGGTCGTGTTGTTTCAACTGCTGAAGTGTCTCCTGATCCTTCTAAGGTTCAGGCTATTTAGGAATGGTATACCACTCAATCTTACCTAACTTCGAGGATTTTTGGGCCTTATAGGCTATTATAGACGATTTGTCGAGCATTATGCTAGTGTTGCTGCTCCCTCACCAATTTATTGAAGAAAGACTCTTATATTTGGAATTCAAAGCCCACAGCCTTTATATAGCTTAAACAGGCATTAATGTCTACTCCAATATTGGCTTTACCGGATTTCACTCAAAATTTTATTGTTGATATAGATGCATTAGGGGTGGGCATTGGGGCAGTGTTACATCAGGATCTCATCCTATTGCTTTCTTTAGCAAGAATTTTTTTTGCAAATGCAAAAAGGCATTACTTATGTGTGAGGAAATTGTGGCTCTAGTGGAAGCTGTTAAAAAATGGAGACATTATTTGTGGGGACGACATTTTATTATTTGGACAGATCAGAAGAGTCTTAAGGAAATTCTTTCATAGACAATTCGAACCTTGAACAGCAACAATTTAGTGAAACTTTTAGGGTATGACTATGAGATTGTGTAAACCCAGGCACTGAGAATATAGTTGCTGACGCTCTATCATGTAGCTTTGATTCTTCTACCCAGTTATTTTCTATTTCCCTGCTATCCTTTGACTTTTTCATAACACTTAAGACAAAGTTCAAAGAAAATAAGGACTGGTAGTAATTACTATCAGACTATAAAGTTGGAGTCTCATTGCACTGGCCATTAGTGGTTAGAGATGATCTGTTATTTTTGGAGTCTAAAATTTTTATCCTTCCTCATTCTTCTATTATCAATTCTTTGATAATAAAATTTCATTCTGCTAATGTGGGTATCCATTTGGGGGTGTTGAAAACTTTTAAGAGGCCGTCAGATTCTTTTTTTTTTTTGGCTTAATATGAAAAGGGATGTTGAATCTTTTATGAAGAGTTTCCATATGTGTTAACAGATCAAACATTTGACCACATCTCCAACGAGGTTATTGCAACCACTTCCTATTCTACAAGAAGTTTTTGAAGACATCTCTATGGATTTTATTAATGGTTTGCCTGTATCTAATGGATACTCGGTTATTATGGTAGTAGTGGATCGTTTATCTAAGTATACTCATTTTAGATGTCCACATCTCATACACAACAACATTAGCGGCTAGATTATTTGTAGACATGATTGTTAAGCTTTGTGGTATTGCCAAATCAATTATTTCAGATAGGGACAAGATTTTTATGACCAAATTTTGATCTGAGCTCTTCAAGCTCAGTGGTACTACTTTGAAAATGAGCTCAGCTTACCATCCATAGTCTGATGGTCAAACTGAAGTCATCAATAGATGCTTGGAACAATACTTAAGAGCTCATGTTATGGATTATCCAAAGGATTGGCCTAAATTTTTGGCTTGAACTGAGTATTATTTCAATCCTAGCCATCATACTAGTACCCATATGACTCCATTTCAAGTTGTGTATGGTCGAGTTCCACCCAGCATTCCCAAATATGTTCAAGGATAGATTAATATTGATGCTGTGGATCAAGAGTTAAAGACTGGGATGAATTGTTACGTCTCTTAAAGACAAATTTAAGTAATGCTTAGTTTCGAATGATACATCTATCAGACAGACATAGGACTGATAGAACTTTTGCAGTGGAAGATTGGGTATATGTGAAGCTTCAACGCTATAGGGAAACTTCCCTTGCTAATAGGAAATCTTTTAAGTTTTCACGCCGTTATTTTGGGCTCTATTAGATTACTAGATGCGTCTGTAATGTGGCTTATTGTTTGGATTTACTCCCAACATCTAAGATACACCCTATCTTTCATGTGTCTTTATTGAAGAATGCCAAGGGCGAGCGAGCTACTGTGGTGCATCTACCAGGGGATTCTCATGGCAATTTTCCTACTATTAAGCCTTTGGCTGTTTTAGATTACCGAAGCATTCATTGACAGGGCCAAATTGTTCTACCATTACTAGTTCAATGGGAGTCTCTCCCTATAGAAGATGCTTCTTAGGTCGATTTAAAGGATTTTCAACGAGACTTTCTAGATCATCACCTTGATGACAAGGTGGATTTTCAGTAGGGGAGGAACATGTTATGACACGAGGACAGAGGGAAAGACATATGCCTAAATACTTACACGATTACATAACGAAATTAACATACATCTGTGCCAACACATGCGTTAGTGCTTATTGTTTTGTATAGCTATAGGACAGTTTAATAAACAGCTGGCATGTTACAACAATATACAGCTAATGCTTGTAACAGATTTGTACAAAGCACACGCTTGAGCAGAGACATAAATAGTAAGGAACACGAGTACAAAGGGTAATTAAGTTTTTACCCAGAAATAGCAAATCTTAGAGCCTCTGGAAGCTCGAATTCTAGCCTTCCTTTCATGCAAATATTTCATCACCTAATGCACACTACTTTTCATTCATCATTATCCTTGCAGTCAAATCACACGAATTAGTTAGATCCAACAAACAATATGCAAAAGATAAAACTGTTAGAAACATTACAAACATAATAAAGAAAGTAAAGATTTACGAAAGTTCACAAACCTTAGATAAAAAAAGAACACAAAGAGAGTTAGAAAGGATAGAGAGTACCTGGTTTGAATTCGAGAACGTTCTATCGAAAGGGTGAGAGCGTGTGTTAGGGTTTAGCATTTGTTTGGAGTTGGTGGACCGGACTAGAGATATGTTGGGCTTGTAGGGCTTATCAGTTGGTTGAGTTTTATCCTCTTAGAAGAATTTCTATCCCTTATGTGGGATAGTTTGATTGTAGAAGAGATGTGCCTACTTATACTGTTGGACAATTATACCTCCAATTCTTCGTTTATTATTTTTCTTATATTGATTATTATAATCGATGTAATTTTTTTCTAGTGAATGAAGATTATCATGTAGCGTAAAAAATAAAAAAATTAAAAATTAAAGTAATCAATTTAATATTTAATCAAAGTTTTTGTGTTCATTAATATTATCTCTCTAATTTTGTTAGTTAAAGCCGACACCTTTACACTGGTATAAGGGAATTAGTGAGTGATGATTAGGAGGAGAAGGAAATTGGAGGGATTAAACTTTATTCCTTTGTTTATTTTGAAAAGGAAAAACAAAGAGAAGAAAAATGGATGTAATGGGTCCCATCATTTTTTTGTCCCCTTCAAAATGGAGAGGATAAGGAGGGAAAGGGAATTTTTTTGAAATTACCTTTGTACCCTTCTATTTTAAGTACTTATTATCGTTTATGGTCATATAAGTAATTTACTATTATGTGTAAATTATACTAAAATATATCAATGTTTTTAGGTAAGTTTATTTAAGATACCAATGTTTTAAATAGTTGAAAAGATGAGTCAATGTTTTGTGAAGTGAATCGAAAAAGGTATTAACAATTGAATTCGCTTTCACCTAAGTTTCTTCATTTTCCGTAAATGGTCAGTTATTGATACTTTATTTGACTCACTTTGCAAAACATTAATTCTTCTTTTTAACCACTTAAAACGTTAATAGATTAAATAATCCTAGCTGTAAACGCTTATACGTTAAATAAGCTTTGCATCCATTCCCTTGCCCCACCCCTCCCATTACTATCCAAATACATAAAAGGATTTAAATTTGCTCTTGATCTAATTTCTACTTTTTTTTTTCTTTCACAATCAATCCTTCCCAGTTCGTTCTATCATACCAAACAAACCCTTTGTGAATGAGGAGGCAATATGTGTCAATTGCCAAGTAACTAATAAAAAAACTTAAAAATTAGATAATTAAGAAAACAGCTTAGCATTCACATAGTATCTAATTAAATAATCAAATAGCCAGATTAACTCTAATAACCGTGATGTATATTTTAATTTATCTACTCAATTATTTAATTTTTAATTTTTTATTAACTATTTGACATGTATAATTTTTCCATTCATTGTGAGTACCGACTTAACAAACGGAGCCAATTTTGTTAGTTGAGTTGATATTGATGAATATAAAACTTTATTTAAATATTGAATATACCATTTCAAAATCAAAGAAGTTAATTGTATATTAAACGAAAGTTAAGGTATCGGACATGACATATGCACATGTCTATTCCGTAATATGTAGGATTTTACAGCTGGATTGAGTTAACTTTCAAGTTTGAAAGTGTGATGGAAATGGGATGTGTCCCTTTTTTTCAACCTCGTACATGTCATGCTGCCTCGAGAAAGTGGACCAAACCCGCACGTTTCACAAAATGCTTTGACTTGGCAAATTGAACATCCAACAGGTTGACGACTTGACATAAAAATACTTTTTATATTCTTAATCCCACCGTCAAATCATAATTAGTTTCACACAATAACTTGTAATATTTCATAATACTGTAACTATAAGGTTTATGACTAAGAGCTTAAAAAAACTTGTAGCACATCGTGAATCATATCATGGTATAGACCATATTTATTTTTCAAACAATAAACGTTCTCAAAATCACAATTGCATAACCACTTTTGAAGCCAATCTCTCAATATCAGCCCCCCCGAGGACTGTTTGCCTGTCGGCACAGTCATTCGAAATAAATCGTCACGTTTTAGGTAGGAAAGTTTGATTTTGGTTCAAATAATGTTCGTTTGCATTAATTCTCCATGATTACGTGACCTTATGATAGGTCCATTTTGTGGAAAATGTTTTCCCTACTACATTCAGTATTTTTATCATTAAAGTTTTAGAATAGATAAATGTTACGAAACAATTTAGTTACAATTAGCATTTGACTTTTTGTAACGAGTGATGGTGGAAGACAGTCAATAATCATCATGGAAAATATCAATGCAAAACAAAAAAGAAAGCAAAAATTTATTAAATAAAATGATGGAATGTTTTTACATCATTTTCTATCACCATTTATCTATTAGTGGTTAACCACCACCATTATTCCTTCATTGTCTTTTCTATCTTTTAGCTACTCCTAAAGCTATTAGCATGTAAAGAGCTTTTACGGTCCCATTGATGGATAACAGGACGGTCCAGTTAAGTATCTAACAATTAAAATAAATATAATAATTGAAATATTAATTATTTTAGTGATGTAATCATGGTTAGGTATGATGTAAGCTGTTGGATGACGACGAGATTGGTTCCGTCAAAATTAATGATGAGACCATAGAATTTTCTTAGTATATATAAACTTTTGGGATTACAACTTTAATATTTTATGTTTCTAAAGTTTAATATTATAGAAAGAAAAGTCGGAATATAATTATATCATCGTGGTAATATTCAATATTTTACAATTTTTTTATTGCAAAAGATGAAAAATTCTATAGTCTTGTTATTAATTTTAAGGAGACCGATTGTCAACTATTTAACTGTGATCACACCATCAAAATAATTAAATATATTAATTATTATATTTATTTTCACAATTTAAATTAAAAAAGAAAAAAGGGAAAAAGAAAAATGCTTTTCATGAAATGAAAACACACGCTATATCTTTATGGATATGTTCCTTTGTTTCTTTAGGTGTAAACATTGTGAATATGCTTCATGTTTCTTAACCTAGCACTAACATTAATAAATGGTGACATTTGAAAATCAACATGTTGTGTCTTGTTGGGTCAATACAAAAAGTTCCAATCCTGACAAATCCAAATTTTCTTAATTCTAAACCATTGGAGGATTTGTGGAAAAAACGTTTTATTTCCTAAACAAGTAATGATTTACCACTTGAATTAGGGTTAGCATAATTAGAATTTCTCTTTTGCCGACAGTCGAACGAATGAATTTACATACGAAAAGTCAATATCGTACAAAAATGCACCCCATGTTAGCTAGCTTTCCTGTTTTAATTTTGAAGCAAAATATTCTCTTTTGGTATTTATCTACGTCGGTCCATGGACTAGCCGGGTCTACAAAATATTTAGCTCTAGGTTTGCCGACTCCCCAAAGAAATTAAGGACCATTTGATTCCTAATGCATATTATTAGCTGGAGTGGAGAAATCCTCCCCACCCTCCCAGATGCAAAAACCTTATTTCGTGTTTCTATTTGTATCCTGGTGAATTATAGATTATGAACATGCCCTCAAAACAAAATCCCGATATTTGTCAAATCATTGCGTCATTGTTAGTGAAGAAGATGTCTACAATAAAAAAAATAAATTATTGAAAGATAGGTAAGAAAAAAATAATTACCAAAATTTCATTGTAAAATCACATCTATAACATAAGATATACAATTTTATAGCATAACTCGTGTCAAATGTGCGATACAATGTTTGACTATAGTTGCTAAGTAGCGTTTTTGAATGACCATGTATTCTTTGGTAAATATCGCATTTATTAATCGAGATATTAATTTGCACATATATTGGGTTAATAAATCATGATACACATGCATTTGATTTGCACGGGACATGATATTGATAAACATTATTAATGCTGTATTTTGATAATTTCTTTTAATTCAACTTTATTTAAGCAATTTATTTCAATAAGTGTCATAAACAAAAAATAATTTCAATTACCCATTAATCTTGGATTTTGAGGAAAAAAAATAATAAATCTCCATGAAACCAACATGGAAAAAAATATTAAAGATAATTGGATTTTGATGATTTGGGTCATTTTATAATGGCTTTAAAGAAAATGAAACAAAGAGGTCTTTGGTTTTATTCTTGGTAGGAAAGAAGCAATTAACTCTCTCTTAAAGGAAGTTAAGGCTTTGACAAAGTCTACAGAGAACCCCATCTCATCTTCTCCTTGATAGAGAGCGCTTGTTAGAAGCTGAGTTAGAGGAAGTGCTCATTGAGGAAAAGTTATGGTAGCAAAAGCTAGATCTCGGTGGATAATAGATGGGAAGAAGAATAGAAGAAACTTTCATAATCTAGCCATTGCAAGATGCTCTAAGAGTTTGATTATTAACCTATCTAATGAGGTGCAAGAATGGATGTGAATGAAAAACTCCTACACAAAAACGTAAACTCCTTCTTCTAAACCCTTTATACTTCAGGCAATATTATTCACAAGGATAGTTTGATCACGTGGGAGGAGAGCGGAGCCTATCTTTCCTTAGATCAACAAACTCTGCTCATGAGGCCCTTAACAAATGGAAAGATAATGAAAGCTCTTTTCTGTATAGGTAGTAATAAGGCACCCAAGGTAGACGGTGTTAATGCTTTGTTTTTCAAAGAATGTTGGGATACTATTAGTCTTGCTATTTATGAGAGAATTTGGAACTGTTATATAATGAAATAGTGTCAGAGGAGCTAAATAGGACTTTTATTGCCTTAGTCCCAAAAGTGCAGGGAGCTAATAAGTTGAAAGATTTTAGACTCATTTAGCCTATGTTCTACTATCTATAAAATTTCGAATAAACTTCTGGTGAATTGGCTTAGACTGATTCTATCTTACTTGATTTGCCCTAAACAAGCAAGTTTCATCTCGAGGAGACTACGGATAATTTTGTTTTCTTCCAATAAGTTATCTTCTCCATGAACAAAAAGAAGGGACAACAGAAATGGTTTATTTTAACATTCGACCTTGAGAAAGCCTATGATTGAATAGAATGGGACTTTGTGCATAGTGCCTTGAGAATTCTAAATTTTCCCAGCAAATGGATTAATCTTTTGAGCAGCTGTTTAGCCTTTGTGAGTTATGAGGTTCTTTTCAATGGAGTTGTGCTTGATCCTTTTTACCTAGTAGAGGACTTAGGTTGGGGATGTAATATCTCCATATCTTTTCATCTTATGCATGGAAGTCTTGAGTCAAGCAATTGACTTTAGCCACGAGAAAGGATGGTGGAATCCCATCAAACTGAAGGGAATGAGTATTGATCTTAAGCATTTTTTTTTTTTTTGTGGATGATATCATCCTTATAGGAGAGACTATGGAGGAAAATGCTAAAGCTATGATGAACATTTTTGGTCTTTTTGAAAACATTTTGAGTTAGAAGATTAATAATGGTAAATCTGCTGTCATCTTCTCTAGAAATACCTCAGCAGATGAGAAGCGAAGAATTGTAGATATCTTAAATTAAGTTAACCAACAATATGGGGAAATATCTTCGTCTACCAATTAAGGAACCTATCTCGCTTAAAGCTAAAGATCTTGATTTCATCCTTTAGAAGGTTAAGCGGAAAGATTGCTGGCTAGAAAGCATGTTTGTGAGCATGGAAGAAGAGATTCTGGTTATGGCAATGGAGATACAGTGCATAGTTAATTATTATGCATAAATGATCCCAATTCTGAAGAGAGCCACCTAGGAAATTGAGCAAGCTTGTAGAGATTTCTTATGGGGCTTCGCCGATGAGAAGCGGAAAATCTATTGGATAGAATGGTCGAGATTGAAAAAGGAAAAAAGGGAAAGGTGGTTTAGGATTGCTAGACTTGCTCATAGGAACAAAGCTTGGATTGTAAAGTTGGGCTAGAAGGTTAAGGTAGGTTCCTTTGGCTGGAGTGCAATCCTTGTAAACACGCGAAAGAAAAATAGGAATGGTTTTCCTAAGAAGACAAGTTCTTCGTTAGTAAAAGCCATTCGTAAAGTGGACCTCTTCCTTGATGATGAGGCTATTTGCTATTCTTAAAGTGGGAAGGATGTTTCCTTCTAGGGTGATAAGTGGATTAACAGTGGTCGGGTAGAGAACTGGCTTTATGGTCTCTTAACTAAAGAGGTTGGAAGTTTAACCTTGCTAGAGGAAAGTAAGGGAATTGGATTGTGGGATGAAGACATTATTGGATATACCCTAGATGACGCAATAGTCATAACTTTAGGAAATTCTACTGGATAGGGATAACCCTAAACCTCCAAAATAGATGTGGTTATTTGAGGTTAATAAAAGTGTGGAGGTAAAAGATATTTACAGGCATCTGTTGAATAGCCAAACAGAAGAGCAAAAGAACTGGGTTAGGTTTGGCAGTCTTATGGCTACACAAAAATCTAGATGTTCTTATGGAGATTGTTATTGAATTCTGTCCCTACTAAGGACAATTTGATCAAGAGAGGCCTTAATTTAAGCCTTCTCTGTCCGTTTTGCTGCTTAAAGACTGAGTCAGCTTTGCACCTCTTTTAGTAATGCAAGATTACACGATAATGGTGGGTTGGTTTTGATGTCCTTCCCAACTTCTTTTCTTCTCTTGATTGGGATACAACAAGATGGTTGGAGGTGAATGCTAAGCCAAAAAAGTGTGATAAAAGGTTGAGTTCCCTGCCTCTATCCTGTCTTTTTCTGTTCTATATCTGGAATATATGGTTGGAGAGAAATAAGAGGATTCGTGAGGATCAATCATCCAACTGGCAGGGCTTAACTAGGTTAAAGGCTTCTGAGTGGTAGGCTCATCACAAGAAGAAACAGTGACAATCTGTTATCCAGGTGGAGGGGATAACTTGGACAGAACTGTCGAAGGGCTGGTGCAAGTTTAACTGTGATGCAAGGGAGGAAGCAGTAATTTAGAAGGGAGGGTTTGTAAAAATGCAAATAGTCAAATTTTGGCTGGGTTTTGTTAGCGTATTGCCTAATTTTCACCATTAGATGCTGAAATTACCTCTCTTGTTGAGGCAATTAGGAAATGTCTATAACTAAATTTCCCTAAATTGATTTTTGAATAGAATTCGATGACTGTAGTGTCTTTGACAAACCATCCTATCCTTCCTCCTCCTACACCCTGCTATAATCTCTTCATGATATGCAGGGATAATCAATCTTAAGATGGAGGACTGCAGGGGGTGCTATGTTGATCGAGAAGCTAATATTTTTGCAGATGGCATTACAAGTTCTTGTCTCTAGGGGATCCATCCGGATGTTGCCCACTTGGCAGTTTTGAATTTTCCCTTGTTTTGCTCTCTACTTTCTTTTTCAGATTCCTATGGCTCTGTCATGAGACTTGCTAACTTGGAGGAGGTTGTTTGATCCTCAGGTTCTAACTTGTTATGTTCTCTGATTTTGTTGGTTAATGATAGCCTTTATCTATCGAAAAAAAAAAATAGTTGCAAAATTACCTAAGTTTGGGGGAGGGTGTGGGGGTTGGGAGAAGGGGGGAGAGAGAGAGAGAGAGAGAGTACATATGAAAAGGGGAAAAGTATGATTTTAGCTCTTATTCTTTACCTATTCTTCTATTTGAGTCCTTAATCACTTTTTTTTTTTTATTTGAGTCCTCTTATTTCAAACTCTTAGAAAAACATGACTTCTATCAAATTTATTAAGTTTTCAAGGATATAAATGACACGTATTAGTTTAAAAAGATAATATTAAATTCTATTTAAAAATATAATATAAAATATTAATAACAAATTTAAATAATAAAAAAAGAAAAGTAGTTGGAAAAACTTGTACCTAGCTATTTTGGCTTGCTAGTCCAAAGCCAAACAACAACAGTTAAATGCTATGATGGGTAGTAAATTTAACAATTTTTTTTTATGAAAGTATTATTTTTTTAATGTTTAAAAAATGTTAAGAACTTAAATAAAAAAGAGAGAAAAGATGAGAGAACTCAAATAGAAAAGCGAATGTTGATGGTTAAAAGTTTTTTTTTTCCCTTTCTACTTTGTTGTGTTAAATGCAAACATAACATTTTTATATAGGCAAAGAGTACAAACCTCTTCTCTGTGTTATCAAAAGATAGGTCACTCCACCCATCATTGGACCACCTAGTAATAAGGTCCACAAACAACATTTTAATCCATTATATGGTCAAGTCTTGAATAACCCAATAAAAATAGAACTAATAAGATATATGGGTTATATCTCAAAATTTCATAATAATAGAAGAATATTTGACACTCTAATAATTCTTATATTAACAATTGAATTATGCTAGTTCAAAACAAAAAAAAACTAACAATTTCCCACTTGAGCGTATGTCAACTATAAATAACAACAACAATGCGGATTAATGGCCACAACATATCTCAATAATAAGTGAACATTTTTAACCGCAAATCTTAAGTCTAGAATGAGAGTGAAGGTTCCTAACAATGTTGAATATTATATCGATAGGGATATCAATATTATGCATGCTAAGTTCCAGTGGTTACTACACAAGAAGTTTGAAAATATGCTATTTTTTTGTAATATAAGACTTTAAAGACATAAATTTAGTCCCATGTCACTAAGTACAACTTCACATACGTATCAAACTGATGTGAACCATAGCACAAAATTGTTAATGAGTTGAAAGACTTATGGTTTTTGAGCCATTAAGTAAACCACACATACTAAGAATAATAATCAACAATAGCGAAAAAGAAATGAACGTCCACATGAGGATGGTATACAATAACATCGCCAAACATCAAAATGAAGAAAAGTAATAGCTTACTAACTTTATTAGTACTATTACAGAATATACAACAAGTCTATTTTGCCTTAACACAAATATCACAAGATAGCTTATTAGAATAATACGTTAACACCAGGTAATAGAGAACCTTTTAACTGGAAGCATGACTAAGATGGCGATGTCACAAAAGATAGATGCCTATGCTTAATGTGTAATAACTTGTCACAATTGCTTGCATCGAATTGCTCACATACACCAATCAAGGCCCTCATATTGTGGTCCTATATTACACATAGTTTATTAGTCAATGTTACAAGGATGTGCAAATCATTACTTAAAGAAGTTGAGGGGTTAAATTACAAGTCAATTGTGACACATAAACAATGTGTGCAAGTTTCAATTTGTCTCCTAAAATCATGGAACCTTCTTGCATTGTATTTTATATATCCCATTAGAAAGATCAACTAAAGTTAGCGTAATATTAATTCAATCTACTAATAAGTCTTTATTTATACTCATATGATGTGAGATGTTGGAGTCAGGTATCTATTGACTTGAGAGTTTTTCCTCTAAATTTACATTGTCATGGGAATGGGTTATAGCTACAATCGTACCCATTGATATTAGTAGGAGATGTTTCCAAAGAAGCCATGTCTTGATTGTCAATTGTGTCAAATCATGTGTAGATGTGGCTGTTGAAGAAATAGCTTGCGTTGCATTGCTGTTTTACTAAGCCTTTTTGTGTACAATTATTAGTTTTCATGTTGCCTTGACTTTTTATCACGCCTTGTAGATTACCATTTAAGGAAGCCAATAATTTTGAAGTAGGATCAAATTGCATGGCCAACCATCCTTAAATAATTGCACATCAAATTTGTTGTAGAGGATGACAAAAATTTGGAGTTTTGAATAGGAAAACTAATAGCTTCACTTTGAACATTTTATGTGTGAGTAATATTGTGATAGTGTTCTTCTTAGATATGAAAGCATATGCACAATTCAAAGATCATAGTGGTTCATGAATAGTAATTTTAGAGCAAACTATTGGTAAATATCATTTTTAAGGCCCATAGAAATTGATGATAGGCTTCAAGATGTTTATCCCATTTGGTTGTTAACTTGCAAGTGCTTCCTGCATGTACAAAAAGGAGGTTGCTCATAATAAGAGAGTTCTTCCCAATCACTTTGATTCATCTAAAATAACTACGCACACTTTGCCCCATCTTGCTTGCATTTCTAGGCTAATTAGAGTTAGTGGATACGGATGCCATTCCAATGGAAAACCTTTGTTTCAAAATATCCCATAGCTCTTTCACAATGTCATGATAAGTGATAGTTGATTGAATATTAGGTTTAATTAATTGAAAGATCTATACCACAAGCATGGAGTTAATGCTTTACTAGTCTTCGATGTCATTAGAGGTATGATTGACATGCTTTTTGTTTTTAAATTCTATTTATAAGTTAATTTAACAACTAGTAAATCGGGTGCATATGCACGATAAAAATACTGGTGAGACTAGGTCGAACCAAGAAGCTAATGACTAATTACTAAGTAATTGAGTTCTTCCTTAAGCTAAGCTATAAAAATTTGATTTTAAGTTAAGCTATCAAATCTTGATTTAACTAAAAACTAACTAATGATTGATTTGAACACTTTAACCAAATGCTTAGCAACACAAATGAAGTCCTGGTTATGAGATGCAAAATTAGATTGGGGATTGCAAATATATTCTCATTTGAATTACACTATGCTTTCGGATTGATATTTGAAATTGATTAATTAGGATTTAACCAAACTCAAGAACTCGTCTACCTCCGGAGTGCAAAATTAATTATAGCATAAATCATCCGCTAGGGTAATTTATTTATAATTATCAGTAAATAGTAATTGCTTATGCTGAAATTACTACTCTAGTTGAATTATGGACCAAGTACCGCAAGCGACCTAATCCATATTTTCAACGCATAAAGTACGTGAGTTCATAGTTTTGTCAAAACCCGCATACTCTATGAATGAATCTTTTCCAAAAACCCAAGACATGCTTTACGGATTATTGAATCCCTCCCGTATCTCTAATCCTATATATCTAATTTAGTGTTGGCCAGTCACAAATAAATACACTACAAGCGACAATGGCTAAATACCTAATTTATCAAAAATCAAGATAAAAACAAGTCATTTAATATCAATTCATCAAATCATCATTGCAAAACCTATAAAAATATTAATCACAACATCAAAATAATACAATCAAGTAATTAACAATATAGAGCAAATATTAGAAAACACCTCAATTGAAATTTTCTCATGAAAGTCTTCAAAACCCAAAATCCCAATAAAAATTGGGCATTGCTTGATTGCATTAAACCCTAAAATCACCTCCAAGGGTTTAGAACAATAAGGTTTTAGTGCCTATGACTGAAATACACATCTTGTGTTTTGCTATTTTTAAGTTGCCTAGGGTTTTTCTTTTTCAATCTCCCTCAAAAATCAACAAAAGGAAAATTTATACTAAAAAGTAGCGCATGGACATTGGCTGGCAAAATTCTTTTGTACACTGGTGGCTTCTTTTAAAATTAGCCAGCTTTCTTTGTGTAAATAACACCGGCTCAAGGTTGGCGGCCTTGTTCCAATATCAACGTAAATGTAAAAAATATAAAAGCTCGCTGAACTTTGTTTCTACACTAGTATATTGAAGCTAATGCTTAAATTTTTGAATCTATTAGCATTCAAGGCCGGCATAAAGCCGGAGGTGTAAGTTCTCTAGATGCCGGTGTGCATTGAAAAATTTAAAGCCGTTTGGAATGTGTTTGAAAGCTGGCAGCGTTATGGTTGACTTTAATGTTTTCGATTCTGTAGATGTGCAAGGTTGACCAAAAGCTGACGGTATTAGACTTCATTTTGCTAGTGTAAGTTCCAAATTTTCAAAGGCCGGTGAAATTTTTAGATGAAGGTTGCGACTCTCTTCATTTGTTGCAAGTTGTGTTGATTTTTTTTGAAGCTGACGGCTTACTTGCTTACATGGCCGCCTACTTTCTGCTCATCTCCAAATTTACTCAAATCTCTCCCCAATACTTGTATTTTTGTATAAGCTCTTCAAGACCTAAAAAACATAATAAACCATACTTTAGTACCAATTCTTTCGATTTTTATAAAATCAATAATGATTAAGCATGATCTACTCAATGAAAAGTGAGTATAAATTGACTTTGTCAAGGTATCATGTAGTTTCTCAGTTTGCTATCTAAGAAACCTTGCTTTCTTTTATGTGGAATACACTATGCATTGATCGAGCCCATTCTTCATATTGCCTTCGAAAATCATAACACATTATTCACTGATGGTGATATAAAACAATGGTGAACAATCGAGCCCCTTAGCATTGCTCTTCTGCATGTTTCAAGTAGCAACCAAGGAGCAAGAAAGCTTTATCCCAAATGTTTAATGTGGTTTGGAGATTAGGTTCAATGATGATCTGTTACCATAAAAAGGG